>MEJB01000103.1:55870-208039 GCA_001752375.1 Rhazya stricta
TATACATGTGGTCTTTCTCTTGGTTTAACACCTTTTCCTCCCTTTTTTTTTCCTTCAGACTCGAGTTATCCACGTACCGGGTTTGGTTGTTTTTTTTTTTTTTTTCTTCTTCTCTTTTTCTTTTCTGCGTTAGTCTAACTTCCCTCAACCGGGTTTGGGTTCAATTTGTGGTTTTTCACTCCGTCTAGTTTGTCGGGTCTTAACTCGGTTTGTGATACTGGTAGACCGGAACGAAGAGGGGTGGTAGTTTAAGTAAACCACTTCCGGAGTCGGGAGTCGCTACTATGAGTAGGCCGTGAAATCGACTTAAGAACTACCCAAATTCAACGGGTTTACTACTATCTTCGTTTAAGGCCCTCGGCCAAGTACACGAGGTTCCTACACACTGGCTACCCTTGGCTTACACGGGCCTTATTAACCTCAGCCCCTACCGGTCCGCATCCTTACGAGCGCCTCGGGTACCCCAGGGTCTTATTACGATGGTCCCTTGAACAGGTACTAGGTATGACAACCCACCGCGAGGTTGAGACGGAGGCTAGGGAAACGGTAGTTGTCAGTGTTCAGCTCTAACGCAAACCGTAAACGTATCTGGGTCTTACCCTACTGTAATTTTTTGCAAGAGTTACACCCAGAGGATGGACAAACGGTCACAACCTTGTACATATTTTTTTGAACTTTCTCCAATTTTTTTTGCAATCTTTTTTTAAAGCTTAACATACTTACCTTTTTGACAATTTGTTTTTGAAGCTCGTGACATCCGAAATTCCTAGTGAAATGGATCAAGGATTTCGAGAAGTCAAAGTCATATATTTTCATTTCAGATACTCAAAGGGAATTTCAATTTAAATCCATGACTTTGGATGTTCTCCTAACGGTATCAAGATACCTAAATGTAAATCGATCTTCCAACGAGGCAAATTTACACATTAGTAATGGGTCGTCAACATGCTTCAAGAAAATAGTCGACTCATCCTCCATCTCATCAACTTGGTAAGTTTTGTTGTTCTTGTCTTCAATTCATGATGCAACCACAAGCTCCAGAAATTTTTATCTTCCTTTTGCAGATTATAACCTTCACAAGACTTTTGGAATGCCCACATCTCAAACTTTGGCGAGACTAGCTTCGCACGGGATTACTGGGAGTAGCTAGAAACTATTCTTATAAAACATAAGAAGTTGCTTTGTGAGATAAAAATATATGATGCCATCTATGCTCTTTGTTTTCATATGATTGCTATAGCCATGTCATGCATGCCTTTTGCGAACATTAGTGTCTACCAACGAACACATTACACATCTCGATTAGCTAGTTATCAATTACACTTTGGGACTTAAGGAGTCTTAGCGGTCTTTCCATGCCTTTTTTTACGATGAAGTAATGCCTTCCGCCAAGGAGCTTTATGAGACTGACAATGAAGGCAATTACTTACTTTTTAAAAGTTGTAAGTTTTTTTTTTCACTTTTGGAAGACTTGCGAATGGTGACCCGCATGGAGTTTCATTAGATGATTGGATTCAGTTTTGGTTTAAATGGCCAAATAGGTATGTACCACCTCCCAAGATTGTATAATTGAAGAACTGCAGCAAAGCCAAGGACATTGAACAATCCTACAGGCATTGTGAATTGCACTTGTTTGACAATTGTGGAGGGAGAAAATGAACCCTTCGATGTACTCAACATCCTAAAATCTTTGAGAGAGAAAGTAAACTTGGCTGCATTTTTGTCTAGTTAGATATGCAAATTTGTTCTTCCAGGTAGAGACATCAATTGCATTCGACCTGATATCTTTAAGGTGTCTAGTCTTATGGCTTCTAGGCGAAATTCTCCCTAGCTATACCATTTTTGGTGACTGTCTATGATGGCTTGAACAAGATCTTCCAATCCCCATTTCTGAAGGAGTATTGTGCAACATTCTCAATTCATTACGTAGACACATGGATTGGTCAGTAGTTCGGCACCCATCACAAGAGTAATAGCTGCACTATAAGGATGATCAAGTTCCATGGGGAGAAGATGGCCAAATATTTCTCCTTTTCGGCAACACAAGGAATTTTCAGACATTAGATCCTTCATCCATGATATGTAATTACATGACCGGTGACTTTGAGTGATCTTTGGCGGATGATGGGTCTTTATCATCAACTTGGTTTGATTATTTTATTAGTTTAAGCTCTAACTTCTTGTCCCTTCGAAAGGATTCCATGTATGTGATAAAACCTTATAGTTCGCACAAATTATCCAAACAATTTGAGTTTTATCAAGATATTCCTGGTAACATGAGGGAGAAATCTTACTCTCACACGCTAGAGGATGTTGTTCAACTTTGAAAATCATATATTCATCTTAACACATGCGCTCTTGTTGTACTTCCTGCAAAGACATCAAAGCCACTTACTACGAAAGAATATAATACTTGGTGGGATTTTCGGTCAAGCAAAATTGCTAAAATTTCTTCCAAGGGAAAAAGTATAGCAATCTCCATTCCTCTAGACCTTCTTCTGCTTCTAAAGAAGCTGCAACTCCTTGAATGAACAAGATATTGTTGCGCCTCCCTACAACAAAATTTCAATCTGGAGTTGCGGGTTCTTCTATAGCGAGCAAGAAGCTAAATCCCTTTCCAGTGAAAGTGGAACGGTCAGTAATACTGAGCAAGATTGACCATAGTATCGTCCTTTAAAGAAGAAGAAAAAGACATTAGATTAGGGTACTATAATACTCGAGATTTAGTTTCTATTTTTCTTTTTGAACTTTATACATATATAAATATAAAATTTATGTTCTAATCCACTAATTGGATTTATATTCACAATCGTTATTTACAGCGGAAGGATTTGGAGGCTGTAACATTCGATGTGCCAATTAGAAATAAATAATTATTTCCTTGATTTATTATTTGTTATGCATTAATGTGTGGGTATGTTCATTTAAATGTGAAATTTTATTAGTTTACTTTAATTAGAAGTCTTAGTTAATTAATTTAGACTTGACTGTTAAAGCACGTCCTCTTCTTATTCAAATCTAAAATTGGATTTAAAGTTCGATTTTGGGCCAGAAAAAAACTAATGGATTTTATTTAGTTAGGCTTAGTTGGTTAAGTAATAAAAATAACCCACAAAGGAATTTTAGTTACTGTTAAGTTAGCTTTCAAATATATATATATATATACACATACGACCTGAAGAAGATGATTGTTCATTTTCTACCTTAAACATAAAACCTAACCCCCTCACCACCACTGCCTCCTCCCTCTGCCTTCACTGATGCCGGCCTTCCCACTCTCTCTCTCTCTCTCTCCCTTCTTCTCTACCGATGCCGAATGCCATTCCATCTCCTCCGTTCTAGTCACTAGACCAGGCGACCAAGCACCGTGAGCCGTCCACTTGAGCTAGTGGCGCTGCGCAGCACATGCGCAACTAGGACCGCCGTTCCCACGGCCCGAGTTTTTTTTTTTTTTTCGAGCATGATTGACGCCATTACATCTTAGACTCAATACCACACCTAAGGTTCGGGATTAAAGGTGAATCCTTAGTTTCTTCGTTTAAATTAACCGAATGACCTAAGTTTTGTATTATGTAAAAATAATTAAGAAATAAAATATGAAATATGTTTAATATAAAATTTAAGTTAGGATGATAAAGAAAAAAGAGAATATAATTTCAAAAATATATTGGAATATAATTTAGGGTGAAATTAGACTTTGTATGATAAAATAATGTATATTGTGATTACGATTATTATTGTTATTTTAAGAGCAAATTAGGAGCCATGAAATTAAATTGTGCGATTAGTAGTTCGATTTTTATTGACATGAAAATTTATCTTGAGAGATTATTAGTTAAGGTCACATAGGAAAAAACGATGAAGGTATTAACAGTAAACACCTGTGTTAAAAGAATGTGTTTGATTAAACAAGTTTTAGATGAATATTCTTTGTGTGATAATATTAGGATACTGTGGCACATTAACGTTGTGGGCAACCAAGGCACCTCGCTAGCGAAAGTAAACAAATTTACTAAGGACTACAAGTAATTAAATTCTCACATTCTCATTAACACATATGTGTTGTTGTTATAATTAAATTGCTCTTAGGTGAATTGAATGTGTATTGAATCTGAGTTCTATGTAAGTTCACATTCTCATTAACGTATATGTGTTGTTGTTATAATTAAATTGCTCTTAGGTGAATTGAATGTGTATTGAATCTGAGTTCTATGCAAGTAAATCCCCCATACTCATTAATCGTATTCCATATGTGATATATTTTGTGGCTATAATTAGATTGTTTGTATGATATATTTCGTGGTTATAATTCGCTTGTCTTGTGTGATATATCCTGTGATTATAATTGGATTATTTCGTGTGATACGTCTGGTGATTATAATTGGATGATATGTTTTTATTGTTAACATATTGGGTAGTTTAAATTCAGATTTATGTAGTTCCTGGCATGTAGTTATAGTGTTTTACATCATTCCTTCGATAGTGCACTTAGAATGTGAAGGTTTTAAGGAATGAAGTTGGAAAAAGAAATGGGATTWTATGAATAAATTACTTTCCAAATGTTAAGGATTTTGAAAAAGGGGTGTAAAGCCTAAGCCATGAAAGATGTGAGTGGGAAATGGGGCGTGAGGGACTAGCACACCCGACTAACCCTCTTCTAAGGTGGAAATTCATGTATTATTCACCTCTTATAAAGTGATGTTCAGAAAAAGTTAAAGTAATGTTAATCGCTTTGCGGTTCTACCGATAGAAAATATGATCGAATTCCAAAGAATAATAGCCCACTGCAAGCTTAATGGCTAGGCATTACACCTAGTGAGCTCATGACTTTAAAGGAATGGAAATGTTTGAAAAATTCTTACATTTTGAAAGAAAAGTTTTTATGAGAAAGTTTATGAAATGGAAATGTTTAGAAAGCTTTTATTGAGAAAGTGAAATTTTATAATTTATGATATATAGGGCATTATTCATGCATTCATGCATGGAATTTGTTTACTGAGCTTAGTAGCTCATCCTATATTTTATTATTTTATGTTTCAGGTGATGGTTAACCAGATAGTGCGTGGACATTGTTTGGGAGCAGGCTTTGATATCCAAGAGTTGTTATGCTAATTAAATTTTTTATTTATTTATGAACTTGTTGAACGTTTAAATTTTATTCCTTTATTGTCAAAAGCTTCCGCTGAAATTTTAAATATACGAGAATTAAGTTGATAACATTCCCCAATTAGGGTAGTTTTTTATATGGGGGTGTTACAGCTACTACTTCTTCCGGCTTTCTACAAGGAGTACCTAGTTCGACTATGTCTTCTCAGACTTTAGCACTTCATGTAAGTACATCACTCTCAACATAAATATATTTAATTCTAGACTTTTTTGAACTGTTTAATTTTCACAGTTAGGGGCACATGAAGGTCATTTGCATGTGGATGAAGTTTCTCTTCTTATGGACAGGATTGAGAGTGTCTTGCCTCAAATCAACTTGTGTGAGAATGACGATGATATTGCTCAATCTCCTATGATTACTCCGCCATTGATTAGCAAACCTGTTGCCGAACCAGCGTACATTTGGAAACAAGTAGTCCACTTCTTCTTTCGCACAATGAAAGGGCAAGGCCTTCTCAAAGGTAACCTGTTACTACCACCATTTATGAGTTCCACGAAGTTGACATTATAAAGAATGTTCAATGTCAATATTTTTAACTTTTTTGGCGCCAAGTTGCTAAGAAGCTTCCTCGATCACTAATTGAATCCATTTCCGCCATTGAAGAAGTGTGAACAAAATTTGAAGAGATGAAGAAGATGAGCACCATTGATCTTCTACCTTTAAGGAATACTTGGTTGACCTCTTTGAAGGAGCTCGCAACTACGACACCTTGAGGTCCTCCGCATATGACTTGATGGCTAAGGAGGTGCACTCTGAGTCTCTTTCTAGAGTCAAATCGCAACTCATGGAGTCCGAGAGAAGCCACCAGACGACTTCTGTGAAGATTGACAACTTACAAGGAGAACTTGACGCTCTTGAGAAGAGGAAGAAGGAACTTCAAGCTATATTTGAGAAAGTCACGAAGAATTGAAGAATGTGGAGGCTATTGGTTCTATCAAGAGAGATGAAGTTGTTGCCATTGAAAACACTCCATTCCAATCTTACCAGGCTATGAAGAACTTGGAGGATATGAAGGAACTCCTCAAAGCAAACAAGCAAGAGATAGTTAATTTGMAATTCAATRTTTGAATAGACTTTTTTTCATGCTCCTTTACTCAAACATTTGCTTATATATTATGGATAAATAAATATACATTTCTTCTTCCACTTTTGTTTATCTTTTATTTAGAAATTTGTTTATTCCATTAAGGACTGTTCACTTTATTATGTTATGATTCAACTTAGAAATTAACTTCAAAGTTGCCTACATATCCTTCAAAAGGAATCAAGTCAAAA
Source organism: Rhazya stricta (assembly GCA_001752375.1). Classification (NCBI taxonomy): domain Eukaryota; kingdom Viridiplantae; phylum Streptophyta; class Magnoliopsida; order Gentianales; family Apocynaceae; genus Rhazya; species Rhazya stricta. Next base: position 62,313 of record MEJB01000103.1, read on the forward strand.
TGTAGTTCGAAGATGTCAAAGAATTTTTAGGGAGAGCCATACACAGTTTAAACTCTTGCGGGCCAGGAGTATCTATTTTTACTAACTTGGACTTGTTAGAGCATTTTAGTAGTTTTACCACATGTAACACTGCTGTTGATTATTTTTCACAGTTTTAGTTCATGCAGGTTAAGAGCATCCATTTGTACCAACTTGGACTTGTTGGAGTACTTTAGCAATTTCACCATATGCAACACTTTTTGTGGGTGTTTTACGCAATTTCAACTCATGCAGGTTAGGAGCATCTTCAATTTGTTTGAGACATTTAGACAATTTTGACTCTTATTAAGGAGCATGTGTATTTTAGGCTCGTATACTAAGAGCATTTTGAATTTTTTTCATTTCGCAATTTATGCATAGTAGCTCTTCAAATACTTGCCATTGATAGGGCCAATGCTTAATCCATCTTTGTCAACAAGCATGTATGAACCACTTGAATACACTTCTTGCACAATATATGGACCATCCCACTTTGCTATGAGCTTCTTTATCTTTTGAGGATATATGATCAGCCTTTGAATTGCGAGCACCATGTCACCTATTTGAAAAGAACGAGGATGAACTTTTTTGTTGAAGGCTCTGGAGATGTGGGCTTGATAACACTCCAACCTTCTTTTTGCAAGTGCTTCTAACTCTTCAAGACACAAGCATGAATTTTCTTTTTTTATGAGCCCTTCTTGGATAGTTATCCTTAATGAAGGTACTTGATGCTCAAGAGGAAGAACAGCTTCAAGGCTATAAACCAACGCATATGGCGTAGCTTGTGTTGGAGTTCGAAATGTTGTTCGATATACCCATAGAGCTTCTCTGATTTTTAGATGCCAATCTCTTTTTGACATGTCAATAACTTTTTTCAACATATTGCAAAGAGTCTTGTTAAATGATTAAGCTAATCCATTAGCTGCTGCATAATATATCGAAGAATTGTATTGCTTGAAGTTGAACTTTTCACAAAGTCTTGTCATTACGCTATTGCAAAAAGACCTTCCATCAGTGACGAGGTATCTTGGGACTCCACAGCAATATATGATGTTTGTGTGAATGAAGTCAACAACATTTTACTTTTTGACCTTCCTTAGTGCTACAGCTTCAGCCCACTTTGAGAAATAACCCATTGCTACTAGGATGAACACATGTCCATCAGGTGACTTTGGCAATGGTCCAACTATATTAAGCTCCCATGCATCAAATGCCAAGATACGACCGTTAGGTGCAACGATTATGGTGGCTGATAGATGTAATTGTCGTGAATTTGACAAGCTTAACATTTACGAGCATATTCTAGGCAATTCTTCACCATTATAGGCCAGTAATATCTCATCCTTGTAATCTGAAAATGCAATTTGGCTCCGGATTGATGAGCCCTGCATACACCCAAATAAACTTCTGCTAGTGCTTGCATCGCCTCATCATAACAATGCAAAAGGCTCCTTCAAATGAACACCAATAGAGGATATGTTGGAAGTAAACAAACCACGGAGCTCGTCGCTGGATGTCACTTTTCCTACATATGTTCTTCAAGCAGGATACTATAATAGAGGTAATTGATAATTAGTTGACTCCAGTCTTCCTTATCAGCTTTGTTGGCTAAGATAAGATTTATTGTACTATCTGCATCTTCTTCTTCATCATCTTCATTTTTTGATGAAGGAGGCACAATCCAATTTTGACAGATCAATATTTGATTTTGTGAATTCAGTAATGAGAGGACAGAAGCCAATTTCACCAAAGCTTCCGCTTGTTTGTTTTCATTCCTCGGCATATGTTCTATAGTTGCATTATCCAATAGTTTCATTTTTTTTGTTATGTATTTGCAATAATGAAGGAGTTTGGGTTTCTTCATTTCATAGACATCAAGAACTTGATTGACTATCAACTTCAAATCTCCATAGACTCTACGTTGCAGCTCTTGCATTTCCATGGATATTTCTAATCCTAGGACGAGAGCTTGATATTCAGTAACATTGTTGAGTCAAGGAGAATAAACACGGAACAACATCTCCTTCAAGTGCAATGAAGATTATTTCATCTCCAACTTCATTTTGATGAGCAGCTCCGTCACAAATACATCTTCCATGGAGGTAAGATTTCAATCAATAGAACATCTTCATCTGAAAAATCATCAACCAAGTCCTATTCAGCAGGTAACGGATGATCAACCAAAAAATCCGCCAAAAACTATTTCGAGGGATATAGTCCTTTCACGGATTTCTAAAGGATATAAACTATTTCGAATTGTTGCAACTGCAGGTACCGTCTCGCTAAGCGATAAGAAAGAATGGATTTAGTAATGACATACTTGATTAGATTTGCCTTGGAAATCAAACGCACCGTATGAGCTTGGAAATAGTATTTTAGCTTATGGATTCCAAAGATGAGAGCAAAACATAATTTTTCTATCGGCGAATACTTCAACTCATTTGGAGTCATCATTCTGCTCAAGTAATACGAAGCATTTTCTTTACCTTCCTCTTTCTTTTGTGAGCTCTAACAGGACATTCTTAAGCAGAGATATAGAGCAACAAAGGCTTCCCTTGTATCGGCGCAACCAGAAAGGCAGATTTTACCAGGTATGCTTTTATACTTTTGAATATATTACTAGAAGCTTCATCCCATTCAAAAGGTACTTGCTTTCGCATCAAGCGGCTAAATTATTGACACCTACTAACAAGATTTGAGATGAATCATCACAGATATGCCAATTTCCCTTATAAACATTGGATGTCATGCATATTCCGTAGTTCTGCCATTCTCATTATAGCATCCACTTTGGCCTGATCAATTTAAATACCATGTTGGTGCACAATAAATCTCAAAAATTTTCCTGAAGCAACTTAAATTTGCATTTCAAAGGATTCATCTTCAATTGATGATGGTGTAGTCGTTCAAAAACTTTCCTCAGATCTTTTAAGTGATCCTACCGTTTTCATGACTTCACGTCTAGATTGTCCACATAACATTCCACATATTTATGGAGTATGCCATCGAAAATTTTATGTGTTGCTCTTCATTTTTTAGACCAAACAGCGTTATCTTATAGCAATAAATACCTTCGGGAGTGCGAAAATGAGTCATCTCTTCATCCCTTGGCACCATTCATACTTGATTATAACGAAATGACTCATCTACGAAAGATAACACCTCATTTCCAGTGGTTGCATCAGCCATGAGTTCGGTGATAAGAAGGGAAAAATCATCCTTCGAACATGCATTGTTTAGGTCTCTAAAGTTAATGCATACTCAGATTTGACCATTCTTCTTTTTTATAAGCATAATGCTAGAGATCCATGTGTGGTATTTGACCTCTCAGATGAATCCTATCTCGATGAGCTTGTTGACTTCTGCTTCGATTGAAGGGATCAACTCGGGATGAAAATGCCTTCGTCCCTATTTTACGGGTCTAGCTCCTCATTTGATGGCCAAATGATGAACTGCAATCTTTGGTTCTAAACTCGGCATTTCTTTATATGTCTAAGCAAAGACGTCATTGAATTCCTACAGAAGTTAAGTATACACTTCACTCTCTTTTGGAGATAAAAGAGCATTTATGTAGATTAGGCGTCAACCTTCTTCAGTGCCCAAGTTAACCTCTTTTAACTCATCTACAGTGGCTTTCGTGCCTTTCTCAAGTTCAAGAAGTGCTTTTTTAGTGTCTTCTTCTTCATTATGTTCATCAATAATGCTGACATGGTACGACGAGCTAATACTTTCTTCCTYTTTCTCCTTTGGCTCTGTATGAACTATGGTTTTCAGTTTAGCTTTGAGAATGTTGTCGCAATTCACGAGAAGTGTACTTTTCCTCCTTACCGTGGAAGGTATTCTGCTTCGATACTCGTTTGCATCGATCCCCGTATATGAAGGCTTTTCAACCTTCCGAATTGTTCTGGATTCTTTGTCTACTCCAAGTCTTTTGAAGGCAGAATTTCTATTTGATCTCCCTTCTTAGGGTCCTAGCCGCTCAAAAATTGAGGCATGAGAATTTACTTTCCCTAATCAATCAAAGATTGACTTGTGGCCCATCGCCAAACATTCATTTTCCACTGAGGTATAGCAATTGCTTACTTGCTTTATTACTATGCACACTGGTACAGGTTGCTTGAATCTGATGCTCGCACGCGAATTTTCCACAAAACACCTATTTTATTTTAGCATCTTCTGTGTTTCATTGAGGCCATGACCCGTTAATTCAGGAATAAGTCTTCCTAATGCATTTTGACTTCGTGGACCATATCCAGCTTTAATTAGAAGTTTGTATGCATTAGGATCGAAGCCTTTTTCAGTTTTCTGGATGGTAATAAACCATGCTCCGCTATTAGCCCCACTTCTTTAGCACCTCGATTTTGGTCAAAGGCATGGTCAATCCTTGTAGAGATTTGATTTCAATAAAAGGAGACTAGCCTTCCTTCCTCATTGATTTTGGAGTATAGCGGAGTACGGTAGGTGCTTGAATATGTTGTGTTTTTGTCTTATCAATTTTTGCATTACCCATGAATTTTGTAGAATAATGAAGTTCTTCCTTAATGAAGGGTTAGATTTTGGAATGATATCACCTTTACCATGAATTTGTTTCTCTGGGGCTATCTGACTTTACCCAAGCATTATTAATTCATTAAATTAATATTATTTTGTTATAGATTTTATTTTTAACATGTTTCTTTTCTTAGCTTTCATACAATAACGGATGTTTTTATCTTAATGTAATTTGTTCATACGCAGGCGCTAGGTAAACCAGGGCCTGATAAACAAGTAATAAAATTATGCAGCGTTAATTAATTAATATTCATATATTTGGCAATTTCCTTGACAATGTGATACAACAAGTTGCATAGGACAACCCATTGACATTTGTTGAGGATAGTTTATCATTCATTGGTTCTAACATCACTTTCTTTGTTAAACAGTCAAGGAAAAGAAAATGACAAGTATGTTAACCGAAGTTTATTAGCTTCTTTTCATATTTATCTTCATATGTTTTGTCGTAACGTAAATGTTTGTGTCTTGTTCAAATTTCATTTGCAAGTTACTAGGTGAATTTTACCTCATGAAAATGGCTGAACCTAGCGGTTGACAACAAGATCAAATGAGACAAGGAAGCCCTTGATCAACTATGGAGAAAAACATATGTATTGAAATTTTATTTAATTTTAAAAAATATGAAAAGGAGACGGAGTGGCGAAAAGTTCATCGAAAAGACATGAAATATCATATGAGATATGTGAAAATACCAAAAAATACATGAATTGATTTATATATGTGGACACACAAGTTTTAGCTAGGATCTACAACTACAAACAATTTGAGCTAAGGATTGGCAATGGGACTAGTTAAGCATGSTATATTCCTCTCTAATGCATTGATACAATTAATATGATAATGTTCGAAAAAGTGAACATGTTTGTATGTTTGCACATTCAAGATAACATATATTTAAATTTAGGAGAAATTGGGTATACTCGTATTCGAGAGACAGGGCTCACCAAATGTGATAACATGTATACCCTTTTCAAGGACAACGATGCACAAGGCATATATGTAAGGTTTCAAAGCAACCGCCCTTGACTGATGATGAGGAGGCAGCATTAGAGCAACAACATCTCCCAACGAGGCAATTCTTAACATCCTCGATGTTAATCTACCGATGGTGACCACGATATCAATATGATTGACTACTAGAAAATGGTCAGTACCAAAAGATAAATTCGGTTATGAAGATTGAGTTTGGATTTCCAATATCCATTTGGTACTTACTAACAAATATTTTTTTTTATACCTATCGATTTATCATTTAGTAAATTCTGACCAATATGTCGATGAATAAATTTATTATTTTATTAGTGATTTATTAATGAACATGAACTAAATTACTAATTGAACATTATTATTATCAACTAATCTGCTAAAATTGGTCCATGTAATTACCAATTGAAAATTATACTATTACTTCATTGCTTTTTACTAACCAAAATTTAGTTTAATTATCAACTGACAATATGATTGCTATTCATCGCTATTTACTAACCAAAATTTGATTAGTACTTTAAATTGTAATTACAAATTCATAGTACTTCAGTACTGCTTATTAACAAAAATTTGGTTAATACTTTGATTTGTAATTACAAATTGACAATTAATTTATACTTCGTTGTTGTTTAATAACACAAATTCGATTAGTACTTTGTTTTGTAATTGCCTATTTGTAATTTTTTTCGTAGTTCGTTGTTGTTTACTAACCAAAATTCGATTAGTAATCTTCGTTAAAACTTATGTGAATTCGTAAATAATTATTTACTTAGTAAGTTCAGCTGGTAAATACAAATTATAAATTTTGTTTGAGTTACAAATTATAATATTGTTGGTAATTTTCTATGCAAAAATATTAATTAAAATTTAACATGTTTACTAACCACATTTTTGTTGGTGAAAGTAGGAATTTTCTAACAAATCCACATAAAACCATAAATTACATAAATGAATGCAGATAATGTCATAATTTCATTTAACTAAAATATCATAAGTATGAATTGTCATCCTTCAACAGGCATATAATTCTATTACTCGATTAAATTTGGATGAAGTTCTAATTTGATCTTACTTCCTAACCAGTCAATAACTTAATCGATGCACTTCATAGCCAAAGTCTCAGATTAACCGATTAATGTCGTGGAGTTAAGCGAGTAAGTATTAGATGAAGTCTTCTACCAAACTCACTAACTTATTGAAGTCGATGACTATATTGATAATTTATGAAGAATTATGGACCAATGATGATGGATTAATAGATTGATAAGAGATAATTTTTTGGAGTGTTATCCATATTAGTGAGTTTATTCTAGGCAAATTTGATTATTCAAGAGGATATGAATGACTTGCATAATTGTCTGATCATAATGTTGAAGGAAAGGGGATAGATTTCACTTCTTCTGGAACAAATGAATAGTTTGGATTGACTTATGATGGATTTTTCATTTCTAAGGCTTCTAAATAGTAAATACCGTGCAGTTCGTGCTGAGGCAGACAGTTGTTCATTTAAGAAGGCAAAACCTTCCGTCCATGCTATGGACATAACTTTTTAGGACAGTTACTTTCATAATTGTCGAGTACTTAAATGCAAACAATGTAAGGACATGACAATCGCTAACTTTATACTGACTTACAAAGTCTTGAATGAACCAAAAAAAAAAAATTGAATTTGGTAACATATTTTTCCATAACATTGAACTAACCTATAAAACCAGAAAAGGAAGCTTCCATATGGCCATTTGTTGACTAAGATACATCCTAAGGATGGCAAAGATGTAGGCAACTAGAATCTACAAAAAAACTTGGTAAGAGGACCAGGGCTAGGAAATGATCCTGATTGGGGGAGGGTGTGGGAGAAGGTGATGAGCAAATAGCTCAAGAAGATGATGGTGTCGGGGTTTCTCATAAGAAACTTAGTAAGCTTGAAAATAGAGTTACTAAGATTCGAGAAAGCATTAAGAAATTGAAATAGAGAATCAATGATGAATTTATTGATTTCAAGTTGGGATGAAGTGGAGGGCCGTGAAGCAGCTACTTTGATGAAGTAGTTGTAGTTGAGAGCGATGAAGAAGTCCATTGATTTAAGTTTGTTTATCTTAGTGTAGGAATTTGTTTGATCTGCTATTCTCTAAAATGCTTTACCAAGTTGATTGACAATGATTGGTTTTATAGGGAAACAATTGATTTAAATGTGGTTAACGTCATGCCATCATTTGCATAATTGTTGTATGTAATACCCGAAATTTTTCCTTCATTAATTTTTGTTTGATCGTGTGAAATTGTGTGCCAATTAGGATTGAAAATTTTTTATGTGACTAATATTTTGAAACCGCACGTTTAATGAGTACGGAAATATTGTCTTTGTCGAATAAGAGTCATTGGTTAGTTAAAGGATCGACTAGTAGACCTATTTAGTTCTCAGTCGGAAGTTGGACTTTTATCAAAAGGAAGCCTGTTATATTTAATTTAAGGATTTTGGGTTAAGTATGGAAGGGAAAGCCTGAAGGGTTTGGGTTACAGCCCAAAATATAAAATTAAAAAAATAAAAGAAAATATATAAAAAATAAAAAGAAAGAAAGAAAACAAAAACCTAAAGAAAAACCCTTCTTCTTTCTCCCGTTAATATTGCCGCCACTGCCGCCGCTGCTACCGCCCATTCCCAGAAAACCCTACCGCCGATCACCACCTTCTCCGCCTTCTGCTGGTCGCCGCGTGCTACACCGCCAAATTGACGACAAGTCGTTCAGCCATTTAGAGGATTTTGTCCCGACTCGGCCAGGCCGAGCGAACCCTTGCTCGGTTGCTTGCAGGGTTCGAGGTCGCCCACCCTCTGCTCGCTAAGATCGCTAACCGCCTAGGTTTGCGATCTATGAGCCGCCCGCGTCTCGAGTCAGACTATTGCAACTCGTGAGGTTGCTGTCGCTATTCGCCGAGGCTAATCACCTAGTTCGTGTTGCTGCGAGTTGCCCACGCTAGGAGGCCGCTCGATTCTGTTGAGCCGAGTAGACCACTCCGGGTCTCTTCCCCAGCTTTCCCTCTCTAGCTCTCGGGTTCAGAGTGGCAATTGTGGTCCGGATCATTGCTGACCAAGTTGTTCGACAGAGGCACACGATCCGCGCCTACCAGATCTTGTCTCTGCCATCTTCTTCTTCTTTTTTGCTCGACCGAATTTGCTTAACACCACTCCAGAAGTTCCCAAATCTGCCTTCATCTCCTTCTTCTCCTTCTCTGCTNGCTCACAAATGTAATGAAATGAAATGTTTTACGTAATGAAATGAAATGTTTTACAAATTATACATTTTGAAAGGAAAGGTTTTGCAAAAAGTTTATACAAGAAAATGATTTGAAAGTTTTCTTTGTTGCTCGCGTTGCCAGATGTTTCCATCGTTTGTGGCTGAGATCACGACTCACTGTTGCTATGCGGTCGTCTAGCAAAGGCAGTCATCACCCAGCAAGTGTTCAGCAAGTATTCAGCGCAAGTGTTCAGCGCCAGTGCCCATCACTAGTGCCAGGCACCCAGTGCCAGCGCCAGTGCCCAGCGCCCAGTGCCCAGCGCACGCCCGAGAATCCAATACCACTCCCGCGACACTTGGACCTTTTGAACTTAAAGGTGAAAACATTATCACGTAATATTGGAATTTATGACTTGTAGACAATTATGTCCTAAAGTGAATTGGTGGGATAACATAGACTAGATTTAATACCCGAGCTAACAAGTTTGAATTGTACCCTTAAAAAAACGTGATAATTGGTAATATAAGAATTAAGTATGGATTTATAATTAGCAAATGACATTCTTGGATTAAACACTGAATATCTAAGTTGGACAGTCGAACTGAATAGACTTTCTTTCTGTAATCACAAATAGGTCATTTCGAGTGCTTTAACGTTGAGAATGGTCAAAGGATTTCACTTCACAATTAGAATAAGAAACCTTTAACGTAAAGGATTCCGGGTAAGTAAATTCTCATATTTCATTAACGCACATAATTCGACGTATCTGAATTCCTTTAGGTAGTTTAATATGTTGTATATGGATTTTATGCAAGTAAACCCCCATACTTACCTATATCTTTTGTTGTGTGTTATGTGGTGGCAGTATGGGATTATGTTATGAAATGTGTTGATTGTGTAGAATGATTTTTACGTGTTTCATATATTGTACTGTTTTTATATCGAATGGTATGTTAAATACAGTTGTATGCATTTCATGCCATGGGCATGTAGTTAGTGTTCTCAATCATTCCTGGCATGAGCCATTCATACATTTAGGAAGTGAATGGTTTAGGAAATGAATTTTGAAAGGGAATGAATTTTATAAATTTTAACATGTTCAGGAAAATGTTAAAGTTTTTGAAAAGGAGTGTAAACCTAGCCATGAAAGATGTGAGTATAAAATGGGGCGTAGGGAACCGGTGCACCCGAACCGACCCTCTAGGAGGGTTGGTAATGATTCACCTCGGGGAGGTGAAGGGATGAAAGGAATGTTAACCGCTTTGCGGTACCACCGGTAGGAATGTAATCAGGTTTCAAATAATAATGGACCACTACAGAGCTTAGTGGCTAGGCGTTACACTCAGTGAGCTCACAAATGTAATGAAATGAAATGTTTTACGTAATGAAATGAAATGTTTTACAAATTATACATTTTGAAAGGAAAGGTTTTGCAAAAAGTTTAYGAAGAGAAAATGTTTAGAAAGTTTTCATTTAAAAGTCGAAATTTTATAATTTCATGACATGTAGGGCATGCTTATGCATTCATGCATGAGATTTACTTACTGGGCTTTATAACTCATTCCGTTTCTCTCGTTTTATATTTCAGATGATGTGTAGCCAGATGGTGTGAGGAGGTCGCTTGTGGGCAAACCATGATACCCTGAAACATGTTTTAAATAAATGTTATGGATTAAGATAGTTGTTCACTTGAATGTTTTTTGGTTTTTGCTTATTATTAAGTATTTCTTATTTGGTTTAAATTCTTTGGGATTTTTGCGATTTCAGTTTGAATAAATGTTAGGTTGRTGAAGATTTGTTAAAACATATTATTTATTGTTTTGGATATTATTGAGTTTTAATAAGTAGTTGATTGGTTTACGAGTAGGGTAATGTAATATTCTCAGCTTAGAACAGTTCCTAATCTGAGGGCGTTACATTGTATGCATGGAATGCATTTCTTCAATACTTTGATGGATTTCTATTTCTTTAAACATCTTAGATATTGAAATTGGTAGCTTATGATGGCATCAGCTATTATAGTTTACTCTGTATTCAAAAAGCAAAAGTAAATAATTTTTGGTAGAAAGGGGACTATATGGTGTAGAAACAGAACAAATATGTATAAGACAAGACATTGCATCGCATGCTCCGTAGAGGTTCCAAAATCCTTCACTTTTTTTCTTTTTTTGTTCCAAAAAGCACTAAGCATACTTTGGTTTAACAAGGAATAGGTTTTCATGGATGTTTTTATTTTTGCCTTTTTATGTGCACAATGTTATGGCAAATGAGCAGCTTGTGGTTTTATTTTTATCCTTCTTTCTATGCATTCGCAATTGGGAAAATAYGCATAGTTTGATTTTGTATTCATCATAGAGCAATTAGTTGTTGCTCAATAATTGATTTTATTGKGGTTCAAATAATGAATTGTTGTTTGAATTCTTCTCATCATTCAATTCTMTGATATYTTAACTAATTGCCGGTCTGAATTTGTAGATTTTTAAGGATGAATTTCAACACTTAATCCTAACAAGCAACCCTGATGCAAATGATTTATTGGACGAAAAGATTTCTCCATGTAAGCAAYAAATCYGACTGTTAATTGGAATAATATGTAATTCATAGCCTAATGAAAATTTCTATATTAATTGAAATTTTAAAAWATTAGTACTCTGGCTGCGATCCTCGCWGCCTTTRTTAAGCCAAAAAAGAAAAACCRAAAAGTTCAGTCCGTCTTCCCGACCTGACGCTCCGCAGTAAAACTATTTCCTTTCTTGGACTTCGCGAAACATTTTCTTCTGCTTCCATTTATTGACCTTTTCGGAGAACTTGGATTTTTGCTTAGATCAGATGTCACTGAACCCAACAAGAATCACAGAATGAGAGGAATTCTTGGAGCCTCCCCTAGTAATATAGAGCCCAGACACAGGCTTTCCTTATCTGCGTAAGCCCATTAATTCGTTTTTTGGCACTTGTTGCCTGATCTTTTTGGTTTTTTTTTCTTTTTTTTATTTATGCTTAACAAAATGCTAAATTAAACTGCACTCTTTTGCGTGTGTATTGAAGTTATGTATAGATATTTTGCAGTTCAGTTTCAGAGCAAGACTTGCAGAGTATTGGACTTTCTTGAATTTTTCCGTGCAGATGGAAATCTTGAGACTTAGTTTTGTTAGGAATAGGTGACGTTCTAGTTTCTGGTTGGAATTTGTTTGCGGTCACTGAGTCGAATCACGGAATTGGGTCCAGGGTACGTTCGCCTTCATTTCTTGGCTGAACAGGCTTATAGCAGAGCTTCTTAATTATAACGATGGGATCCAATTTAGCAGTACTACCTTTTTTTCCTTTTTCTCTCCCTTTTTTCTTCAAGTAAGCAATGTCATACCTATTTACGGTATGATGCTTGAACCTTATTAAAATCTGTCCTAGGAGTTGTATTTTGTAACCCTTAGTTTAGATGCATTTTACCCAACGTTGTTTCAGGACTTAGAACTTTCTTAAAAAGAAAACTTACTTTAATTTGCTCCCCTTGGATGTTTTTAGTTGAAAGTAGACACCGCACAAGAATTTCGTGGAAAGAACTCATGCTGGACTGGTGTCTTATTGCTTGACTTTTTGTTTCTTACTTTTGGTTTCTGGTCTAGGATTGTTGGATGGACAGTTCAAAGTTCTTATTTGATTTTGTGATGAAGGATCTAAGTATGTTCTCATTGAAAGGAACAGTAGAGGAAGTCTTCCTCGATGATTTCGCGTTTCTTCTGGATGGTCTTGGAACAATTTCAAATAGATAGCTCTTGTTCGGTCCATAATACATGTAGTGCTACACACAAGGTGGAGTCTGCTAATTCCTATTGTCTTCAGTTGCAGCTGCTACTGTTTCAACAGTTTGGTTGCTAACAGGACTAGCACTTTTTCTGTTTAATAAGTTGTGTCCAAGGGTTGCTTAGGTTTCCCTACCTTATCTTGGGAAATGAGCACTTCTAGTTTGTTTCAGATTTTTTAGCATAATAAGGGTTTTAACTGATGCGATTTTATATATTTGTTTCCCTATGTGCTTGTAGTTGCTCCTTCTCTTCCAGGTATGTGGGTATATGTTTGGAAAACCAGGAGATGGAAATGAACTGAGTTCTTTTCTTTCTTCAAAGGCAGCCTAGAACAGAGATAATAGCCTTCTGATTTCATTACGTGAAGGTGGGAATCCTACGTGTGTGTGTGCCTGTGCAAATGGGAGAGAATGAGAGGAGTGGTGTAACTTTACTATGTCATATTGGTATGCTTGTCGAACAGAAAAAATGGGGCTGTGATTGATTTTCTATTCTTTTGCTGGTTCATTCAGTGATTCCATTTAATGGAGAAGTGTCTTGGACTTGAAACTTGCTTGCAGGCAGAATGCAGCAAGTCTCAAGAGGAATTCTCTTGAAATATTAACAATTTGGTGAACGTATATTTTTGGGTGATTAAGATATTTTCTATGATGTTTTTAGGAATGCCACTGATGCYTTCCATGTGCTGTTATAAATTATTATTAATTTGGGAGAAGGCTTTTGTTTTTGTGTGTTTTTTCCTTTCTTTTCTTTTTCCTTTTTTTGGGGGCCCCCGGGGGGGGGGGGGTGTTGGGTGGTTTGAGTTACTGCCTTTCTATTCTTTTATCATCTCCATCACAATTAACCTAGCAGCAATATAGGTGAATAAAACTGTAATCTCTTCATCTGTTTATCATCAACTCCATATACTCCCATGTATTTTGGGTTCAGGAAGGCACCGTTAGTTCAAAGTCTTCATTCTAATTACAGTCTTCATATGTAGATAGTAGTTAGATCAAGGAAATGAAATCATTTCAACAATTTATCTGTATTGTCCAGTTTGCAGAATTATTTTCTCTAACTGTTTTTGCTGATATTAAGATTCTTTAGCATAGCATATTACCTTGTACTGGATTTATTAGTTTTGAGTATTTTCATTCAGGAAGTAATTAAGTAATCATTAAAACTCGAGTACTCCAACACTCTATTATATGGAATACACCACATCATTGCATTGAGTAATCAAAAACAGTTTTTTTCTCTTTTCTTTTCTTTTCTTTGGGAGAATGCGAATTTTAAATTCAGTCCTTCATTGGGAACTCTATTTGGTTTTCATATTTAGAGCAAATAATCTATTCCGAATCCATCACCTCAATATTCTGCCATCCGTGATTTATAAGTCATTTTTTTACATTTACCTTGTTTATGTACTTATAATCTTGTACTTGGTTCAGTGAAGAAACAAACAAAAGAAAACCAGCGAGAAGTAAAAGTTCCAGAGATGCGGAAAAGGGTCTTTACAGTCCCAAACAAGGCAGGAATGTTAGTTGTAAATTTCCCACCCTGAAGCTAGTTTTTGGAATTATTATATTCGGAGCATTTTTGATGCTCTTACACTCTCCTGCAATTTATGATGCTGAACATGCAACCGGAACGGCTTCCAGGTGTGTTACTTTTCATCTTTTCACATCTTTGGAGTTGGTTATTGTCTTTCTCCTTGTTCTCCTGCCGCCCCCCCCCCCCCCCAAAAAAAAAAAAAAAAAAAAAAAGAAACTAAATCTAATATCTTAATCTCTTTCCCTTTTGTGAACCCTGAATTCAGGTCAAGTTTGTTAGATAGATGGAACAAGGGACACAGCAGGTGCAGATCAACGCCTATCAATCTCTTTTTAGATATTCAAGTGGGATCAAGTTTTTCAGAGTGGTTGATGGAATATCTGATAGACATGAATATAAAGGAAATAGGATTGCTAAACTTCAATGAAAGTGAAAATGATCGGTGGAAGCAGGTTATTTCTTGAGGCTGGAGCATGTTGTTCCTTAAGCTTGATTATGTTCCAGAAAATGTCACGTGGGAAACCATTATTACCTGAATGGATAGATGAAGAAGAAGAATATGAGGTTCCAATATGTCCCATTCTTCCCAAGCTTCAGGTAGCGAGTTAAACCACGTATTGATCTCATAGGCAGTGAAACTTCCCTGTAATAAAATCAGGGGAAATGGTCAAGAGATGTGGCTCGTTTGCATTTGCAACTTGCTGCTGCTGCTGGACTTGCTGCCATGGCTAAAGGGTCTTATTCTGCACATGTCCCTTCTGGTGACGGAGTGTTTCCCCACACCCAAATCTCTTTACTTGCCAAGAGCTAGTCATGCGTGATGGCAACGTTTGGCTATATGAACCCAATCCAAGTAAGTTGAGAGAAAAGCTTCAACTTCCACTAGGATCATGTGAGCTTGCAGTTCCTTTGGGGGTGAATTATATTTTTTACTCCAGACATCTTTTATTTCAAAAGAGCCAGCCAGCCTAAGCTKACTTGATCTTGCTCTTTCTTCATACTGTGAACTATTCTCTTGGCACTTTTCTAATTTGAAGTCCTGGTGGTTGAACTGAACTCTGGCACACTTTATCACCTAATCTAAGTATGCGATTCATTTGCACCTCAATGAGCTAATGAATTCTGATCTCATTATTGCATATTAGTGGCATTTGCTAATTCAGGAGCCAAGTCTGTTGAGTCTTATAGAGAACAAAATTAAGTCCATTTTGCCTGCCCTATAAGATAATTTGTGCATAAACAATGGAATAAAAGTGGTGTGACCTCTGAAATGCAYTTTGTTTCTAATTGAACTGGGATTAATTGTTGAATCTCATCTCTTATGCAGAGAACTCGCACTCAGGAAATGCACGACGAGAAGCATATGCAACAATCTTGCACTCTGCACATGTTTATGTGTGCGGGGCAATTGCTGCAGCTCAGAGCATTCGCATGACCGGCTCAACACGGGATCTCGTAATTCTTGTTGATGAGACTATTAGTGAATATCACAGGGGAGGTCTGGAAGCAGCAGGTTGGAAAATCCGCACAATTCAAAGAATCAGAAATCCAAAAGCCGAGCAAGATGCCTATAATGAATGGAACTATAGCAAATTCCGTCTCTGGCAGTTGACAGATTATGACAAAATCATCTTCATTGACGCAGATCTATTAATACTTCGGAACATTGATTTCCTGTTTGAGATGCCGGAAATAACGGCTATAGGA
The DNA here is from genome assembly GCA_001752375.1 of Rhazya stricta. Taxonomy (NCBI): domain Eukaryota; kingdom Viridiplantae; phylum Streptophyta; class Magnoliopsida; order Gentianales; family Apocynaceae; genus Rhazya; species Rhazya stricta. The sequence continues at coordinate 78,149 of MEJB01000103.1, forward strand.
AATAATGCTACTCTGTTCAATTCAGGTGTGATGGTGGTAGAACCATCAAATTGCACTTTCCAGCTGTTGATGGACCATATTAATGAGATTGAGTCATATAATGGAGGAGACCAAGGCTACTTGAATGAGATCTTCACATGGTGGCATCGAATTCCAAAACACATGAACTTTTTGAAGCATTTTTGGGTGGGAGATGAGGAAGAGATTAAAGAAAGGAAAATACATCTCTTTGGAGCAGATCCTCCAGTTCTATATGTTCTTCATTATTTGGGCTTGAAACCTTGGTTATGCTTCCGGGACTATGATTGCAATTGGAATGTGGATATTCTGCAGGAATTTGCAAGTGATGTTGCACATAGGACGTGGTGGAAAGTCCATGATGCAATGCCAGAGAACTTGCACAAGTATTGCTTGCTTAGGTCCAAGCAGAAGGCAGCACTGGAGTGGGATCGAAGGCAAGCTGAGAAAGGTGATTACGCAGATGGTCATTGGAAAATTAAGATACAAGATCCACGTTTGAATATCTGCTTTGAAGATTTCTGTTTCTGGGAAAGCATGCTATGGCATTGGGGGGAAAAGAATTGGACGGATAATGCAACTGCTACTGCAACACCAATTGCAATTTCTACAGCTTCACTTCCTTCCCAGTAATCTGCAGTTTTATATCTATATGCTTGTGGTACACTGTAAATGACACAGAATTCACAATTTTGGAAAATGCAAGTATATTCTTTTCATCATCAAGTTATATCGAGTCCCAATTTGGGATTACTGAAAGTACTGTAATTCATTGTTAATTTTGCAAGTAGTATCATAGATCAGTTCATTTGGTTCTTTTAGGCACCTCTTGTACCCTTCTTAAGCTAGAGACCGGGTATTGCTTTGCTTTTGAGGCTGAGTGATGTTTAGTTTATGAATCATTCTTTTTCTCTATTAAGTATTTCGTAAAAGTGTTGCAATATGCAATCAGTTGAAAGTAGTGCCTTTTACAAAGTGTAAAAGGTTTTGCGGTTTTGTTTTTGTTTTTTTCTATTATTTTATTCTTTATGGAAGGTAGGAATCATGATCTAAACTTTCGAACTATTGAACTATGAGTTATTTAAGGTGGGAAGAAGCATGAAAAAGGATGGAAGTAAACTAGTAGCGAGAGAAAAATGTTGGAAGGAAAATGAAACTTAAGAAAAAGGAAGTGAGAAATGAAATTGATTAGGGAGAAGAAGAAACTAAATTAGAGGAATATCTCAACATTGATTTGAGAAAACTTAGTTAAAAAGGAAAAGAAGGATTGCATTTTCTTGATGCAAATGGCTAGAAGAAAAGTTGGATGGACATTCCCATGCAGTTAAGATTCTCGTTACTTAACCACTATTAACTTGGCTCAACGGCAGATCGATGAACATAAAGACAAGACCACTCTGTGAAACACTCGTGCAATTCATGTCCTGGATTCACAAGATTACCCAAAGGGGAAAACTCCCCTAATTTCTTCAGGAGTCGAATCCCCAGTGGTTCACCCCTTGGTTCTTTATAGTCTATCATCTGTGTGTATGACTTACTTAGCCTAACATACCAGAAACTTTGCTGGTTCGTTTTGGTGCCCGACTCGTATATACATTGAGAGGGTGGCTAGGCATTCAGTTCTTTAGCGCTATTACGTGGGTGTGCTCAGTCAGGAAAATTGATCTTGTAACAAGTTTGTATCAGAGCAGGGTTGCGTCATTAGTTCATCTTCCATTGAGTTCATTATCATTACTAATAAGTCAAACTCCCCTCCCATTTCTCTTCTTGAGTCCCATACTGTTTTATTTATCTCTGTGAGCTCATCTTGGGTAGTGTTAATCAAGTCTTCAGCTTTATCAGTCATGACTGGTCTATGTCTTTCTAATGATTCAGTGAGATTTACATTCTATTCATCATTTTTAGATACAATCTTCTTCTCTTCAACTCGGGAATGGGAGCTGTCATCGAATGTCTAGAAATGTCATTTGATTTAGTAGCTAGATCAGGATCATTCTCTATGGTAGATTCTGTTTTCCGAGATGACTCATGACTTATTTCTGTCAAGAATAAAACTATCTTGTGAAGAGTCTTGGTCCTTTAACATAAGCTACCAGCTTCCTTCCTTATTTTCTTGGTGGATTTCCCTCAGCCTTTTCCTCTTGATTTCCTTCTGTCAATTCTCTTGCACTCCATCAGATTCCATATTTCTTCTTTAGGTTCATCCTTTCTAGAGACTTCTCATCAGGTTTCTCTATCAGCTTTATTCCAATTTTCAATGGAATTTCAAAGGCTCTAAAAATCTAGTTAGAAAAGAACCATACGGCAGCTTTTTGTTTCCATTCATTTTGATTGAATACATGTGATTTACCAATACATGAGCAAAGTTTACTGGTTTCTCTCGTGCAATATGTACATTAGGTATATATGCATAAAAGTCACCATAATTTCATTTTCTTTACTTGGCAGAAGTATGGTTGTAATAATCTTGTGAAACACTTTATTGACTWTATTGAACTGTTTGACGTCTCTCTCGTTGGTTTTCTTTAAGCTATTGTCATTCACAAATTCTTCTTTGAATTCTTTAACAATATATTTGGCAAATTCTCTAGTGTTTTCATAGTACATACTGCCACTTGTTTCGATATTGAATATAGAGTTTATCTTGTCTAGATCTAGTATCACATCTCTATGTTTAATTTTGCTAACCCAAGTGATTTTCCCAATACCTTCTTCAGTAAATTTTACAAGATTTTCATAGAATTCAAAAACAAGTTCAAGATAGGTTTCTTCATTAACTGATAATAATCCTTCCTAGCTATTTTCAATCAACATCTTTTTTATACTTGAGAAGGAGTTCAGTAMTTGGATATGTATGACCTTTCCTCTAGTTATTTCCGTTTGGTCATTCCTAAAGATTTGCCTTTCTAAACTTCTAAGTCTTTCCTAAGCAGCTGCAATAGAATCTTGAACCTTCCCATCTTACCATGAAGATCAGAGGATGTTTTGGCAAGGACATATAAGGAGTTTAGGACAGTGGTGCGCAGGTCAATTCAATTTGTAGAGATAAAATGATCAAAATATTATATTGAATGATTCAAGAGTAAAAGAGCGGTTTTSAAAGAAGTAATGACTTGAAATTTTTGRGAGGGAAAGCAAAGAGGTTTCAGACTCTTTAATATGACTTTTCAAATTGCGTCCAAATTCTAAGTTTAGATATTGATTGACCTTGACCATTTTCTTAAACTGTTGAGTTTTCTGATTTACGATACATTTGTTTTCTACATGAGTATTTTCCGATGGCCCAAGCAAAATATCATATCTGAATTGATTGTTCATTTTATAAGAGGGAAGATTTTATGATTGGAGTAAAGAGGAATTATAAGCCAAAATGAAGGTGCATTTTGTGACAGCAGTTATGTCAATTAACTGTTCTCAAAATAAAATTTGAGCAAAGAAAGTGCATAAAGGTAAAGAGAATCTTCTTTGCTAGACTAAGCAATTCTTCTTGCTTCTTCCTTTCTATTGAATCCCATTTGGGCTTCTATACTCTTTATCATTTTCAACCTATTAATTAGAAGGCAAGGAAACTTTTGGTACCCTGTTTTGCTTGGGTTCTTGTTGGTTAGAGTCGTTAGTGTTGATTACCCAATTGGATAACTTAACCTTATCATGTTTTGAGGTGTTTCTGGTTGAATATGATTAACATTTTAAGAACAAGTATGTGGCACATGAAGAAATTTTTTCGTTTTGTGAGGTGCACAGTTGTGTTTGTAGCTAGCTATTTTTCTATCAAATGAAGACTTTTGAGAACTTAAAAATTTCTTCAAATCTTCTTTCTCATTYGTGAGCATTTGTAGGCTAGCTTTTAATTTTTTGACTAGTTTGTTCAGAATATCATGCTTGACTATAAGTTTCTCAAAAGAAAATATCTTTTTGAATAAATTGAAATTTTCCTTAGCAATTTTGTCTATTCCTATAGATAGGTTATTCTTACCATATTTGAGCATTTTTATTGATTCATTCAAGGATTCGTTATCAAATTGTAATTTTTCATTTTCATTCATCAAATATTTAATTGATTATTTAGGTACAAGTTTTTCTTACTTATTCTTCTTAATACAATACATATACCTACATGTAGTGATTGAACATTTCCATCACTGTCAGTTGTAGGTGAATGACTATATGCATCAGAAGAATTCGAAGTAGAACTAGTCAATTACCTCTTCCTCTAGAGTGTGTCATCATCAGTTTGATCCTCTTCAATTTTATTCRATAATGGCAAAGTTTGTTTTTTCTTGAGAGTCTTTTCTCCTTTATTCTTGCCTTTTGAATTTTAACAATCGGTTGCCATGTGAKCTGGAATCTTGCACTCAAAGCATCTTTTGATGATGTTGTTTGGATAATTTCCAACTTTGAATTTTCCTTTTCTGAAGTCCTTTTTGAATCTTCATATTACAATTGCAAGCTCATCATCATCAAAACTTGCTTCACTAGAGGATGTTTGTTCATCTCTGGTGATTTCACTTGCTTTTAAAGAATTTTCTTTTGCAAGTTCTTCTTGCTCACTTCTTCTTTTGATTTTCAGTTCATGGGTGAGCAGTGAATCGGGTCTAGATTTTCTAATACAATTTTTTGGCTATCCCAATTAGAGTACAATATGTATATATTTTAACTCCCAAGATAGCAGAGTAGAGATATTGGAGGGGTTAAGGATATATAATCGTCGTGCTCTGATTGGTAATAGATTGCATAGCAGGGAGTGTAATAGGAAAGTGTACTAGAAGATCTTTAACCTAGTGAACCTATAAGTTCTTCAGTTGGGAGTGTTCTCAAATCTTTTGCTTCTACCGCTGCTAGTACCTTAGATTCCCATATTTTTGCAACACGTCCAAGATTTTTCATTTTGTTCCCCATCTGAATAGACCTTATCATAAGACTTCAAGTTATTCACAATAGTTGTATATCTTGTAAATATGTCGTTTATATTCTCATTCTGCTTCATGGTGAACAATTCGTAATCTCGTAGTAGAATTGCCAATTTTGATCTTTTTACTTGAGCTGTACCTTCATGAGTTACCTAGAGTATTCTCTAGATTGAATGAGCATTTTTAGATATACTTACTCGATTATATTCATTAGCATCAAGGTCTCTAGATTGAATGAGCATTTTTAGATCTACTTACTCGATTATATTCATTAGCATCAAGGTCATAATAGAGAATGTTCATGGACTTGTAGTTTAAGGTCATCTTTCTAATATCTTCTATGTTGAACTTATCATCCAGCTTGGTCACCTACACACCATTCACAGATTTTCTAGGCACATATGGGGCATTTTTATGCACATGCGAGTTTTCTAAAATTTATAATTTGTTCCGTTAATTGAAATGTTTGTAGAAGAACCTCATGGTTGCTTGAAGAAGATGCCATGGATTATTTCTCTTTTAGTATGCTAATCATTTAAATAGAAGCCTAGGGTCAGATACCAATTGAAAGAACACAAGAGGGGGGAGGGGTGAATTGGGTCATGACTACTTTTTAAAAAAATATTAAGAACAACCCAATATATTTTCCAAGTGTCTTTGAAATATATTCAAAAGTTTATAATGAGAGATGAATCATTTGTGCAAAAGATTTAAAACAAAGCATGGAGAAGAATGATGAATGCACAAATAAATAAATAAGTTATAATAGTTCGATCCTTTTTCCAGATCCATTTTCACTACCTTTGAATTTCTCAATCCACTATGTCATACAAACTGTTTCAAGAGTACACAAAGGCGTCACCCCACAAATGGGTTTTACAACTCCTTTAACCCTCCAGTTTAGGATCATCATTCTCTAAGGGTTTTACACAACCTAAACTATCTATGACTCTCTCAATAACTACAAGCTCACCTCAAAAGGGTTTTATGTAACTCGTACAATCTTGATGAACCTACAAACAAGGTTCACCTTCTAAAGGGTTTTATGCCCTAAACAACCTTGACTCGAACAAATTTTCTTAAAAGGTAGCACCAAGATCTATTGCACTCTTAATGAGTGGGTATTCTGGAGAATCTAAACTCAGTTTTGCAGATWTTGATTTCACTTAGATATTCTGTTTYGAATAGATGAAACTCCACTAAAGGTTTTTCTAATGGATAGCATGTAGAACTTTTAAAAAATGAAGTTAAAGAATATTGAGAAGTCTAAGTATTTGCATTTTAAAAGTTTGAAATCATTCTTCTCAAAATGACCAAGTGGGAAAACCATGTATTATATAGTCCAACAACCAGTAGTAATGAATATGTCAAAATAGTAATAATCTATCCTTTGGAACCTTGAAACATATATTTCGGATTGCCAAAATACCCATGGTCTTTGTCCAAAGACTCAAAATGGATACCAGTCAAAATATTCTTTGGACCGTTTAAACACAAATAAGCTAAACCCGAAGGCTCAGTTTTCGATTGTTCTGGTCAGTCGAAAAGCCACTAAATCACGTCTAATTGAAAGTGATTAGAATATATCAGACTTAACCTACAAAAAAGCATTAGAATATATTGAAAGTGATCAGAACGCGAATCTGATACATGGGAACACAYCTTAAACAYGCTTTCAAAATCAAGATCAATTATATCTAACAAATCTGTGTAAGGGTCATCCTATAAAAATGCTTTTATAAAAATATTTTGGAGCTTCAAATACCAAAACATAGTATCTATGCAGTTTAACCATTATCTCCAAATTAATACTAAGTACTAAAGACACTATAGAATGAACAACATCATACTTAGCTTATAGCCTATTGCAAAGCTGAAAGATTCTGCTCTAAATATATTTTCACTTTAATTGGTACTTGGATATCTTCTACTCCTTCATCAACTTCTCCAATTTATATATTATTAATATTTGATAGTTGAGCATAGGCTTCATTGTTCTATAGTATATCGTAAGTCTATAAGCACAACAATGCAAGTTAGTAATCATATTAAGCACATGTCATTATCAAAACAATATTAGGAATCTTTAAATCATATTGGATTAATGATGGATAATCAATATATAATTTGTAAAACTGTAGAATTACCTAATTGTTTTGTAAAGTTGTAAATTAGCTAATTATTAATAAATTATTATATTTTAGGAAAGTAGTTCTCAGGAGATATTTGTTATCCTTACAATTAGTGATTTAGAATTTGGCATATGAGGCAAGGGTAAGGGGTCCAGTCCAGTATTGGTGGATGTACCCATTTGAGAGGTATCTGTTTAACTTGAAAAAGAAGGTAAAATACAAGTCTAGGGTAGAAGGATCCATTTGTTAATGCATATTTAGTAGATGAGCTACATTTGTCGCTTACTACTTTCCACCAAAAATTCCAACAAAGAGTAGAGCTCTTGGGCATAATGATGATGGAAATGAAACCAAGTCATTTGTACAAGTGTTGTCTATATGTAACATTCCTAGGAGGTTTCCAAATTCAAAAGAAAAATATCGCTAGCTAGATGGTGAGGAATTGACGACGTCAACTAAATAAATTCTCTTTAATTGCGACAAAATGGAGCCTTACATCGAGTAAGTCTCTTTAAGATTGTATTTGAGATTAAATGATATTTATAAGATATATACCTTATATTATATATCTATTAATAAGGTTGTTATCAGTAATATGTAGGAAATTCAAGAAATATATACATTCGACCCATCCAAGGATAACCAAGGCTCAAGTAGAGTCTAAAGCTTCTACAAAATTTGCTATGTGGTTCAGGAATTATGTAAGAATTATTCATGCTAGACCTCTTTTTGTAGTTTAAGATTTTCTTAACAATTCGAGAAATAATATAGCTAATAATTACATTTGTCATTTCTATATTTTCTTTGATGGGTCTGTGATTCAAATCTTAYGGTAAGCCAATATTTAAAGAATCTATCATGGGGGCYACCGAGATGAGTAAATATCATTCTATGTACTTTTTCAATAAGTATAGGTTTCACACACATGATAGAAGCATAGGAAAATCTATTATTAATAGTGCAATTTGTGTAAASGGAAATGGGGAAGAAAATGATTACCATGGTGTGATGAAGAATATAACTGAAGTGGCAATGGTTGGTGATCYTGTKCAAACTATTGTCCTTCTCCCAAGACWTTCATCACACTAGAAATGGTAATTATTGTCTAGACTGGGTCAAGCAGGGTAATGGGAGCAGATGAAACAAAATTATTGGTCCACAAAAAATTTTAAACGTAAATCTGAAGCAGCGAGGAAAATTAATTATTGGATCAAGCAACGGAATGCATTTTAAACGTAAGTATTGGTCCACAGAAAATTATTGGGAGTATCTGTGGCTCAATCTCTATTGTGTAGCACAAGGAGAGATTGGAATGTGGCTTAATCTCAACCTCTATATGGTTATCTAATTATTTCATGTATGTTTCAGTAAGCTACCTTTAGACAATGGGCTTTTGATTGAATGTGTTGCGTGTTAAATGTATAGACGAGCTTTTGTGTTTAATATGTTGTATATTGAATGAGATGACGAAATTTTGAGTTTAATGTATTGTGTGTTCATCATGAGATGATGGGTTTTTTTGTGTAATTTGTTGTGTATTGAAGGATGTGGCATTTTTTCTATGGTTGTAGCTTCTAAGCTTGGAAAATGTCTTATTTATAGAGGAAATTTTGTCAAATATTTTTCACATTCTTTTGCATCTACTAAATTCTTTACTTTATTATCATACATCAGTTGTTGATTTTGCAGAAAAAACTTCACATGAGGCAATTTTTCCATGATTAAACATTTYAATATTGTCACAAGCTTTAAAGGGACAAAGGTTCTCAAAGAAAAAAGGGAGTAGGTGGACTCAAAAGCATAAGAAACATATGTAAGAATATGAAATACAATACTTGAACAAAATTTTCCATTATGTATGAATTAATGTCATGTTATTTTGTGGATCACTTTTTGAGAGTCTCTCAACAGTTRGGTCATGGGTGATTCCTGAGTTGCGAAATCAATTGTTTATAGATGCTGCTAGAGATAAAAACAAGAAAAGTAGGATTTATGGTCTTGGCTTGAGAGGTCTCACAATAGGAGGTGCCGCTAGTTTAAAATTTTTGTCGACCTCAACTCTTTCATACGAAGCCAAGAAGGAACATATGACGTAGGAGGAGCAACGGGTCGAGCTGCTCTAGCAGCAAATGGAGCTTTTGCATCAGGCACAATTTGGTACCCTTATGGGGATTCCTTCTACGATTGGTCCAGCTGCTGACATTAGTGATCTGATTCATCATCATGACAAGGGTACGAGTGATGAGCCAAGCTCTCAACTTTAGTTTCCTTTTCTAGCATTTTATATTACTTTAGTTTTATTACTAATCGATGTTTTTCTCAATTCTGCAGATATGTTATTGTATTAATATAATGACGATAATATTGTTTGACATTTGTGGTTTAAATATTCAATATTGGTTTATAATTAGAGTTGTATACATAGATTATATGCAGGAATATAATTTGTAAACAGGGATGAAAAATTATAAATATTATAAATATTTTTATTTTTATTTCAACGGATTTTCAACAGAATATTAAACATCATATTTTTCTTTTTAACATTTTTATAAAATTATCCATTGTAAATTTTTAATGGATTTTTGACTGAAAATTAATGATTTTATTTTTATTTTATTTTTAGAAATATATGTTGGAAATCCTTTGAAAATTTCCAACTAATTTCTAACTTTTTGTTTTTTTATTAATAATCTGTTGAAAATCTGTTGGAAATTTTCAATGAATTTTCACAAACATTTTATGGAGAAATTTTTTCTCCAGGGGACATTTTCCATTGGAAATCTGTCATAAAAGATAAATTTTCGACGGATTTCCATAGTTTTCTTGTAATTTATAGTTTTATAGTCATCCTTAACACATAAATTTAATATGGGATATGCACAACTATTGTTAAAGATTCTACCATCTAGAACTAGTGATATGTAAGATATAAGCAGAGGAATTGAAGCATAATTATTTTTAGCAATATAAAAAGAAATACACATTATGTTATTTAATATTCTAAATTCACGACAAATAGCTATAATTATTATAGAAATATGACTAGCATTGTAGGGATATTCAAAACCTCTAAATCCTAAAAGTCTATTTTGTATATTTTTCATTCATTATCAATCCAATGACAAGTGACACACAAATAATGTTATTCTGCACTACCCTTCCAACTATCGCATGTTAGAGAAATAATCATTCCTAGAATCAAGGGCACCTATAATTCCATCATTTGATCATTTCTTATATACCTTAAGAAGATGGGATCTTAGTATTATCTAGAATCCATTTGTAACTAGGATTTAAAATAATTATTAACAAATAAAGTAAATTCCGAATGTTTACCATACCTATTGTCGTATTAGTTGTAACCAAAACTAGCTATCCCCTTTCTAGTTTGTTCATGATTATAATTAAAACTGCCATCAATTATTCCCTCGAGGTTTGTATTTGTGTTTGTTTAAGACTAGTTTCATTTTCGTGGAAGGCTTTCAAGTGCCTATTTAACGTACCATCCCCTCCCCACTTTTATGATGTAACTCTCCCCGGCAAAACTTACATATGGTTTTATCTCTAAGTACATCTTCCTCCAAGCATTCTGGACATTTTTCCATCTTTTGCCTATTGTTTTGTCTACGCACAAGTGGTGGCATTATACTATGCTTGGGGTAGCATTGTACTAGGCCCAAGGGCTGGCATTGATCTAGAATCAGGGATTGGCATTGTACTAGAATCGAGGTTCAAAGATTTTGTCTAAGTCTTGCACATCCGTATCTTCAAGTGGATCTCTCCTAAATATGGATATTGTTCTATACCCTCAAAAGGTTGAAAAACTTCTATCTCTTCACAATTAAAGTAAATAATTTTCTATTTTCTAATAAAGCTATTAAAATGGAGACAAAAATCTAATAATAAAGCAAGAAAGTAAATAAAAATAAATGTAACTAAAGCTAGTAAAAAAGCAAGAAAGTAAATAAAAAAGAATGCAAATAAAGCTAGTGAAATGGAGTGAAAAAGCTAGTAATAAAGCAAGAAAGAAAATAGAAAAGAATGTAAATAACGCTAGTAAAATGGAGTAAAAAAGTCAATAATAAAGCAAGAAAGTAAATAAAAATGAATGTAAATAAAGCTAGTAATAAAGTAAATAAAATGTAAAAAAGTAAACTAGTAAGTAGTAAACTAGTAAATTAGTAAAATGTAAAATGCAGTAAAGTACTACATAAGTAGTAAACTAGTAAACAAGTAAAATGTAAAATGCAGTAAAGTACTAAACAAGTAATAAGCTAGTAAAACGTAAAATGCAAAAAAGTGCTACATAGATAGTAACCTAGTAAGCAGTAAAATGTAATAAAGCTAGCAATAATATGATTGTAAAATGAAAATAAGTAGTAAGCTAGTTAAGTAAAGACTATAATAAGCTAGAAAGAATAAAATTGCAGTAAACTAATAAATTAAAACTAATATATTTATAGAGATATACTAGAAAAAAAAGAATAAAAGTAAGATTGTATAAACTAGAAAATTCAAACTATTATATCTAAGGAGATATAATAGTAGGGATACTAGAAATAAAGGAGTTGTTAAACGTAACGATAATATATTATGCGTAACTACATGAAATTCCTATAGTAGTCTCAATATAACGATAATATATTATGCGAAATYTCGCCGATTAAATGTTAGTATTTGTCCCGGTATCTCTGCTTCAATACACAGTTCGAATCCATTACCATCCCAGAGGGTGCAAACACACAAAATAGTCTATTCATAAGCGAAAAGGAGTTTTGTATTTTATCCGCAAATGCAAAATGAATGAAAAATGCATAGCCCCAATATCAAAAGAATGGACGTTAGGRTGTTATTCACARTTAACATGCCTACTTGTTAATATTCATTTATGGGCATGCATAATGACACAATGATAAAATTAACAAGGTATTTGAACGACTAGTACTTCACACCATAGTTGCTGCTCCTCAGCTTCCTTCCTGGACATCATATAGGCTYAGCTTGCATGGTTTTGTTGCATGGTTTTGTTCTTTTCCGTGCAGTTCTTAGCAAGATGTCTAGGCTTCCCATAGTTAAAACATGTGGGTTTGCATCACTAGCGAAATGTCCGGGCTGCTGACATTTGTAGCACACTCATTTGCCCATTAAACTTTCGCCCAAGTGCTCCTTGCACACTTAGGACATGCCTTCCTAGGTTGATTACTCTGTTGGGCATTTTAACTGCTTCCCCAGTCCTTCCTTCTCTTCTGTCTGCTACCCTGCCATCCCTTGGAGCTGCCTCCCTTGAATTTCAAGCCGCTAGAAGGAACCTTAGACTCCTCCTTATCAATGACCTGCGCTCTTTCCACTAAGAGGGATTTGTTGGCAACTTCCCTAAAACTGGGGAGCTCAAACGAAATCATCGCACCTTGATTTAGGACTTAAGCCCCTCCTCAAAATGTCTCACCCTCCTAACCTTTTTTGCCACAAAATTGGGAACAAACTTAGCAAGTCGAGCGAATTCAACTTCATACTTGCTTCAACTTCACAAATTCCCTCTCCTTCTGTTGGTGAATACTCTTGGAAAATACTTGTCGTATAACGCCTCAATGAACATCTTCCAGGTGAGGAAGCTAGTATACTCCCCATATTGGCACTGAACCATGAGTCACCAGTCGTATGAATCGCCTTGCAATATGTATGCAACGAAGTTGACCTTCTTTCTATCCGTGCATCGTAAGACTGAGAAAGGTCTTTTGCATTTCCGTTAGCCACTTTTGAGCCTCCAACAAGTTGGTAATGTTGGAGAATGAAGGTTGTGAGAGCTTCTTGAACTTGGAGATCCTCCCACACTCCCTTGTCTCATTCCTCTGTGACTAGCTAGACTGCCTAAAATAGCCAACACTTGGATGAACGCCTCCATAGTAATGGACATGCCATGGGTGGCAGCATTGTTACCTGTTCCATTCTGGGCCTGTGAAGTCCCCTCTTGTATTTGCACGCGTGTGTTACGAAACCATTTCTTAACTAAGGGAATACGTACTTTAGAACATCATTCATACATTTGAGGGTACTATAATACATGAACATGGTATATATAATATACACTCATCGCATATATCAGTCATAATACGTAACTTAACATGAAAACATAAACTTACCAAGTGATCCAGGAAGAAACACTCGTTGCAAGACTCAATACCTATACACTTTAAAAGATTTTATTTTTTCTCATTTTCAATTTCTTTTATGAAGTCTCCAAAATTATTTTAAAAACTCTAGGCTTGATACCAAACTATAACTCCCCGAGTTAGGATCTATCCTAACCTAAGGATATTAGTATTTTAYCTTAGTTAGATGTGGAAATGAAAAGAAAATATTTAAATCTTTAACTAGGGAAGAAGGTTTCCACAACAGAAAGACACTAATAAAGCTTGACACAAATATCTGGAAATCTAATTATTTTTGATAAACCAAAGTTTACAAATTATTTAGACCATAACTCTTCAATCCGAAATATTCAACATGAATGGTTTAATAAAAGAAAGCCTCTAAAACAAGTGTTATTCAGATCTAAGTCTGCCCCCCAAGCGGTCTCCTCGAGTCCCCTAACTTTAATCACTTGAAAAAASACAAAATAAAAGGGAAAGGGGTGAGCTAAAGCTCAATAAGTAAACCCCATTCATRTATTCCAATGATATGCATTAACTTATTATACATTTGAAAACTATATTCCCTTTTTCCTTTAACTTTTCAAAAGTTTATTTTTCTTGACTGACATGAGCTAGGCTCTGCAATGGGCAGTTATTGTTTGGAACCAAGTTACATTTTCTATTGATAATATCGCAGAGAAGTTTACATTACATTTTCATTTACTTTCACCCTACAAGTGGTTCAAATTTTTCATTTCATTACTACCCTCGAAGAGGGTTAGGTCGGGTATGCTAGTGCCCCACGTCCCATTTTTCACTTGCATCCTTCATAGATTAGGCATACACCCTTTACTTTCTTAAAACTGGGGATGTAGGCTATTTTAAACTCATTTTCATATTACCTTGAAAATATTTGTCTTACAATTATCATGAACATGCATCATATCGTGACTTATGAAATCCATGTTCATGAATGTAAATTACAACATAAAACAATACATATGTCGTTACATAACTTAAACATCTAGGAATTCACATATTTCCAAATCAAACAAAACACTTTTAGTATTTCACATACAAAAACTCAATCATAGTACTCTTACATATTCATACACAATAATCAAACACCAAAATGGATGAAGAAGTGGAAGTTTACTTACCAGAGACGTATAAGGGCTTAACCTTGGTATATAAATTGAGTTCCTTACCTGTCCTTGATGTCTGATTATAGTTCAAAAATAAGGGAAACACAATTAAAGATTGTCTTTTAGATTGTAAAACTCTAACACACCCTTTTAGGAACCTATTAGGAAACATTCTAACTTTGAAAGTGCCTAAAAAGTTATCATTTTCTCAAAATTAGGTGGCCATAGATGGTACACACGACTGCTGCCCTACGTCTGTAGCATCGTCCTTAGCTCTGCAAGTGCACATGAACAAAAAGTTTCGTTCATACATGCATTCGTGAGCATTCAAAGAGTACCTAAATTGTCATTGATTGAGCCAAGGACGATCCCTTTTGTCTGTGCTTGCATTTGTGCAAGGGCTTCAACCCAAAAAATCATGAATTTTAAGGCAAAACTAATAGTAACTCATCAAATCTAAGTCTCCCTTTGACTCCCTATGTTCGTTGCACTCTATACAATTCACCTCACACACACACACTATATATATATATATATATCAACACTCAATCATACTTGCAAAAACATCTTCCTTCTGACAAAAACTCTATAAAACAAGTTTCTAACCTAGAGATTATAGATTAACTCCAAGGAATGCATCAATTAACATTAGACAAGCCAAGACTTACCTCAAGCCGCAAGGTTTACATTTTCCAATGACTTTCAAGGTTGCCCAAGTGATTTTCTCCTTCCTAGGTTATTTTCCTTCTTCCTTAGTTTTGTAAAATGGAGTATAGGATTAGCATGAGTGTTTTGAATGTAAAACTAATTTTGGGTGAGATGGAGGGGGTATCCATAGATCCTGGATCGAGCTAACTGAATGTTGATCTATTTTCCAACTTAATCTATTTTCGCCACTTTAACACAACTAACCTAACCCAATTAATTAAACATAAATAGGTTCCATAACATTTTAAATTTCATTGAGTTAGGCTCGAATAACACATAAACTGACCATGCAAATTCTCATAAATAATAATAGTAAGTTAATTCACATAAAAATCTTAAAAAGATAGAAAATATTATTTGGATTTGAAACCTGAATGTTAAATTTGAACTTAATATAAGATGAGATAATATAACTAACAAATAGACAAAATGTAAACTCTTTTTGAACTTCAAAAATTTGACTTCAAAATGTAAATTTGCACAAAGAGAGAAATTGAGAACTTCAGAGCTTGAGAATTTATATTGAGAGAGTTTGTGTGGAAACATGAAGTGATTTAGGGGGATATAGGAAAACAAAACTAGGCATTTGAGGACATAATGGTCTTTTCCTTATTTTTCCCACTATGAAATTTGAATTTGAATATTCCAAAAGAAAAAAAAACTAAATAAGGTAATAAAGTAAAAATGAGATAAAAGTGGATTTGGCATGTAGAAGGAAAAAATATGACGGCTATAAAGTAGGAATTGTAATAGATGGGCCACTAGAACCTGAGCTGGGGCTCATGGGCCCGAGCCGGTCTCGGTCCTCAAGTGGGCCTAGCCTCGCTGTCTCCTTAAAAAAAATATGTCATACCCGGACCCCGAAACCGATTACAAGAAGCTACAGTAACTGTGGGTCCAGTCCCAGGCCGGTGTTCAAGCCCGACCCAATTGCCAACTCTAGTTGTATCTAATGTCCTTTCAACTCAAATTTTTATACCAAATTCAAAACATCTTAAGTTAAAAGTCAAAATCAAAGTAAGATCGTTATTAAAAAAAAGATAAATGTAGAGTAAGAGATAAAAGTGTCTATCAAATCATTCTCATATTATGTAATATTATTAGTTTAGAAGAACGTGCCTTACACATTATTTTGATCATATGCATGCTAGAAATAGAGAAATAAAAGTTCATAAGAGTCTAACAAAGCACTATAGAGAAGACCATTTAAATGAATAAAAACTACTATAAAAGGACAAAAAGTGAAGATAGCCCTTAAAGATAGAACAAGATTTAGTTGAAATACAAAAAATTATTATTTATTATGGAGAAAAGATACTACAAGAACAAAATGAAATTAAAAAATTATTATGAAAAGAAAAAGAAATACCCATAACAAGTAAATTAGATAATACAATAATGAATCATTTGTTAAACATTAAAATACCGATAGGATATAAAGGTAATAATCTAAAATGGTAGATTCAGACTCCGAAAATTCTGATCTCGATAATCTAATTACTAAGATAGGAGATTTAGAATTAAATGAAAACCCAGACACTTTTATCAATCTAAAGTCGGATCCAATCATTAAAGAAGAAATGAATTGGAACCCTAATATAAACGATATCCCAAGTACAAGTAGTAAACTCCTCCTATTAGGGKATRGGATAAATGATCTAAAGGATATGCAGGATTGAGTTCTTTAAAACCTAGAGAAACACATACTCTCGTAGAARTTACGAAAAATGAACCTYTGTTTGGAATTTATTTAGATTTAGATTGTGTAAGAAACATTGAAGAAGTCAGAGCGAGACTTGAGTGGCTGGAAGACCATAGTATGCTCAATATGCACCTGCATAACCTCTGTTTGGAATTTATTTAGATTTAGATAAATAGGAAACTGCTACTAGAAAAGCCGTCTCAGTTAATGAAATGGATTATGAAACCACTAAACATTTCACTGAAGGGAGCTTAGTAAACAGTGCTTTAAAATTTTGGCAACACTTAAGTGAAGATGCYAGAAATATGATATTTAACACTGACTATAATATAGCCAATTTGATATCTAGAGCCACATAAGCTTTAAGATTAGAGTTCAATGAAGAAGGAAATTTGATAAAAGACCCAGCAACAATAATCAAATATAATATTACTCTCCTAAGATTGCAGTTATGYGATATGTGCGAAACAGAAAGATATATTTGCWTATTTCAAAATTACTATTACCATATTTATAATAGAGTAGCAAATACTCAGAGTTATTTGCTGAYGTTTTTTACTAAGATTCCAAACCCTTGGGGAAAGAAACTCATAGATACATATAACCCAGGAAGTGTAGATACTTTAGGAAACAGAATAACACATTTAAAAGATAAMATGTACATACTTTAGGAAAAAGAAATAACTCTAAATGTTGATGGTAATAATATTGCGGCTAGCCCTTTTTAAAATAGTCCCAAAAATAGGAAAGAAGATTCTCAACTAACGCTAAAAGATATACATAAGATTTATCAACAAAATAATTATACTAATAAAAAATTCAATAGTTTATCAGAATAGGTTAATAAATTAGAAGGACCGTCAATTTGTTAACCTCCTCGAAAGATTAACCCTGAACAGCCTTTATTTAAATTAGAAAATCCTCAGACTTTTATTATAAAAAATGATAATGCCTTATTAAAAGAAATAACCAAGAAATTAGAAACATTAAATTTAGATAAGGGAAAAACTATTWATAAYGTTATCATTAAAGAAAACAATCAAGCTAATTAAGATAATGAATTAAGTAYAAATAAACTAAAAAATACAAAGAAATATACCACTGGAAGAACATATCATAAAACAAAAAATTATTATCCTAGACCCTCTTTTCAAGATACTCAATTTGAAAAAGTTAGAGAACAGTTTAATTATAATCCTGATACTTTATATGATTGAAATTTAGATAGATTAACAGAATTTCAAATATATAATTTATTAAATTAAATGGGAATAGCTATATTAGCTTATAAGTCTATAGGTAAAACAAATAATGAAGTTGCAGAAATGATTATTTTAGGATTTTCAGGAACATTAAAAGGATGGTGTGATAATATGTTAACAGAAAATAATAGAATATCCATTAAAAGAGCTACTAAACAAATTTTAGTAAATGCACAAGAATCTACATACCAACTTGGATAGATAGCTACTACATACTCTAGTATTCCAGATGTAGCCAATAGTTTAATATTTGCAATTTGTGAACATTTCTTAGGAAACCCAGAAAAGATTCAACAGAGAAGTTCTGAAATATTAATAAATTTAAGATGTTTTAGATTACATGATTTTAGATGGTATAAAGATATGGAAATGAGTGCATAACCATGTAAAGAGGATATATTTAGTTTGGAGACATATTTAGTATAAAGGTAAATTTTTCATGACATGGAGACTAAAAAACACCCATCCCAATCCACCAAAAAAATAAGAAGGACAATCCTAAAAAGAACATTTCATTCGTGACTAAAAGTGGTTTAAATAAGTAATGAAATACGAGAAAAAAATTTTAATATTAATAATCGAAAGATCAATAAACATACTAAAGGTTAATATCTATTAAATAATTTGTAAAATATCAATAATAGTTAATTACTTATAATAGATTACATAAGATTAACATATGAATATTAAACTATATAATTGAATTTCTTTTTGCTTATGTTCTCTAGAGTGTGATATTAGAGTTATTATTAATTATTTTATTGAAGAATAGAGTAATTATTATCTTGATCACGTTTTCTAACATTGATTTATCATATTTCATTCTAACAAAATTAACATTCACTTGGATAATAATTTAATTTATTGAAATTTCAAAATTACTAGTACTCTATTTATCTTTTAAGGTATATAATACATAGATCAATGAATAAATTGATCTAAATTTTTATTAAATGATGTATGGAACCATCTTTCTACAGAACCTAAAGCATCTACATTTTATCTTTTAAATGTGTTATTCTTTTTCCTAAAGTATCTACGGTTCCTCGGTTATATGTATCTATTAGTTTCTTTCCCCAAGGGTTTGGAATCTTAGTATAAAACATCAGCAAATAACTCTTGAGTATTTGCGAGTATTTGCTACTCTATTCTAAATATGGTAATAGTAATTTTGGAATATACAAATATATCTTTCTATTTCGCACATAAAGAATAACACGTTTAAAAGATAAAATGAGTGAATGGTGTGGAATGCCATACTAGCAAAACTCACTAAAGGATTACGTAAAAGAGTCTCGCTATGTTGTGATAATACTAAAATGCCATTTATGGGAGGATGTGATAGCCCATATTATTATAAGAAATATAAGAAACRAAMAAATTTTAAAAAGAAATATTTCAAGAAAATGAAAGCAAGATATCATAAAAAGAAAGGTTATAAAAAGACTAAAAGACCTTCTTATAAAAGAGAAAATGATAAAAAAAAAAGACCTAAAAGAATGTAAGTGTTACTATTATCAAGAAATAGGTCATTATGCAAATAGATACCCTAAGAAATTTGAGAGAAATCAAAAGATGATAGAAATAGATGATGAAACAGAAGATTTAATAGATCAAGGAGAATTTGTTTAGGTAAATAACTTTGAAGAAATAGATTCAAAAGAAAGTATCTTTATACAAACAGACATAGACTATACTTCTTCTTCAGATAATAAGTAATCAAGATGTGATAGGCATAAGCAAAGCTAGTTCTTCAGAACCTATAATAGATAATTCCCAAGAATATCAGGGCGAATATAAGCAAGAAATTTTAATAGATAAAAGAAAATTAAAGCAGATACAAAAAGAAAATTTTTCTTTATCTAAGTATCCAGGATTGGAATGGAGTGTTTTCAATGGTAGTAACCATATCTTTCTTCGGGGATATATGGCACCTCGTCCAATGAAATGTTGACAAGTGTCAAGTATGACAAGTTTCAACCAATGGAAATCAAGGATGGAGCTCGGCGAATCAAATGATGCCACGTCACTCCTAAATGTGACTTTGACCAATCAAATCAATTTGTTTTGTTTATAAATAGAGGCCAAAGCACATGAGAAAGGGCTCCAGAAATTCATATCAAGTCCACAATTGAGAGAAACTTACAAGAAAGAGCTCCAAATCTCTCTCAAATCTCGAGATCAAGCTACGAAACCCTCGGTAAATTTCAAAGAGAAGAATCAACGGATTAAGTTCTTACCATAAGAATATTTCAGAGATTGTAAAATATCTATTATCAAGTTTATAAGATTAATACACTTATTTCGCATTTCTCTTATTTTCTTATATTATTTTGCAGACGAGAGATTTATATAAATAGATATAATCTTTATAGGAAAGTTATTTTTATTCATAGAGAAATTAAAGAAGAGCTTGAAGGTATTATACCCTTTCTTACAAACTTTCGTTTGTTCAATGCAAAGGAAATAAAAAATACTTCCAATTAAAAGAAAACAACTTATATCTATTAGCTAATAGTTTAATCAATTAAAAGATAATGTAAATTCTAAAAGTTTTTAATTCTTAGCTTAGGTTGTTTAGTTTTATTCTCTACTATCTAGGTATCAAGTTTTGGGGCCTTACATATATCCAGGGATGATTTAACTTTTATATTTATTCAACATTTGGCTTTTTTTATTACACGTTCTTCGTATCGTTAGATGAATATAACTTGTTGGTTGGTAACAAGTTAAAAATCCATCCACCATAAAAATTAAATTTTAGATTTTAAGTTTCAAATGATTGATTATAAATTGTAGTAATATGAAAGATCAACCATTGAGAGTCTTAGGGTGCATTTGGATAGGGAGATGGAAGTTATCCACCATTTGTTTAGTGTTTTTTATCCAAAATTTTTTGGATGCAAGTTATCTCTCATTTCTTTTGATTCTACAACTTAGAAAACTCTTTCACAAATTATCCAATCTTCCACAAATCTTACGAAAAGACAAGGGTGAACAGTGTATTGTACAGTAGTTTAGATTTCTCTAGCCGAGTTCCTCTTACAACGGATAGCTGCAATCTTCCAAACTTTCAAGAATCTTGAAGAACAAAGCTGAAGAGGGATTTTCTGCTAGATTTTGTGATAGATTTGTAGAGAAGGTACATTTCCCATTGTCTATGAAGGCATAGACAACCTCAACGATTCTGCACCTCGTTTCTAATTCAAAGTTTGAAAAACCATTACAGAAAGAGGGATTACACAGTGAAGGGCATCTAGGAAAAGAAAAAAAGGAGTGAATTTGTTGCAAATAGGCTGGGAGATAGCTGGGTTAGAAGATTTTTTCAAGATTCTTGATTTTACAAGTCGAGATCCTCATCAATTTCTCCTCCAACCACCAATTTGACACCAGTTGTTAAATACTCATACCAGAAAATGATGTTTTAGGTAAGGAAAACACCTTAACCATATACATGTTTTGCATGATTTTGACTAAAGAAAATGATGTTTAAGGATACGAATATGAAATGTTTTTTTGAGATTAGATTGATGTTTGAATATGTAACACTAACAACCTTCTGTCAACAATAGATATGTAAAATTCCTTGTTGGAGTTGTCTTTGGAGATGGCGCTATCAACCGGGACGCTCAAGGTGAAAAGAAAGGTGTCGATGGAGACCATGCCATCGATAAAGACGCACTAGGGCAAAAGGAAGGAGTTGACGGAGATCCTACCGATGTTTGAATCAGACAACTAGCTCTTTCACATTTCATTAAGTGTTATTGGTAGTTTAATAGTACTCTGATGATGGTATTAGTAGTTTATTAGTAGGCTCATGATGGTATTGTTATTAGTTGACAACCGGCTCTTTCACACATCATTCAGATGTCATTGGTAGTTTTATAGTAGTCTGATGATGGTATTAATAGTTTATTAGTAGTCTCATGATGATATTGTTATTAGTAGTCTCGAAGTTTATCTTTGCTGATGTTTGAATAGAAATTTATTTTTGGGATGAAATGAAGAAAGAAGTGTTTATATAGATCTTAAATAGTCCATACGGTTGAATATGAATAGTTGACAAAAATCATGAATTTTTTTTTTATAATTAATCCTTTACTTTTATCCAAAATGAAAGATGTTGTTTTTCATATTGATGTTTTAATGGGAAATTTTTTTTATTCTAATCCAAATATTTTGATCCAATCCAAATAAACTGACCTTACAAATTTCTACCTCGTATCCAACCACTTCAAAAAATTTAAATTTCAAAATTTTTATTTTTTCCAAATACACATATACATACATAATACAACGACACGCGGCCCACAACCACAGGCCATCGAGAATGAAGTCATCTTTCCATATTCGTTCTTTTTTAATTAATGTAATAGTTTGGATTTTTTAAGTGCACTCGCACAGTATGGACACTCCAACATCTAAATTCTGAGAGCCGCCTCCTTCTCCCCCTCGTTCGAACCACTGCGTTTGCTGCTTTCTCTCAGTCTGCTTTGATCTCTATCGCAACCGTATCGTCGTCTGCTACGGGTAGGCCTTCTTTTTCCCCCCCTCTCTCTACTCCGTTTTATTTATGTATGTGTGTATGTGTTCTTGTTCTTATGCTTTTGTTTTGTCTAGGGTTTTTGATTTGTTAAGAATATAAGTTTTTTATGATTAATTGCGTTGTGGAAGGTTAATTTAGTAGCTAAATTCTAATCTCAATCTGTACTTTAGTTGAAAAAAATAGATTCTTGTTACTTGTCAACGGAAAAACATATGATTTTTTCGGTTTTATTGGCTTGAGCGACCTCTCCGATATATGTTTGGATTGTGAATTCTTCTGCTAGCAKTCTTGGGTTTTTGTTTTCCTTCACTTGGAATTTGATGTTGTCTATCTTATGTTTTTCGTCGGTTTGGTTCTTTTATATAGGTCGTTTTGTCTAAACAAACGTGGTTTTGAAATCTTCTGCGAAAATGACTACCCGTCATAATAGTGCTAGACCAGATCATTATCCTCGAAGTAGGAAAGACATGCATTTCACCATGCCAACCATTGAGGATATCAGCTCTTAATAAAAGATTTAGTGATAGAAAGGCCTTTAATGGAGATCCTCGTCGATTTTGAAGCGCACACCTAAGTTGCCAGGAATCTTTCCTAAGTTAATCACATGAAAACCATGTTTTCACTTCTTCCTTGCCTTTATCCATTTTGTTTTAGGTGCTCTGGTGTTCATAGTCTGGATGGTCAAAGTGTTTTTAGGGCTTTCTCCTCCTCCAGACTGTCCAATTTAACTAACATAGCTTCGGTAAACCCAGTTGGGTCAATTGATGTTGGATGGACACCCTTATTTCAAGATATATACCACAAATCATCATGGTAGAACTCAGGTTTTGAACCATCCATATCAGAGCAATAGCAAATACGATGACAGTCAAATATTGAACTGCTAGATCAAAGAAGGTCCAAGGTTACAGAAGGGAAACCAGAATCCAACATCATTTTGAACAAAAATCTCTTAAAGATGGAGCATCTAACTTGATCTTCCTCGTGCCTAATAACATATAAAACTTATAGAACTGTTGTAAGCACTTCAACACCAGCTGGAGCCAAGCCTTTCAGGAATTCTGCATGTTCTCTTGCAATAGATCTCTCAGTTGTCTCGTCAAACTTGGAGGGAGTTCTAGTTGATGAGGATATCTTGCCTCTTAATGTATGCGTCTACGTCTATGCCAATCCAACTACATAAAGGAGAGCAAAATCATATCAAGCTAAAATACATGCATGCATGTGTAGATCGTACATGCAGATAGGGGTGTGTATTATTCGATTTAAAACAATTTTCCGAACTGAACTAAATCGAAATAAAAAATTCGTTTCGGTTCATTTGATTTTATAAATCAATAAAAAATCTGGTTTGACAATTTTTTAATTTGGTTAAGCCGAAACATATATATTATGTTCTTTTAGTTTTTATTTTTTGAAAAAAGAAATTATATTCAATTAAACTGAAATTTCAGTTTATTTCGCTTTAAATCGAACTAAACCAAAATTTTCAGTTTTTCGGAATTTCACTTTTCATGGTAATTCAGTTCGGTTTGATTTTGGAGAAAATTTTGAAAAGTCGAAATTGTAAATCAAAAACCGAAAGTCCACCCCTACAAAAAACATAATATATGTATTTCGGTCTAACCGAATTAAAAAATGGTCAAACCAAGCTTTTTATTGATTTATGAAATCAAATCGAACCGAAATGAATTTTTTATTTCAATTTAATTTAGTTCAGAAAATCAGTTTAAATAGAATAATATACACCCCTATCCATATGTACGATCTACACATGCATGCATGTACTTCAACTTTAAGTTAACAYGATTTTGTTCATCTTTCTATAGTTGGACCRGYGTCCTACATCAAGACGTATACATAGAAGCATATATTGTGAGGCAAGATATCCTCATCAATGCCTCAAACTGTTGGACATTATGGGGTTTATCGGGCACGAGCTTGACATGGAATTTGTCTTGGCCATCTTTGATACTGCAGTCTTGCTGGAGAAACTGATCCTAGACTCTCGTAATCCAGTTTCAACTAGAACTCCCATCGAGTTTGAGGAGAGATCTATTGTGAGAGAACACGTAGAATTCCTGAAGGGCTTGGCTCCTGCCGGTGTTGAAGTGCTTATCATTAAAAGTACAACAGCCCTATAAGCTTTATATGTTATTAGGTATGAGGAAGACCAAAGTTAGACGCTCCATCTTTTAAGAGATTTTTGTTTGAAATGATGTTGGATTCTGGTTTCCCTTCTGTTACCTTGTACCTTCTATGATT
Source organism: Rhazya stricta (assembly GCA_001752375.1). Lineage (NCBI taxonomy): Eukaryota > Viridiplantae > Streptophyta > Magnoliopsida > Gentianales > Apocynaceae > Rhazya > Rhazya stricta. The sequence continues at coordinate 102,971 of MEJB01000103.1, forward strand.
TAGCAATTGAATATTCGATTACCAATGTAGTTTCTGTTGCTCTGATATGGATGGTTCAGAACCTGAGTTTTACCATGATGATCTGGGCTATATATCTGGAAAGCAAGAAAGAACGTTACCCTGCTGCTGGAGGAACGTTACTGGCACATTCACTGACTGATGCAATTTCTTTTATGTTATTATATTATGAATTATGTATGCAAATATGATACTAGATGTCTAATTTGGAAGACCATGTTAGAAATTGGACGAGTATTAGAAATATGGTGATCTAATGTATTGCTTCATGTGAATACTGCTATTTGATTCTTTTTCCTTTTTGTGGTCTTTTACATGTGTAGACTGCTGCATGTTGGTGGGCCACATGACATGTTCTTCAAAGTCAAATGGCATCATCTTGTACAACCTCATAATGTTCATCTTATTCTTCCTTCTGTCTCCCTAGTATCAAGCATCATTCTGATATTGGGTCATCTATTTGGTGTTGACACCACCTTTTCTGATGGATCTTGTATCGAAGTCGGTGCTCTTTTATGGTGCAAAATTAATAACAGTGGATGGTTGGCAAGCCATTCACTTGTGCCATTGCTTTGTGCATTTGTTAAAACATTCTGGACGAGGTCAATGGATAACAACCTCTCCAGCTCAGATCAATTAGAATCTGGGTTTTGACTTATTGCTGGCCTTCATCAGTAATGGTTGCCACTTTCATGGCATTGAAATCTCATACTATGCTGCTGTTGTGTTGGATCTTGTGTGGAATTCTTTGAGAGCCTTTACTTGCAGCAATACGTTCCATAAAACATTAGATATATTGTTCTCGGGCAATTCATACCTTGGAACTTTGAGGCCTCTGGAAGCTGCTTTTGAAGCTTTTCCTCAGTTTTGTGTCAACACATGATAGAGGTCGTGTATGCTCAGGAAGAGTCTGGAGTGCTTCCCTCCTCTTCTTTCCTCATAATGTGACACGAAGCCTGTGGCTCTGGTGTTAGGACATAATATGGTGGAAGTTTATTAGGCTGGCATATTCATCCCACTTACTGTCTCTCTTGAATTGCTGTGCCTTAATAATATAGGAGTCTTCCCTGGAATTCTTGTAACATATTAGTTTTRTGCCTTTCTTTTTGATTCAGGGAAAGCTGTTGTTGAATTATGTAGCTTTTGATTAAATCATCTTCAAAGATTTGTGTAGAATAATTKTTTTATGTATTTACATTGTATTCCGAGATTCCCTTAATTTGGCCTACATTTCATGGGGTGTCTTGGTGATCTGATGGGTGGCTAATGAACTGAATAATGGTCAGCGATGTCATTTTGGATTAATAGGCTTATCCAACCTCTGGACCCACCAAAAAGAAGAGAAGGGGGAGGGGAGATGTGGGGATTAGCCACTGTCTTTTGTGCTGCTATCTGATGAAACAGTATAAACTACTTGGTGAGAGAATATTCTTTAAGGYGATGATTTCTAGGTTTAAATACATGTGACAGGCTAATGTGGTGCATGAACTGTGCTTGATGTAGTGTCATTTTGCGCTTTTGTGATGTTGATGGAATCAAGTAAGATATTTTAGCAGCGAAGTGCGAAGAACTTAGTCTCCACATTATGAATGTTTTTGTATTAATTTATTTCAAAGGGATCAAGAATAAGGAATATAACTGTCTTACAGCATCAGAGATATCATTACTAGAGATTACATGCTGAGACTACTGGATAGTTTCTGAAGATGACCGGGTATATCATGCTATGAATGTGTGTAATTTTAGAAGAATGAGCTTATTTAAAAGAGCTCTAGTGCCTCTTTTGTGGAGCTGTATACCACAAAAGGACAAAATTTGTTTTTGATGGTTGCCTGAAGGAGCATTTCGGATCTAGTTTAATTTTGAATTTTGTAAGAAACGTTGAATGTGCAAAGTCAGTATTCTAGTCAATGCTATCTTCAATTGAGTTTCGTGTTTGGAGATATTTGCTTCTTCTTTTTTTTCTTTTTTCTTGGTGGGGGCAGGGGGATGGTGGTAGTGGTTAGATTTTCATCACTTGGGTACTCTGCATAGAAGTAAGGTTGTACTATTACACTCTAAATTTGGACCAAACTTTTGGCTTGTTGCAGCATGTGAGCGTTCATGTTTTATATGAAATTGTTGTGGGCACATCATTAAATGGTTAATTGAATTTACCTGAATGCCTGGGAGAACGAGGTCTTTTATTTACCATATTGGTAATTGTTCCACAAGCTTATAGATCGCTTGTAAAACCATTTTTGGCTTGAAATATACGAGGAACGGAGCATGATAGACAATCAACTAGATATCATTCTCACTTTGAATGGTTGTTCCTCTTTTTCTAGTTATTTGACACGCAATTATTTGGAGAATACCTATAGAGATATATGTATGTAAATGCATGTTATCTAAACATATCCGAATGTGAAGTCCAAAGTACCAGTCCTTCTTCAAGGCCATGATAGCTCTTATCATTATTTGTTGCCCCATTACGTCCCCATGCACCATTATGAGAGAATAAGTGCCTCATGATTGCAACTGAAGTTGGGCAAATGTATTGGGAAATGGGGTTTGAAGGTGATGTAGGTAGTGGGGTTGTTAGATTCTCTTCTGTAATCCAGCAGTGCTGTTGGATATCAGTGAAATGTAGGATATAGATTTCTATTTTCCTTCTGATGTCTGTTTAACTATTTTTTTAATCCCTTCTGAAAGGTAGGAATTGGAGCGCATTGCATAAGTGGTCGTCTCACTTTGGGCATTTAAAAGCTGCTACGAGCAATACCGTTGTAATGATTTGCAGCCATGTTATTATTGTAATTCAGGACAATATACTGGCTATACTGCAGTTGCGTAATTGGGAAACAAAAGGGTCTAAGTGCTGTTGCCTAAACAATGTGATGCAGAACAAAAAGGTCCGATAATTGGATAAGTCGAGCAATGAGTTAATAAAGAATATTTAGTTTAAGTAAGTTTATGGGTCTTTTAGAGTTCAAGGGTATTATTGTAACTTCCAGATCTGCAGTAGTTTTGAGATATTTTTAGTTATGGTTTAGGATCTCTAAATTGAGCTTGTTTAGAGAATCCTGGTTTTCTTATTTTTGGTTAAATGTCTTATAATGACTCCTGATTAGTTTTAGGATTTGGTGTTTGAGTCTATATATAGAGGAGTTCTCTATTAAAAAATATATGCCTGTTTATTCAATCAATAGAGTCTACAGAATTCCTTTGTAAATTTAGTTATTTCTTGATATGTAGTGTTGACTACAGCCTGTTTCCTTCTTATAAACTAGCAGAATCCAGTTTATTACGAGAACACTGAAGTATGCTGTTGGAAGCTGCTAATGACCTGTTATTTGAATGTTCACAGGCTAAATTGGAGCTACCTAAACATTTAAAGACAAGAGTTGTCAAGTTCAGTTGGAACAGCTGATTCACCATTTGAATTCTGGATAACTTCATGATTGAATTATTACAAGTATATTCCTACAGGAGGCTTGTGTGTCTATGTATGTTTTCGTGTTGTGCAATTAACTCTGTTTTTTGTTTGGCCTGCTTGGGCTTTCCTGTTTTATGGATATTTGACACAAGTATATCTTGAATATCTGTTTGCAGAAGTGCCTCTTGATTTTAGTTTGAAGTTTACTGTGTTGTTTTTCTAGGGGTAGGGTTCTTGTTCAAGCATGCTGCTCTTTTCAGCCCTCCATTTTTTGTCGTGTTATATTCTCCAAAATATGTGGTTGTTATGTATGCTTTTGAAAGGACTTGAAGCAAATGTCGCAGATTCTGAAATCTTGATGAAGTTGATTAAAAGTAAATTGACTTTGATTTTGAATACTAAGCTCGTTGGCCAAGGTTGTTGCACTGTTTGATACAAAAGGAACTACAAGAAGGATAATTGGAAAATTATTGTAGCTATGAGGGCAGATAAATAGCTTTGTTTGTCTAAGAATATCTGGACGTAACACATGAATGAAATTGATGCTCTTCACGGTATTAGGTGTCCTGTCTTTATTCCACTTGATTAAATGATCTGTGATGCGATGATAGTTTTCTTAATGCCTTTAATCAAGGAAGTAATAAGGAGATTTAAGCATTATTGACTTTGATTTTTGCCAAGGCTGGTGAGATCTACTTGAACATGTAGAAAGTAAAACATAACTTATGAGAGGGGTAATTACTAGCTTGATTATGCATGCAACTACTTATGCAGCAATGTTTGAAGACACGCTCCTATGAATTTCTTCATTTATTGGATTTGTTCTTCTATTTTGGAACGAGATTTAAAACAAACTTATCAATGTGTTTGAAGGTGTATTTGTTGTTTGCTTACTATTCAGATAATGCGGCGTAGAGAGTGGATCAGTGCAGAGGATCTTTTCTGAGAACTGGGAACTATGGATGAGAGTAGGCGAAAGCGGAAATCTTTGTGGGATGCTGAAGAAGAGAACAAAAACAATTCATGGACACGGAAAGAACGTTATTCAACTGATGATGGCTGGYGTCACCAAAACCTGTCACCTTCTCGAGATGTTAATAATTCATTRAAGCCTAAAAATCAATCTGGATGGTCTTCTTGGGAACCGGATCRTGTTTCAGAGAAGATTGACAACATTAACAAAGATGGACGAGATATMCTGCAGGTTAAGGAACTGGGCAGGGATAACAGTCGCTATAAGAGTATGTCTCCTGGTTTTGATGGATGGGGTCAAAGAAATCGCAACCACTCTCCTGAAGACACTTCGGGCSAAACTCATAGGTCTGTAATATTTATTCGTTTCAGAAAAGCTTAGGATCTTGGTTTTCCTTATTCTTTCTGATGACAATTGGGGATACTTATGGTTACTCCTCCCCTGAAGAAGTACTGCATAATGGTAATTTTTATTCTTTTAACTGTCAACTGCTAAATCCTGAAGAAATGAGCCACAAATTTATCTTCTTTGGACCAGAGAAACCAGCTAGAATAGCTCAGGATGAACAGCTACATTGGTTCTTAATTTATTTCTAGACTGTTAGTGTTGCAGCTTTCCAATCTGTGATCTTGCAACAGTGACCTGACCACAAATTCTTTACACTCATCTCTCTAGTATTTCTCTTAGATTTCCTTTATGCTTCTAAATTTTTTTTTTTTTGGGCACTTTGTCTCTGAGGGTTATGTTCCTTAACCCAACCTCAGTTTTGGAATAATGATAATGCTCATGTCGGTATCAGGTATGTGGAAAGAGGCAGAAGCAGGAGCAGGGACACAGGCAGAAGCAGAGGCTGCAGCCGCAGCCGAAGCTGGAGCAGGGACAGGGGCAGGGACCGCTGTGGTGGTTGGCATAGAAGTAGAAGCAGAAGCAGGAGTAGGAACCAGAAGATGGCAAGGAGCAGGAGCAGGAGCAGGAGTCGTAGTCCTTTTCATGATCGCCGATCTGAATCATATGGATGGAATGATAGAAGAAGTATGTCTGGAGTATCATCGCAACCCTGTAGAGATTTTCCAGTAGGGAAGTGCAGGAGAGGGAGTCAATGTAGGTTCCTTCATCCTGATAACATCACCCGGATGGATGGTGATGGTCCAGAAAATGAATTGGCAGAAAGATCACGAAGCGGAGTAGGACGTGGACACGATATGAGATATTCAAATACAGAAGGTCCTGGGGCCCAATCATGGGGCAGAGTTTCTGATGTTACCTATGGAGAGGAGGAACCTTTRGGGAATAGAAACAGAGGTAGAATTCCTTGCAAAGATTTTATGAGAGGCAAGTGTAAGTGGGGAGCATCTTGCAGATTTTCCCACCATACTAGTTCTGGAGATAATGGGGACCATGGCGGGAGAAATGCATCATTTGGACGTGATCGTGAACATCGAAGCAGTGAAACTGGGAAATCAGTGTGCAAGTATTTCTTAGCAGGGAATTGTCATCGGGTCAATTGCAGGTTCTCTCATGATGGTCAAACAGCAAACAACCATGAAAGCAGGCCACATGACGAGGGCGAGGGCCACAGGCTGGTTGAAGAGAGTGGACGGTGGAATGGCCCAACATGGGATGAGGTGGGAAAGGTATCAAACATCATGAAAGCCACTGGGTGGAGTGAGAGTGTCAGTGCCAACAGATCCACTGCTGATACTTTACCAATTGAAATGATGGATAATACATGGGGTCATGAAAGTAGAACCTGGGCAAATGCTAAATTCAAAGATATGGTTCCTGGGAATGTCGAATACTTATCCCCTCACCAGTGGAATGAAGATGCTGGAGATACGGGACCTATCAAATCTATGATTACAGAAAATTTTAATGAGGGGCGTGGCCATCTAACACCTGAAGCTTTAGAATCACGAAATATGGACACGATGTCTACACATGCTCGTGAATCACGAAATACGGACACCATGTCTACACATGCTCGTGGACAAAATATAGGACAAGAAACCTCTGACCAGCATTTTGTAATGCCAGTCAAGCATGCTGAATTATCTTTGGAATCTGATATTCAGCAGCACCAGAATGTTGTGGATGATAATGTTGCAAAGGCATTGAGGTTTGGTGGACTTGATGGTGGAAAGAACTCCGCTAACACTATTAATACTGCAATTGTGCCTAGACAAAGCCTTGACCAGAGTGGTGCTGGAAGTTTGTTTAAGCATTCTTTGGTTGCAAATGATAACATGTTAGCTAACCAAGCAAGTGCACAAAATATTGACTTGAATTGCCCTGGTCAGCTTCTATACTCTGCTTTGAATTCACAAGGCCAGATTCAGAGCCATCATGAAGAASCTGCTAAAACACCTGAGATGCAGGAACATGCAGTCCCTCAGTCTTTTCCAAATTTTGCTCCCAGTGGTCTAGATGCTCAAATAGCATACCATGCAGCGTCTTTAACTCAGAAATTTGTCAATGAACAAGTACGTCGTCCACATACAGCAGTAAACCCTCAGACTTCAACACATTTGATGTCATCTTTGCAGCCTGTTATCCCATCCATCAGCGTGACATATGTTCAGCCCAATTCAGCTGCAAGGCCTCCAGATCACTCCAATCTGTTGGGTGATGGCACACAGCTGGGCAAGACTAATCAGCTCCCTGGTAACTTGCCCCCTTCATTTGAACAGAAAAATCAGTTGCCATTGGAACAGTTTTCTCCATTATCTACTGGTAATGCAGAAGTTGAGAAAACCCTACAAAGTGGCAGTTCGAAGGTGCAGTATCTTGAGAGTTCAAAATCGAAGGAACAGGAGATTGCTGCAGTTTCCAAACTTGAGGACATCCGTAGAAATGATACTGCAGAATGCAAGGAAAAGCGGGAAAATATTCATAAGAAAGGCGTGAATGGCAATGACAAAGTTGAAGATGCCGCTGGAACCAAGGATGACAAGGATATGCGCTTGTTTAAAAATGGACTTGTAGAGTTTGTTAAGGAGATCCTAAAGCCTACATGGAAAGAAGGTCGGATGAGCAGAGAGGTGCACAAAACTGTTGTGAAAAAGGTTGTTGATAAAGTAACCAGTACAATCCAAGCAGATCACCTCCCAAAAACACAAGATAGAATAGAGCAATACCTGTCACACTCCAAAAGCAAAATTATCAAACTTGTACAGGTGAGTTTTACGTTATTGCATATTATTTCGTGCAAAGCGTAAGATGATCATGATATTCTTTTGTTGGTAACGTGATACTTCTCCTTCCATGTACATATTGCATATATGCTTGGGTATAGTGTTTACACTGAGTCGTGGGTTCACAAGAATGCTTTTGCAGAGATAAGATTCGTGTGCTTGCATATTCGTGTATCTTCATCCTGAATTCCCTTCCTGGTATACATTTTGGTGGTGATTTGGCTTTTCTTTTTTATTTTTATTTGTTTTGGGGTGGGGGCAAAAAATTCCCAAGTGAATATTTAGCTTTTCATGTTTGCGATGTAGCAGATCACATGAAGCCAATATGACAGCATACTTTTTGTAGCATCCATATATTACATTGCTAATATATTTGTTCTCAAGGTACTTTTCTGATGTATAGATTTGCAGCCATGCTTTCAATTTTGCTGACTTTTCACACCGTAACTGTTCATCACTTTCTGCAGGCCTATGTGGAGCGAAATCTCAAGACCGACTCTTGAATCACCCTGTTCTAGTCTCCAGTTTGTGGATTATTGTACTGATTTATCATTGGTTAACATTCTTCAAGTTTGACAAATTTTCTTTTAGGTTTCTATGTAAAAGTATTTTGTCACCMGAAATACTTGTAGRATAATTCTTTCATATTTTGTTTTGAGAAATATTTGTGAAAAAAGGCCTGCTGAATTGATCTTTTTCTTTTTACTTCATTTTTATTTTGGGTTGGGGGTGAAAGAGAGAGAATGGGAGAGATGGGGTATGTAGAATTGTGGTGTGGTTATTCTCATTCTGTAGCCATTCCGTTTACGTTTCTATACGCTTTGCCCGAGCTCTGGCAAAGGGACAGAACTCTAGCTTTCGAAATCTCTAGCATTAAACTTGAAAGCCCTGGCAGGGATGGGAATCTTTAGTCTGTCGTGCATTTATTTGATTATTTAGCCATTGGGTCGAATTATGTTGCTCAAACGTGTTTCTTTCAACATTTATTCTGCTGCATAATCGACGTCCATTATTGTATAACMGCATGTCCCAACTGGATCTTGAGAGAAACCCAGAACACAGCTTTTATTTGATTCCCATKGATGGGAACACTCTCTTTTGGATATTGCAATTGCCTTGAAGTCGTAAGCATGGATGATGGTGATAGTTGCAGGGGAAGGCTTTTTAGATCGAAAAGTTCTATATAGTAATATTTTTGACTTTTATATATATTTAGTTGGACTAGTGCTTGTATTCAGTCAAATTTGGATAGCGAGAATCACGGATAGAGACTATGGGGTTAGCTTCTTCATCGTCAAGCTACGAGGATGAAAAATTATAGCAAATAAAATTTTTCTCGAAAGATAAAAGTTATTTAAATACAAAAATTAAACAAATACCTTTTTGAGACCAGTGGAGCAAATTATTTGGCTACATGTCTAAACGAAATCCCACCGAAAGGGAACATATCAAACAGAAATAAGGACTTCAATTCTCAAAAGGGGATGCTGATCCAAGCACCTTCATAGCGCTGTTGGTTTGGTTAAGCTGGCTTGCTTTTTCATGGCACATCGGAGCAACCTCAAGAAATTGTTGCTCATGTTGAAGCTTTGCTTAATGATCACTTTGCAGCATTTATGTCTTCACTTTTTGTTAGACTTGATGGCGGTAAGGTGAAAGCAAAATGGATTCCTTCAAATAATATAAAGTTGAAAACTAATGTTTCTCCAGTGAGGAACTTCGCTGGCTTGGGGGTCGTTGAGAATTTCGAGTTTTTGGCCACTTTAGGCGTCTTTTTAAAGTTAACATATTTCCGAAATATTAATACAAATATACGTAATGTATTTACGAAATATATTGAGCCGAAAGACGAACGTTTTGTGTGAATGATTTCGGTCTTTACATTGATATCAGGACAATTTTCTAATACATTTGCCGAATTCGGCCTTCTTTCAGCCCAAAGCATTTGCTGAATGCGTGAGGTTTGGTACCAACACATTTGGCAATTGCATTGGTCTTTATTATTCTGCTTCTGCAAGTTCCCGTCCCAGTTATGCAAATCAAATCAGAAATGATTTACAAACACATAATTCTGTAATTCCATTCTTTCTAAGAATATAAATTACCACAATAATCCTTAACAACACAAACTATCATAACAATCTTTGTCAAATACAAACTATCCTAATTTTTATGTCAATCATAATATTATCAATCCTTGCCAAATACAAGCTATAATGATATATAAATAAAGACTTGAATTCAATATTGTCAAGCGATGTAATTGTCAATCACAGTGCTACATAAATAAAAAATTGCATCGATATTACAAAGAAGTTCAAATCCATTGCCACAAATCACTCTAAAATTTTCTTTAGGATGATGCTCCTTGAAATTTATTGTTGACACAATTTCTTCTATTATGACCGGGTTGAAGGCAATTTCCACATCTTGAGGAAGAGTTCGGGTTGCAAAAATCCACTTCTCAATGTATCCTTATAGTACGTCTTCGTCTCGGACGACTACTGTACATAAATTATTTGTGATGTTCAAGGGTGAAAGGTGCAAGTCTCCAAGTTGACTCATCTCCAACCAGAAAGAGATCACATTGATATGTGTTCCTATAATATTCTTGGAGTAGAATTCACTAGAATAAACTCCAGCATTCCAACATCTTTTTCATTAAACAACAAATACGTGGGAACATGGTATTCCCAATAAACTCTACTTTTGGCAATTGCACACCTTCTCGCCCACCATGTAAACATGGTTAGCTCTTCGACCTTGTCTTTGTGGAATGCTGACACTAAATAGTTCAATTTGTATATTATATTAGCTGATGGAGTGAATTCTTGCTTTACTTCGAGATCGGTGTTCATATTCCATATTCTATGTGGAAATGAATATTGACAGTGCACCATCCCTTCTCGATGCTAGCAAAAGTAATCCACGAGTTTCCTAAAGCTCATCTCAACCAAAATCTTGAGTAGAAGTGCACGAGTTTTTTTAAGAACGTTGTTAAGAGATTCACAAGTTAATTGTAAAAATTCCATACTTGTATCTCTCATCATGCATTAAAGCCCATTTTGAAGAYGATAAGTAGGTGCAATGTGCTGCCTCAAACATCCTATCTCTGGTGGCAACCAAAGAGATCCAATATGTGAAATGGCTCTGCTCATCTTCTCTCCAAGTAGTGTGAAARCCCTACGAGAATGTGGGTTTGCCTGTGGTATTRACTGATCTACAATCTCTAAACATTTTCGAACTGTGGATGCCTAGACAAAAAAATTAAGATTGTTGAAACTATTATAGTGTTAGCAAACATTGCGTTTAAATCGAGCAGACAAAAATAAGCACATACCATCAACTATAATTGTGATCCCATTGATTTCTCTCAAATATGAAAGATTTCTATGTTTTTGGTAATCCTCCAAATCCTATGACTTAATGTTGGGATTCCCTATAAACAAGCGGGGGTGCAGTGGGAGTGCCAATCCATGTACTCAGATCGAGCTACAAWAACATCATCTACTCGCGTCCCTATCACTATCCTCAATTGCCTATTAGGCCACTTATCAACATACCTCTGGTGCTAGACTGTACAATCTACACTACCACCCTATCCACGGATTYCATGAATACCAAAATGATCATATAATGAGGGACCTGATCATTCCCTAATTGCCTTGTAACTCGATTGAGGAAGCAATACTCCACGATATCCCAACAAATCAATGGCACTAGGGATGACCATCAGATCTCAGAACTATAAAAAAGATGTAACCCGATATCTCAGGGAGAATATGCTCATATTGCATCCAAATGAACTGCATAGAGATAAAAAGACCCATCAATCACAATTTTTTTTCAATATAAAGGCTAAATTTAAAGATATAAAATGTAAACATACCGAACGGACCTGATTTTAGTGAAGCATCTAATTGATCCCTATACATCACCAAGATATGTAGGTAACTGACTAAGGTCATAAGGTCAGTTCCACCTCACTTCATATAGAGCAAGATCTGGCTACACATCTAATGGCTCAACATGGACTGAGCGTAATATAGAGAGGTGCTCATACACCCACAGTTAAGGGACAATAAGAAAATGAAAATTTTGAACCATTGAAATGGTTTGTGATAATTTTATAGATTTAACTAATAAATAATTGACTCTTTATCCACTGGACCATAGATATCTCTATTAAACCTTTAGCCGCATCACATAAACATCTATATAGGTAATATAGAACAACAGTACCCAACTCAAAGCCACATCTACACAAATTATCTAATTGGTTCAGGAATTGAAGCGAGACAAACATGTTCAATTTATTAAAGTACAACAACCGGCCAAATAGGAACATAACAATGCTTCGTGCCCTCTGTTCAACCTCGTCCTCCGTCGCATTATTAGGAAGTGGCTCTTGCAAGTGTGCCACTATCACAAGTGCATATAGTCTGTTACCATCAATATCTCTAGACTCTAGTTGAAAACTAAGCCTAGAAAGACACATTTCCTCCAACCGAATCATGTTGGTTGTAGCTCGGCCGTCTATAATCGAGTCCACATCAACAATCAAACCCATCAAACCTGTAGCATCCTGAAGTGTGATGGTGGCCTCATCCATGGTAAGATGAATCTTGTGTCTTTGCCTGCTACCGCTCAATCACAGAGGTCATTAGGGTATGATCTAAAGCCATATTCCCTACCTTACAAACTCCAACAAAGCTGACTTGATCTATGACCTCCCTAACTCACTAATCGGCTTCACCATAAGTTGACCAAAATTTACCCCCGATCATCTTGTACTATAAAGATTCAGACACAGACAGCTGTTCGATAGTCCATATAAAGTTAAACTGTTGCTCTCCATGCGTTGAGAGCAATGATGGATCTAATGGGCCTGAGTGAACATCTAATGGAAGTCGCTCCATCTCCAGCAATATATAATTAAATTTTTTTTCCAATAGGATAGGAATGTTATTATCTGAAAGAGGTAGGAAGGTTGTACTGCGAATGCAAATTCATGATAATTTCATGATCATATAAAATAATATTAACAGTCACAAGTTAAATTGATATAGAACAATCATATAATTTGAGCATCTAAAGATAATTTTATCTAGGAATTTTCGATAAATGATATCACAAGTTAATGATTGTGGGCTCACAATAATAAAACCTTTCTTCGCATAAACTAATAGCATTCCTTCATGTTTTTACATTAAATATATTAAATTGGCTATCTACGAGTGACTTAACATTATACAGTTTCTGAACCTTGAATAAGGTAATCAATACTAGCCATATTTGGACTCTCCTATCAGAGCAGCACACAGTTGAACCACAAAAACAAGAGAGGCAAACATTATTCATATCTTCTTTCCAATCAAGAAACCTTTATCTATATTTTCAACATTTTGTCTACATTAATATCACCACTTGCCAACGAATAATTCTTGAAAAAATAACATTATATAGAAGAAATGTGGTTGAAGAAGATTAAACATTCATGACAATCTTGATTGTTGATATGTCAACGTCTAYATATTTATAGTAAACAATTAAAGGCCGATTACTCCACTGATCTTCCCTTTCAAACTCATTTAGGGACTAAGCTAACCAATGGTATTGAATGCTACAAGTACATCAACATATAGCGCACAAAAGACCATATAAACTCTTAAAAGTGTAAAATTTTCAAACAAAACTCATCAAAGACTCTAAATACAAATTGAAGCTCCATATTCCAACAAGACACAAGCTTCAACAAAGGCTTCAAGAAGTAAAACAACTAATAAGGAAATACTCTTCACTTTTTGAACCAAGGCTAAGTAATTCACCTTGATATGAGTCCCTGCATTATAATGACAGCTAAAATTCACAGCTTTTCTAGATGATTTTAGGAATGACTAACACCTTAGTATTGACAAAACTAGGAAGCCCAAGATGAAGATTTCCCAAGACTTGGTCTTTTCATTACCTATATTATCGATAGAGTTTCATATCAGTGTTAATAGAGTTGACCACTCAGTTATGGTGCTCAGGAAACTGTCAGGGTCTAGTTCAGTTAGTGTTCTAGGACATTTTTATATGCAAATTGGGGAGAAGTGTGTTACCGAATATTGAACTTTTGAAGAGTTTCTCTATTTGCACACATTGAATTCTATAGACATTTAACATAATGGTAAGGGCAAGAACATCTTAATTTGACCAGCAAACATTCATACACATACAACAAATTCAAAATATTAGAATTAGTAGAGACATATAGTATACCCAAATACTTGAAGAATTTTTATAGACAATTATAAGAATTTTGAGGAGCAAGGCTAATCACAGGAATAAAGCTTGAAGCTCCTGAATGCCCTCTCGTTTGGCCGAAAGTGTCGATGGCAGCTGTGATGAAGAGAATGACAGTGAGGCCAGGCAAGGCTTCTTCAATGGTGACCCGACAATGAAGAACAGAATCACAATGAATCAGTAAAAGTGAATTACAATGAGGAGATGTATAAATTAGGTTAGGAATTGTTAAAGTGAATTGGAACGGGGAATTTTTTAACTTTTGATTTGCGACATAGTCGCATTTAGGACATGTAGTAGATTAAAGTACGGTCACATCCGACGAATGTGATAGGGTATTATGCCAAATTCAGTGCAAGAGAAGAATGCAATTAGTGAATTTGAAGATAAATAAATCATCCATTTTCACCAATGTTTCAAAAATCTTTCCACAGACAGAGTTGATTCTCAAAACTCACCTAAGTGGCAAAAAACCCAGTAATTTCAGAGGTGAGATTGTTGCCTCATGTGCTAAGCGTTTGACAAAAAAGTTGTAGGCAGACTTGAAATAGGGCATCCCTGTAGGGCCTAAAAGAATGAGCCAGTTACGACTCTAACAAAAATCATTAGTTCTTGTAGTTTTCTGTTTTAGTTTTACATCCCAATATATTAGTTTTGTAGCTCAATACGAGGTTGATTGGTGTTAGGTGTAAAATAAAAASYCCTGAATTCATCAAATTAGAATTTAATTTCTTTTATCATTACTAAGACACATTTAAAATAGAGAGGAAGCATAAAGACCAAATGTAAATTCTTCTTCTTCCAAAAAAGAAAAAAGAAAAAAATCAATTAAATTCCAAGTCTCTTGTCTTCAACCGGACAATATTATCAACTTCTTATTATATTACTATAAACAAGATTAAAAGAAAAGACGATCATCTTTGTGTTATAAAATATAAGTTTTAGAACTGCAAGAAATTAAATGAGTATTATTTTCATTTAGAATAAATATTTTAAAATTCCTATTTTATATTCAATTTTCATAACACCCTACAAATTGATGTTTGTAACTTTTATTTTATACTCAAGTTTTATAACTCCTTAGACTTTTATGTTGTGTAAGCACTATTTATTTAATACAAAGAGTTTATGAAACCACTCCTACTATTATAAAATGAGTGATGAAGGTTTGAGAAGTTACACTTGTTACATATAGAAATCCTCATCATTCTCTCTATACTCTTGTTATAAAGTATGTTTGAGCAATCTAATTGAATAAGCTCGCGAGATCTTCCAGTGAAGGTTCTTATTGGGGAGACGACTAAGGCACTATCTGCTTTTATCTTGGAGCTGTAACTGACCGCTATCACCTGCATGTAGGGGAGGTCTTCATGTCTTTAGGACATTAACTTTTGACACAATTCCCAGGCCAATTTTTTTATTTCCTTAATGTTTTAGTTTATTTAATTATAATATTATACATTTTGTTAAACTAATAATATTTATGATATAAAATGTATTTTTCCTAACAATCTAAAGATATGAAGAGATTTGTATATTTGTGTTTTATCAAATACATTATGCAACTAAAAATATAGATACATGAGATTCCTTGATTTACTTCATTATATAAGTGTGATTTGTTGCGTGATATTATCTCTTATACATAACAAAATAAATAGCCAAAAACAATAAGAGTCATATTTTCATGTGCCATGCGGTATACACATCTCTTTCATTTTAATCCATCGGCCTGTAATACATGGGTCTGCATAAAAGATCCATCAAAATAGCTTTTAGCTACATGTAAAAAATCTAATCTTAATCTTTTTTATTCGAAAGCTGCAGCAGCTAAAAGAGGAAATTAAGGTTCTTTTACTTGTTTGATTTCTGCATGAATATGGACCTGTGATGCCCTTCACTCTCCCAGGTTAAATGGATTGTTGTTGAGGTGCTTTGAGGCTGCCACTCATTGTGGGATTGCCAACTTATGCTAAAACAATGACACGTTAATTGGTATATGGTAAAGTTTCCTTATTCACTATTTCTATAAAAGAAAGATATATTGCTTAAATATTAAACCCTTATTTAAAGTTCTGTTGTTTTATCCTACTTTAGACTCCGTAATTAAGGCTTCAAGAGTGAGTTTTTATTTTACTTTTGCAGGAGGTGGTGGAATAGTTAGTTACAAGTTTAAATGGAAGTCCTTCTTAGTTACAAGTTTAAATGRAAGTCCTTCTTTTTCATTAGTTGGATAACAGAAAATGATCTATAGTCTTCTTCTTGGTCACCTATGTGACATTATTATATGAATTGTTAGTATTCGATCTTCAACCATTTGCTTCGATCGAAATTGCAAGAATGATGTGTACCAAGGCCATTTCAATGTTGTCATGGGACCTTTTTGTTGTTTTTTCTTTAGTCTAGATTAGAACAAGTTACGTGCAATTTGCACACTGATAAACTCAATTTGATTAAGAGGTAGTTGTTTCCATTGGCAAAGGCTTCAAGCTCTTTGTTAGTATTGAGCATTGTAAAGTTGCTAATGCCTGGTCTCTCATTTAGTGTAGAATTTTGACTCATGAACATAATATTGTGGTTCTTGGTCTAGACGATGTTTAAATGATTCAACCATTTAGTCTATTAAATAATATTGATCCCACTCTAGTTTATCTAACACCTGATACAATGGAAATATACTACTCCTATACTCCTATATACKTAARAAGCTGTAGACTTTAATTTTATTTCTTGTTGGTGAAATGATAAAGAGAGAAAACAAACATTCTCAGCCTAAAACATAGGGAATTACTCTAAGATGTTCTTAGAGAACTAGACTAAACTTCAATTTAACCTCCCATCAGTTTTTAGTCATTTAGATGTTATAGGTAAGAGAATACGCTCCTACTAAGTATATTCACTTTCACCAATGTGTTTAAACAACATTATTCAAGGAAAATATTTCACCAACTTACAGGTATGTTTCTAACTCAGCAATATTTAGCCCKGTAGAATAGTTGTTTGAAGGAAAAATAATCATTGTTTCTATGGTGTATATGGGATGGTAAAATGAATGTGAAGGTTTTGTGTTAATGATTTGTTCTTAATTTTAGAAGATAATATTAATGTTCCAATACCTTGACCCGTGGACATCATAAGTTTTTCAATGATTGCATCATGAATTTTCTTTTCATTTCTAATGGTTGGAAATTATGGAGGAGAGGATTAGAAGGTTACATCACTAATCTAGGCTGATATGTCAAATTTAAGATATAAGATAATGAAAGACTAAGACTTTTATACGATAAAGTACATTATAATTTAATCCTAAGGACTTCATTAGGTGATGAATACTGATAAACAAAGTTGCATACGCAATAAAAATTCACTCATGCAAGTATACACGATCCACAAGTAATACAGAGTGAATAAAAATATCGTCCCACAAAGATTATTGGTTCAAAAGTGATGGTTTAAATTCTTAATAAAATCAATAGTTGTTGGTTTTCACAAAAATAAAGCAAAATAATCTAAAATTATCTAAGCACAAGGATTCAGAAACAATCACAGCAATCACACAAACGAGATAATCAAGAGTTTAAAAGTAAGTTAGAGTTAAGAATCCCTAATGTACTAATGTCCAAGAAGTCAAAACATCAATGCTGCAGATGGCCGTAGCACTGACTTTTGAGCAAAATGCTATAGCAAAGGTTTAGCTACAGTAGAAATGCAAATTGAGACAAAATGACCTCACCCTTTTAGTTTCTTGGTCCTTGTTCCTATTTCACTAAGTTATTCTAGCTGTTGGAGTTACTTAACTTAAGGAACTCGAATAAAGTTCAAGGCACATATGATTTTATGGGTGGAATATAAATGTCTCCAATGTTCTATGGTATCCCTAAGATATTAAACCTCATCTCAAGATAACCAAACCCACGTCTACTCAAGTTTTCCACCTCTTTCACTACTCTTCAGAGTTCAAGAAGCTCACACAAATACTATTCATGGCCAATAAAACAGTGAATGTAAACAACATATAATCTTGAATAAAGCATTTATAAAGAGCAAACCTTGTTTAAATCATTCAAACAAATATTAAATACATAGGTTCATCAAAACCTAACTCCTAAGAAGTTAGTCTGTTCTTGGATGAAATGAATTACAAAATGTGAAACATTAACATATTAAAGTGCATCTCAAAATWATCACTAAGAGAAGGAGAAACAATGCCTAAAGAGGTTGATGAAGTCCAATGGTGAAGGCTTCCTTGAAGTCTTCTTCTCTTTCTTCTTCTTCCAAACTACCTACTTTTTGTTCTCTTTCTCTCTTTTCTCTTCTCTGCGACTTGTTGAAATCCCGAACGTCCTCCTCCTTTCTGATCCTCCCTCTTTTGTCTCCTGAAACTTCCTTTGGAAGCTTGGCAAAAAGGTGTCATAGACAACTTTTTGCTTTTTAAATTTTTGCTTCTTGACTTTTTGCTTTTCACCTTTTGCTTTTTGGCTCCAGAAATGATTATCCCTTTTTCCAAAACATCACTTTTTCTTCCTTGGCTTTCTTTCTTTGAATAAAAATATTCTCTTTTGCTCGTGATACTCAGCGTTGCAGCATTGCATTTCTAAGCCACTGCTCTTTGTTGTAACAGTATTGAACAAGTCTTCACTTGTTCATCGAGTGACTTTCTATTTTACTTATAGGATCTCTTTTTCCTACAAAATAGAGTATATTACTTTAGTATTTGCACATGAATTCTATAATTTCATACTATTGCATAAGTAAAGTCACTTGATTAAATTTAAGCAATATTGGAAGCAAAATAGTATAAAGTAATACTTCATCATATTAAAAAGGGTGAAAACATGCACAATATCACTAGTGAAATCAATGATTTTTCACCAATATCAAATACCCAAATTTGGTAAGGAGAATAAGGTATTGTTTTGAGAGCCTTTAATTATTAAATTGAGAAATTTATATATATAGAAGCCTTTATGTAAAGTCTGATTTGCGCCAATGAGATTTTATACTTCTATGTCCAACTTATGAAATCTTGGTATATTCCTTACATATGAGTACATTATGGATAGTAAACTCTAGAAAAATTTGAGGACTCATTTTATTCCTTTAGGTCATGCCCAAATTAAAGTATAGATTTCATGGTATGCTTAGTTATGTGATAAACGAATTCATTTATCAAGTTTACTTTCGATTTTTACTAATTTTATTATAATTATATTATAGCCGGTAAATATTTTTTTGAAAATTTCGTGATTGTTGTCTAAAATTCATTTTCATTTGCAAAATGTTCTATGCAGTAAACTTTGTAAACACATTCATTTATAATGACATAATCTAATTTGTGAATTGCTTTGGAGACTCCTTTACAATATTAGGGAAATGAAATTACTTTAAGTATTTTCAGTTTACGTCTACAATGAAGTTCCAAATGAATTTTAGAAATTTTAAAATTATAGATTTCATTAATCTTTGTTTTATATATATATACACACACACACATATATATAAATAGAGAGAGAGAGAGAGAGAAATATACTTGAGTGTTCTAAAATTTTCTTTGGGTCTTAGGGAAAGTTTTGTGAATAAAATCATTTTACGCATTGATTTTTGTAGCCACAAATTCACAAGCCAAATAGATTGAGGGAGAGTTAATATCTTAGTGCTATTAATATTTGAGGGAAAAAAAGAAGAAGAAAGAATTGCAATATCAATTGATTTCAAAGTAAAAATTCTTCCGCTTGTTATTCACGGAAATTAATACTATACTGAAATTATTATTTATATGCTGGAGTTAATTCCTGATCAAAATTTGAAGGAAATAATAATAAATTAAGTATATTAGTATTTTTATTTCTTTGGTAGTATATTTACACCATGACATAAGAATGCTATTAATTTTCAATTTTAGAATGACTATTGTTCTTATTTATATACATATTGTGCCATTTTGTGATAATTATTATTAAATTAATTTCTTACTCTATTTTATTGTAAACTTTGAGTCATATAAATTAGTTGACAGAGAATAGTTGTGAAATGTGGGGTGGTATTTTGTATTATCCAGGATATTACTTTTTTTATTTTTATGAATTTTTGTATGATYGTATGAATTATGTGCCAACTAGGGTTTGATAAATTTTYTATGTGATCGTTATTTAATTCTATGTTTAAGTAAGTATGAAATTATCGTGTTCATTGAATTAGGGGTTTTGGTTCATTGGTGTAGGCTTGACTTGTTAGAGCTTATTCGGAAACTAAAAACTAATTTAATACTAATTTTGGCCGAAAGGAAAGCCCGTAGAAGTTAATTGATTGGACTGGATTGGTTATGGGATGGGGAGGCTCAAAGGTTGGGGTTAGGGCCCAAACCTGAAAAAGAAAAAAATGACCCTCAAATCTGTAACCTAAGGCTGCCACCCCCTCTTCTCCCAAAACCCTCCGCGACCACCGCCCCTTTCCTGATCGAAGAACGAGTTTAATTTGTATGAAGAATATGTTTTGACTTAGAAATGTATTATATTTGGTATTATCACTATGAATTGTTGAGAAGGGTAGGAAGCCATGAAATAAGTTATACCCTTAAGAATGTGATAGTTTTTGATATGGGAATTAAGTACAGGTTAAGACATTCATAGGATAAGCGTTAAATGTTTTAAAGTTGATCAATCGTTTGTAATAATAATTAGGTCATTTTCGAGCACATTGACATTAAGAGTGGTCGAGGGACTCTGCTTTGTGATTTACGTATAATTTTAACGTTAAGGGCTCCATGTAAGTATATCCCCATACCCATCTACTTATCTCGTTGTGTGGTCATTATATTAGACTGTGTCATGTAATGTGTTATGATTATATTGGATTATTTCATGTAAGGTGTTCCTACTGTCAATATATATGTTTAAATATGGATTTATATAGTTCATGTCATGGGCATGTAGTTATAGTATTCTACGTCATTTCTAGCATGAGTTATTCGTGCATTTAAAAAGCGAATGTTTTAGGAAATAAAATTTGAAAAGAAATGGAATTTTATAAATGATTTTTATCAGAAAATGTTAAGATTTTGGAAAGGAATGTAAACCTAGTCATGAAAGATGTGAGTGGAAAATGGGGCGTGGGGGACCCGCATACCCGAGCTAACCTTCTTGTAGCATAGAAAGATAAGTAATGGTCACCTCTTGGTAGGTGAAAAAAAATGAAAGAAAAATTTAAAATGATGTTAACCGCTACGCAGTTCTACCGGTAAGAAATGTAATYGGATTCCAAAGAATAATGACTCACTGCAAGCTTAATAGCTAGGCATTACACTAAGTGAGCTCATGACTTCAATGAAATGGAGAGGTTTTGAAAAGTTTTTACATTTTGAAATAGAAGTTTTATGGAAATATTTAGAAAGTTTTATTTGAGGAAGTGAAATTTTAATAGTGCATTTTACATAGATTCATGCATGGGATTTGCTTATTGAGCTTTATAACTCATTTCATTTCTTTCATTTTGTATTTCAAGTGATGCGTAGCGAGATGGTGAGTGGAGGTCATTTGTGTGCAAGCCTTGATACCTTGAAGTGTTATTTTAAATAAATTTTAGTGAATAAAATAAATGGTTGAATAGAGAGGTTTTATGTATTGTTTAAGTTATTTCTTTATTATTTAACTATTCGTGCATTAAATTCTTTTAAGTTCCACAAATTTCAATTTTTTTTAGGTGTTAAGTTAGTAAAAGATTGTTGGAATGGAAGATTTATTTATATTGGATGTTTGTTGGTTTTGAATACATGATGTATATGAGGTATTGAAAATGTTTGGGAATTTTTTTGATTGCATACTGGGAGTAGTTGTTGAAATTACAGAGGAAACTCTGCCGAAATTTTTATAAAACTTTTTAGACAAATATTCAAATTTTGTTTTCTACAGTAGTTAATATGAATATGAATAAGGTCAGTAATACTCTCGGCTTAGGACAGTTCCTAATCTGGGGTTGTTACATATTTTATACTGTGCATGAAGATATTGTGGATTCATTATTTTGAATTAAATCATTTTCACATTATATTTATGTACACTGGATGTCTATAATAGTTTAGAGTTTAATTTTACAAGATGGACATGCTATGAGCCATCCTCCCTTAGGTTCCACTAGGGCTGTAAGGGTGTTGCCTGCATCTTGGCAGTCATGGTACAAGCATGTAAAACATCAAAGACAGTTATCTGGGCTCAACAAATAGTTTCGTATTTACAATCACAATATTCTCAAAGCTTAWACAAACGTAGATATGAGCCCTAGATATATATTSAACTTTCTGAAACTTCTAACTCTTTAGGTAGCGGCTAATCAGATACTTGTCACTAAAAACATGATAAGACTTATGAGGGAAGCCTGGTGAGTCCTGTGTGGGTGCAAGTTGAGTTTTTCTTTTCAATTAAGAGCATGTTTTTCCCAGGTAAGCACAAGTAAAATAATTATTAGAAATAATTTGAGTAAGAGACATGCTTTAGTAAAACATGCACTTTATGAAAATATTTAAAAATAAAAGTCATGTAAAATGTGAACAAGAATACTACAATCAAAGCTCATCAGTTTCTAATAGAAATAACCCGGTCACACACTTTTACCGCAGAGACAACGTCATACAGGATCTAGTTGTATGTATGTGCATGGTTTTCAACCTTATCACCTCATAACAAGTAAGTTACCCACTAGCTTGGGTACAAAGGATTAGTAGCCCCCGGATTAAACTTCCTAACCAAGGGTACAACTATCCACAACTAGCCTTGGGTACCTCATGATGCGAGCGTCTGTCCGATGCATTGCCGGTCTGCCACTGGCAACCCAGTCTTTGGCCAAATTGGCTTACTCTGATATTGTCGCCTAGACTAGCTCAAGAGGTACTCGTATTGGGACCAGCCAAGGATAGCACTTTGCCCTCGGACTAGTTAGTTAGAGCTTACTAATTGAGTACTCAACTTTAATCCATCAGTTCCATAAGTCACACAATAGTGATCTCAATCAATTCCTGTATTTTCAAAAGGATTATAGTTTTGTAAAAGTCTCAATGTGTTGTTGTTTATATTAAATTAGGTGTGCTTTCTTTCATGCTCTTTTATAAAACATATGCAAGTAAAATAGTATTTCCTCGAAATTACAAAATCTTTTTCCATTTTTCAAACACTGGACAAATATTTTCTAAAGCATTTTAAATAATTCACGAATGCGTTTATGCAGAAAAGGTTTTGAGGGGACTCACTGAGACTCGATTAATCAGGAAAAGGTCTACTGTCTAGTGCTTCCTAAAAAAATAATCCGTGAGAATTTTTCTTAGTAATAAATCATATCAATCGTACAAAACCTTTCCTAAATAAACCCACCTAAACATTATCTCGGACTTTATAAGAATCAACTATGTTTTAGAAGTTTAGTAGGGCTTGTAGGTATGAAAGTTTACATGCAATAGAATATTGTAGGGTTTCATGAGCATGGATATAATTCGAGCTGATATGATAGTATTAGGAAATGATCTTAGAACATAAAGCTATCTAACAATATAGGATAAGACATAGAAAAATATATTGGTTAGTAAATTTTAAGGTGAAAATAGTGAGTTTGAAACCGGTTCTATAGAAAGCCATCCACCTGTAGAAGACCATCATGTTGAGGATGCTGAGTAGGAGGGCAAGGATGTAAATACAGGATTGACGATGCTGAGGGGGAGGACAAGATACAATGCTGCTGGCAGATATGCTAATCGCATGATGTGGAAGCTGCGAAGATGAGGAGGACTTCGATTAGGGGAGTGATGTTCTGTCTTTCGTGATGTGTTTGGAAAGTTCTTTGTTGTTGCAGTGACGTTCTAAAARTAGTAGTGGATGAAGGGTGTCTTTTTTGAGTTTTTCCAGTGTTCTATTATTTCCATTTTCTTTTTCTATTCTAGTTCCGGAGGGTGTGATTTTGATTTCCCTTTGGTATTATTGCTTAGACTGTTTTAAGCAATATTTATTATGTCACCTCTCCGCTAATGTTGGTAAATAAGTAGATTTCTCTTTGACCCCTCCGTTGGAGGCCATGTGTTTTGTTAACCAATGCTACCTTTTTTTTTTTTTTCTTTTGTGCCTTCTTCATCTTTTAATGGATCTAATGCAGCATTAACTTCATCACACTCTAACTTTATCTATGGAGCTTATTTCCTGTGTAATTCCTTTATTGCTGGTGTTTACCACTTCTCATTCATGCTTATCTATTTAAGAAGAATTACGATTCCAGTTTTTATTCACTGGCATCTCGCCTTATTATTTTGACATTTTCTTTTAGTTCTGTTAATGGGGAAGTTGTTTGGAAGTACAATTTCAGCTAAGTGTGGGGGAGTAGATATATATAGCATTGTAGTACTATTGCATGTTGCAGTTTATTATTTGAATTTGCACTGTGAATAAGCTACTCCAATGCCTTTGAATGTTAACTAACTGGGAGACTTCATGTAGCAATGCCAGTCCCGCGTAAAAGGGTCACAAGAGGTAAGAGTATGCATAGCAACTCGTAAAGTTGTGACTTAAACTGAGCAATCGGGAACCTTTATGTTGCGATGTCAGTTCTCACGTAAAAAGGTTTTTTGTGATGTCTTTGTGTAAATCTTTGTGGAGTAGCAATTTTGGCTTGTATTCAGTGCCTTAAAAAAATATAGAAGAGAAAAAAAACTGTATATATAAAATAAATTTTAGAAGCAAGTCATTGCTTTATTGCCCCCTCATTTCCTACTTTTTGTTTTTATCCCTTTAGCATTACTAATTGCGGGAATGTCAAAAATTGTTGGGACTTGAAACTTGTGCATGATTATTGGAATCACATCAATCTTTTATATTGAGTTGTCATAATTTGTTTTGGTAATGTGTACACAATGAGGTTTCAGTATAGTGCATTCGTTTGCTGTGATTGATCTACCTTGGGCATTTGTTGAGCTTGTGTGTTGAGTATAGTAGATTTTTAAATTTTTGCCAATACCTCTTATGGTTTAAAAGCTTTTGTGCGCTTTTTGTTCTATGTTTATTGCTAGAGACTTGCAAAGCATAAGTGTGGGGGAGTTGATGTGGGTGAAAACCCACTATTTTTAAGGCTAATATCTCATGYATTTCCTCTCTTTTCCATACTTGGTTAATTCTMTCATTTTTTATCCCATTATTGTTAAAAATCATTTTTGGAACATGTTATTATGAGATTATGGAAAATGGATATGTTCATGGGCATTTATTGATTAGAAAATGGTTAATCTTGGAGGAATAGGAACCAAGTTGTATGGCAACATGATATAATGGTAATTGCTGGACAAGAGTCAACAAAATCAATCAGCTTAGTCAACATCTACGATTTGTTGATACTATGGCATAGTTTAGCATTTTCAGTGCTGATTAGTGCAGTACAAATAATATATGAGGAAAGAATAAAGGCTGAGAAAATCATATACTTCCAGGTGTATTCCACTAGTTAAGGGAAAAAGCCAAAAAGTGAGCACATAGTTGAAGAACCTTTAAGCCAAGGAGAAGGTGACAAATCTAAAGCAAAAAGCATAAAGGGCTTTTTGTACCTATATAATGAATTTTTTGGGAAAGAATTAGCAGCAGATCTTTTTTGTTTTTTGGAATTGAGCAACAGCCAAGGAAAGTATTGGACAAAACAGTAAACTGAAGAAGAAGATTCATCTTGTAAAACTCGGGTGAAGTTCGAAAAAGTGTCAGAACTTCAACAAGAAGCTCATCATCCTTAAGATAACTTCTTACTCTCTTTTAGCTTACTAAAACTTCATGTYGTAGACTACTTCTGTAATGATTTTTGTATTCGAAAATATGAGCTAAGCACTTTTTAGTTGAGATTGTTGATGAACTTGAGTATTCGATGGGTTAAGAATTGTGTTTGCAAAGTAAATTTGATTCATGCTCCACGCAATGCTACTTACTTCTTTTATTTATTGCTGACTTCTCACCTATTATAAATGTTTTAACTACTCTTAGGTTGGAAATAATAGAGTAGTGGATCTATTGCATGGATGTGACTATTGGGATTACCATTTATAACTGTCGTAGGAATATAGGGTTAGCTCACAAACTCAGTGAGGCAAGATTTTAATGCATTCTGGTAGTAAAATGGATATCCTGGGAGGATATACAGATTACTTATATTAGGATAATATCCAACAGATTGGAAAGTTGATGTGTTTTTAGGTCTCAATTTTCATGATTGATGATATACTTTGCCATTGACATAATGCTGTGGTAGGAATGCTATAGTGTTATTGGGATAATTCTGAACCATCAATACTTAGGAGAATCTGTGATCTGAACTTCGTTTAACCTTTAATACCTACTTGAGTGACTCTGCTGCTAAATTCAATTATGCCATTTTTAGAATAGCTTCAGTTGAACCATCATCATTAGTTTACTGAACAATCAAACTACAAAGGAAATTTTAATCTACGGATTTTGCTTTACTATGTTAGATATACAATTCTCAGGGGAACGATCTTTTCTCATTCTTTATTATTTATAGACCGCGTATGCTTGCATGTTGTGATTAATTGCCTTATCATGATCACGACTACCAGTCATCATCTGAATCTCGATTTTGAGTCGCTTTTAAGTTCTCCTAAATCAACTTAACTTTTTCTCAATGTTTCTGAAACTTAATGAAGTCCCTAAAGTTTTTTGAAACTTTGCCCGGATACAGGAAATGAATTTTTGTAACTGTATTTATAGATACTCTGTGAAGATGCTTAATGCTTTATATGTATGAGCTAACCTTTCATCAAATCGGGCTTGGCYTTCTCAACTCAATAWCTTATTTCGATGCAATGCTAGTTGACAACATCTATCATAACTRCAATCTTTCCTCCATTGCCCTTACTTCCTTAATTTGAAGGTTAGTTTTAATTGTTTTCCTAGTCCTGACACCTACTATATCATTCACTACCATTCTTTTCTATGTTTATTTTATATTTAGTAGCAAATTATTGCTCCATTTTTTTTTTTTTTTGTATACATTGTTCTTCCAATGAATTGGTGATCAGACGTTCTACTGTTCAGATTCCTTCAAAATTGGCTAAACATTAGTTTTATCATCATTGACTTATTCTCTACAACCTTCTCATATCAAGTAATAGTCTAGTAATCTTCCTGAGGTTAACCCTCAATTTCAAAAGACTTCGAATCTTTATTGGCACTTATCTCAAACATTCCTCATAAGTACTCTGATACACAATGAAATAACTATGTAGTCCTTTTATGAAAGAGCAACAATTGTTAAACCCTTACAAATGACTAAGTTTCAATCTTCCAATGCTATTTCTTACCTGCCCGTTCTTGTCCTTTGTGTTATTGGTAAAATATCTACAAGCATGAATATTTTCAAGAAATGTGGTTATCAATTTCTTATTTAGGAATTTGCTCTGATGATAGCCAAGTATCAAGAGATTTTTGGTGTATCAATACCTAAACAAGGTCAGACAAAACTTTTAGATCGCTATTACCTTCTATCACATTGGAGTTCTTGTTTGTATTTGCCTTGTTTATTGCAAACATTCAGGCCTTGACTTACAGGTTGTTTGGTTCCATCCTTGTTGCCTCTCTTGATCCTAAAGGTCTGAAGACGGTTTTCCCCTGCCTTGTTTTGGCCTTTACTACACTGTTCTTGACCCTATGCCTTGAGCTTCTGCATTGCAAGCACAAGTTGTTTTTCCATCGGCAATCCCTTTCGAAGTGTCCCAGTTTTTGACAATAGTTGCAGAATTTATTACTTCATTGGTGCCTTACTGGGGTGTTACTTCTTTTGTTCCAAGCCCTTGTCCAATCTAACCATTTACCTCTAACCGATCTTTCATGAGAAGAGCTCCCCTGCCCTGGATGTCACTGCCTTGCTCGTAGGGCCTTGTCTTCCTCATGGCTCCTAATCTTTTGTGAGCCTCCAATTCCTAAGGCTATTTTGATTACGGTGGCCAGCTGAGCCAATACACAAGCTATTGTCAGTTCATGGTATGGAGTTGGAGCCCATTCTTGAGCCTAGAAATTAACTTCCTGATTTTAGGTGGCCCCGAGAGCCAATAGTCGAGCACCTCTTCTCATTTTGGGAGGTATTCTATTGATTCATACATAACGTAAATCTTGCACATCCATCAGTAAACTCACATAAGTGCTTTCATAATTCTAGAACCCATGAAATGCTTCAATGAACAAAAGCACTAAATCTATATGCTGACTACAYGTAAATCATAACTTRGGGCACTAAGTACATGCATTATCTTTAATTATCAAAATCAGCCAACCAAAAATATTAGTTTCCTAATTGAAGGCAAGGAATCATGGTTACCATCATATGAGTTGTAAGAATGGCTAGCTTGCATCAGATTCATATCAAGGAAAAATCCTTAAACAAAGCCTTCAATATCCTATCACTTTTGGTTCACATTAGTTAGCTCCTTCTAGTTCTCTACAAGTACCATCAATACCTACACTCAGAATTCAAGTTATCATGATAAGAAATTCGGACTAACCGCTTGTAAGTGTAAATTAGTAGCATTGCAAGACCAAGCCATGCATATATAAACATCATCTCCATACTTAATTTCCACATAAAAGCAAGCTTTCTATCACCTCTGGGTGATTATATGGATAAAACTGCATCATTGTACTTCCACAAAACCTACAGATCTCAAATCCTAGGCTCTGATACCAACTATGATGACCCCTGCTCCCCTAGGTTCCACTGGGGCTATACGAGCATTGCCTGTCTCTCGAGTGTCAGTACAGCTGAACATTTAAAGCAACTAAAAAATCATAAATGATAATAAAAGAAAAATTAAGTGCATATTCTTACAATATTAAAACTTCTAAATATATAGAACTAAACTCTGCAGTAACAATTCACAAAATGTAGGAATACAACTCCCAAATGACATTATAGATGCTATAACTGTCACAAATATTCTCCATCCTTCCTTGATATTATATTGACCTGTGCATGTGTAGCCTCCTTCTTCTCCTTGCAATCTTGGCTATATGCCTTGCCTTTCTGCAATTGAAGCATGTGGGCTTACACTCATTAGAAAAATGCCCTAGCTTCCCACATTCGAAGCACATTCACTTGCCCAAAGGCATTCACCCAAGTTCTTTTTTCCACATTTTGGACAAGTCYTCTTCGATTGTTTGTTCTGCTAGTGACTTATCGCTCTCTTGGTCATTACTTCTCTTAAGTCCACATTTAATCCAGCCTTTGGAGTTATCACCCTTAAATTCCTGAGTGTTAGGTATGATCGTAGTCTCTTCCTTACTTATGCTTTCTGCCCTTTCTACGAAGAGGGACTTGTTGACAACCTCTTGATAGGTGAAGAGCTCAAATGATAACTGTAACACCCCTAGGTCAGAAACTACCCTAATCCGGGAATGTCACCGACTTAATTCTCATATATTTAAATTTCAGTGGAAACTTTTGAAAATAAACGAATAAAGTTTAAACGTTCAAAAAGTCCATAAATAAATAGAAATTTAATTAACAGAACTACTCTTGGGTATCAAAGTCTGCTCCCAAATACGATTTCCATACACCATCTAGTTAATCATCACCTGAAATGTAAATTAAGGAAATATAAGGTGACTTACTAAACTCAATAAGTAAATCCCATGAATGAATGCATGTGTCGTGCACTATCATGAAGTTCAAAAATTCACTTTGCTAAAACTTTCCAAAAATTTCATTTTCAATCATGAGAACTTTCCAAAAAAATTTGTTTCATCAAAACTTTCAAAACATTTTCATTTCATAAAATCGTGAGCTCACTTGATGTAATGCCTAGCCATTAAGCTCTAAGTGGGCAATTATTGTTTGGAATCCAGTCACATTCTGCCGGCAGAACCGCAAAGCGGTTAATATTACTTTAACTTTTCCTGAACATCACCTCATAAGAGGTAAATAATACATGAATTCCCCACCCTACAAGAGGGTTAGGTCAGGTGCTCCGGTCCCCAATGCCCCATTTTCCATTCGCACCTTTCATGGTCTAGGCTTTACACTCCTTTTCAAAATTCTTTACATTTGAAAATCATTTAACACAAAAATCACATCTTTCTAAAACTTCATTCCTCAAAACATTTACTTTCCCAAACTTCATCCTTTAAAACATTTTCTTTCTTGAAGATCTGATTATGTCCATGCCAGAGAATGTGAAACTATTGCAAACTACATACTCATGATCATGGACCACATGAACTTTTAACTTAAAATTCTAACATGTTAATGAGTAGTAAATTCACATACTGGAAATAATATCATGTTATAACACATAAGTGCAATTATCAATTCACATAAGAATATTCAATTATAATAACAACACACTTGCATCATAACTAAATGAGAATGTCGGAATTCACTTAGTTGTAGTCCTTAGTAAATTTGTTTACTTTAAAGTCGCTAGCAGGGTGCCTTGGTCGCCCTCAACGTCAATGTGCCACAATATTCTAATATTATTACACAAAGAAGATTCATTTGAAACTTGTTCAATCAAATACATTCATTTAATATAGGTATTTACCGTTAATACCTTAATAGTTTTTCCTATGGTGACCTTAACCAATAATTTCACAAGATAAATTTCCATGTCAATAAAAATCGAACTATTAATAGTACAATTTAATTTCATGAATCCTAATTTTTTCTTAAAATAGCAATAGTAATCGTAATCACAATATACATTATTTCATCATACAAACCCTAAATTTCACCCTAAATTATATTCCAACATATTTCTAGAATTATATTCTCCTTTTTACTTAATTGTACTAACTTAAATTTTAATTAAACATAGTCCATACTTTATACAAAACTTAGGCCATTCGATTAATTTAAATTAAGAAACTAAGGATTCACCTCGAATATCGTACCCTAGGTGTGGTATCGAGTCTAAGATGTAATGGCGTCATTCATGCTTTGGAAAGAAATACGCTCCGGGCATGCAAACGGCGGTCCTAGTCGTGCACGTACTACGCGCGGGCAACTAGCTCGAGCGAACAGTGCACGGTGCCTAGTCGCCTTGGCTTCTGGGGGCAGAGTCGCTTGGGAATCTGTGTGCCTGGTCGCCTGGGCGTCTAGGAGCTTGGTTGCCTAGGCACCTGGGCGTCTTCTTCTGCAATAGGTGAACAGTACTTGGTCCAGGTGATTGTTGATGATAGCAGCATCTGGATGAGCTGGAACCAGACATCAAGCTACTGATGTTTCGAACACCTTTCTGGACAATGGCGGCCAGAGCAGGGAGCTTCAAGCACGGCGAGTGGCGTCGTGCGGCTCACCTCTTCGAGTAATCAAAGATATGCTTGGTGCGGCTACAGCAGCCTTCGGTCGAGATGCAGCAATGCCAGTGATGAGCGAGTGAGGGGAAAGAGCGGGAGAGAAAGGAGAGATATAGGGAGAAGAAACGGAGAGGAAGGAGAGGAGGAGGCRGCGGATGGTGGAGGCTAGGGTTTGGAGGTTTAGGTTTAGGGTTTTCTTTGGGAAGAAGATGAATAGTAATCTTCATCTTTAAATAGGTTTTTTTTAAATAAAAACTAACTTAACCCTAATCGAAATTCCTTCATGGACCAATCCTTAACCAACTAAGCCCTASTAAATTAAAATCTATTAGTTTTCTTCTAGCCCAAAACTAAACCCTAATTTCGGTTTTAGGTTTGAATAAGAAGATAACGAATTATAACAGGTCAGGCCTAAATTAATTAACTAAAAATTCTAATTAATTTAAACTAATAAAATTTCACTTTTAAATAAATATACTCACGCCTTAACGCATAAAAAATAATAAATTAAAAAATAATTATTTATTTCTAATTGACACATCCAACGTTATGGCATTCAAATCCTTCCGCTGTAAATTAATCAATTTACTAACAATCATAAATATAATCTAATTAGAGGATTAGAACATAAATTGTATATATATATAAAGTTCGAAAAGAAAAATAGAAACTAAATCTCGAGTATTACAGTACCACTGCCAACTTAATTTGAGGCCTAAGTCCTTMCTCAATGTGCCTCGCTCTCCTACCTTYTGTTGCTACTAAGTCRACAACAAACTTAGCCAAATGTGCAAATTCAGCTTCGTACTCACTTTCTGTTCGGTGTCCCTATTCCTATCTTATTAATTCTCTCTTTCCTGCTCGTAGACACCTTGAAAAAGTATTTGTCATTGTAAGTTTTGGTAAACATCTCTCAAGTGAAGAGCTAGTGTCTCCCTCACGTTGGCGTTGAACTATCAACCACCAGTCATACACCATATGTAACACCCCAGATTAGGAACTTTCCTAACTCGAAAATATTACTGACTTTGTTCAAAACCAACAAACATCCAATACAAATAAATCTTCCATCCTAACAATCTTTTACTAATTTAAAACTTAATGAAATTGAAATTTACAGAATTTAAAAGAATTTAATGCATGAATAGGTAAATCAATAAAAACTTAAACAATACATAAAACCTCTCTATTCAACCGTTTATCCTATTCACTAAAATTTATTTAAAATAACACTTTGGGGTATCAAGGCTTGCACATAAACGATCTCCATGCACCATTTGGCTATACATCACCTGAAATGCAAAATGAAGGAAATTAATGAGCTATATAGCTCAATAAGAAAATCTCATGCATGAATGTATGTAAAATGCACTATATGCCATGAATTTAAAATTTCACTTCCTCACATAAAACTTTCTAGATATTTCTATAAAACTTCCATTTCAAAATGTAAGAGCTTTTCAAAATCTTTCAATTTCATTAAAGTCGTGAGCTTACTTAGTACAACGGCTAGCCATTAAACTTGCAGTGGGCTATTGTTCTTTGGAACCCGATTATATTTCCAACCGGTAGAACTGCACAGCGGTTAACATTACTTTAACTTTTTCTTTCATTTTTTTCACCTCCCAGAGGTGAACATTACTTATCTTCCTACCCTACAAGAGGGTTAGGTCAGGTGCTCCGGTCCCTCATGCCCCATTTCCTACTCACATCTTCCATGGCTAGGTTTACACTCCTTTCCAAAATTTTAACGTTTTTTGATAATAATTCATTTATAAAATTCTATTTCATTTCAAATTTTATTTCCTAAACCATTTGCATTCTAAATGCACGAATTACTCATGCCAGAAATGATGTAGAATACTATAACTACATGCCCATGACATGAACTACATAAATCCGTATTTAAACATTTATATTGATAATAGGAAATATCTTACATGAAATAATCCAATACTACCACAACTATATTATTCAACGCAATCCAATATAATTATAACACATTACATAACACAGTCCAATATAATCACAACATAATACACAATGGAATAAATTAAATGGGCATGGGGATTTACTTACCTGGAGTTCTTAACTTTAAAATTCTACTTTAATTACAAAGCGGAGTCCCTTGACCACTCCTAATGTCAACGTGCCCGAAAATAACCTAAATTATTATTACAAAAAGGAAATTTATTTAACATGACTATTCAACTTTAACATCACACAAATCATACGAATGTCATTCGTTAATATTAACCCGTACTTAATTCCCACATCGAAAACTATCACATTCTTAAAGTATAATTTATTTCATGGCTTCCTATCCTTCTCAACAATGATAATGATAATACGAAATACAATATATTTCTAAGTCAAAACATACTCTTCATACTAATTAAATTTGTTCTTAGATTGTGTTCTAATCTATGTTCCTCCACAATTATCACTATAGAACATAATTACATAAGCCATTAAATTTTTAAAATCGAATAACAATGTTTTCAGCTTTAAATTCGACAAATTCTAAGTGTCGTAACAAAAGGCTTTGCTGCTTCTGGCTAGAAATCTACGTTCCAGTCACCGGACGATGAACAGCAGCTCTTCCGTCGAACTAGTCTGGTGGCGAATAGTGACCAGATCCTGACGTCTGCAACCGGATCTGTGTGATTTTCAGGCAGCATAGACGACAACGCCAGCTTGACCAGATATGCAAGTAACTGATTTGGTGGAAGCAGTGGCAACGGCAACTGGAAGTAGCATCAATGGCAGTAGAAAGCAGTGGTAGTGGTCAGATTTGCTTCGAGTGGACGCAACGACACGGAAACAGATCGACTTTAGGTGGTTGGCTTCGGGCGGCTTGCATAGCGAACAACAAACCACACGGTTTGCCAGATTGATTAGCTTCAATCTAATAGAAAATTAGTAGCTCTGTGCAGCGACAGTTCCCAGCGGAAGAGGTAGCAGCATCGCTGAGGAGCCTTCAGTCAGCATCAGCGAGAATCTAGTGCTTCACAACGGCAAGTGGTGAAAAGAAAAGGGGAGGAAGATGGTAAGAAAGAAAGGAGAAGAAGGCAGTGAGAAGGAAAGAAGAGGGTGGCAGCGGCAGTGTAAGGCGGTGGCGGCGAGGTGGATGGAAAGGAAGAAGGAGATCTGTTAGGTTTAATTAGGTTTTTTTTTTTTTTTTTCCAGGTTTGGGCCCTAACTCAAACCTTTGAGCCTCCCCATCCCATAACCAATCCAGCCAATGAATTAAATTATTCGGGCTTTCCTTTCTGTCATAATCTGATTTTCAAATGAAGAACGAATAAGCCCTAATAAGTTGAACCTACACTAACTAACTAAAAACCCCAATTCAACTTACGACAATTCCATACTTACTTAACATACAATTTCATAGAAAATTTATCAAACCTTAGTTGGCATACAATCCATACGATCATACAAAATTTATAAAACTGAAAAATAATATCTTAGGTATTACGCCATCTCTTGTGAGCATAATAAGTKGCAAAGTCAACCTTCTCTCCATCCATGTATTGCATGACTGCGAAGGCTTTCTACATCTCGGTTTCTACAAAAAATAATGGCTTTTGCTAAAGCTACCATAAGTGCTGCAAATAGATCCCAGTCTGTGGTGAATAGTCTTTTCCACAATTTTACCACGATTTTGGACGTGTAGGCATTGTGGCTGCCAATAGCTCCTTTTTTGTAGGTAAAAGCTTTTGTCATGGATATTACCACGGTTCCAGAACCGCTACATCTAAACCATGGGATTTGCATTGGCACTTTTCGTGACAATTTGGTCCCACGGTAGTATAATCGTGGGCAAGATTCAATTATAATAGTTTAATTTTCTATTAGTTAAAATTATTTTTCCGCAACTAGTTTTAGATACTATTTGCAAAGGCTAATGTTCCATGGGCAACTGTATTTGGCACTTGTCGTGCCATTTGCTGTCACAATCTTGGAATCATGGACGAACTTCAATTACAATAGTTTAATTTTATGTTGGTAAAAACTCTTTTGCCACAGCTATGCAAATGTGGTCAATGTAGTTTTAGATGCTCCTTTTAACAATTAATGTCCTGTGGGTATTCTATGTATTTGTTGTCATATCATTTGCCATAGATTTGAAAACTATGGCAATCTATTATTATATTTTGCAAAAAGTTTCCCTGCTTTTGATATTTTCTTACAAATAAAACCTATATATTATTATTCCTGTGCACCTCAAACAACACAGATATATACATATATATCTTACAAATCTTGAACACCTCATTTGATAATTAATGTAACACCCCTAGATTAGGAAATATCCTAACCCGAGAATGTCAACCAATTAACCTCACATGGGTTGAGAAAACTGAAATTTTTTTTTTTTTTAAAACTTCACAAAAATTTCGGCAGAATCTTTCCTATAATATCTATATATCCAACCTGTACACAGCAAGAAAACTCAAAAGCCAAACACCACCAATACTCTATATCATACAATAAAAATAACTTCAATCCCAACAACTCCAATCACCAATAACAAAGAAAAAACTCATTTAGTTACAACCCAAAGAAAACCTTCGAAAGAATAAATAAATAAACAAATATTGCTCTATTCCAACATCTCTGATACTCAATAAAATTTTATTAAAACTAAAAGCAATCAACACTTGGGTATCAAGCCTACTCCCAAGCGATCTCCGTGTACCATCTAGCTAATCATCACCTGCAATGTAAAATGAGGGAAACGGGATGAGCTACAAAGCTTAGTAAATAAATCACATCCATGAATGTGTGTGACATACGCTATCTATTATGCAGTTCCAAAATTCAATTCCTCTAATTTTTTAAAGTTTTTCATTTCTAACGTGAGCTCACTTGGTGATCGCATAGCCATTAAACTCTGTAGTAGGCAATTAATATTTGAAACTAAATAAATTTTCTACCATAGCCATTAAACTCTGTAGTAGGCAATTAATATTTGAAACTAAATAAATTTTCTACCAATAGCATCACCAAGTGGTTATCATTTCATTAACTTTTTACTTACTCTTTCACCTCGCCCGAGGTAAACTTTACTTTCATTTCCACCTTACAAAGAGACTTAAATCGGGTGCGCCGGTCCCCTGTGCCCCATTTCCCACTCACACCTTTCATGGCTTAGGCTTGCACCCCTTTTCCAAATCCTACTGTTTAGAATTTATTTGCCATTTAAGATTCCATTCCTAAACCTCATCCTTTAACCCATTTTCATATCGACATCATGAATAYTGAATTTTACCAAAAGAAAGTACAATATGGTAATGAGATGCATGTTCATATAATAACAACAAAATTACCGTTCTAACATGTACAAATAGTAATTCATACACTTGATCAAACATGTCACAGATAATATTTCACACACTTGAATAATACAATAAATCACATTACAATTGCAACAGAGGCCCTTTATTTGAATAAAAAGAAAAATTTTTATTCCAAACCACATTACATGTACAAATAGTGCCAAGATATATCCTAATTTTTATTACAAAAAGAACAATTTCATTTGAGATATGTTTAATCTAATTACAAATGATATGCATCTATCTAACATGAGTCTTCACCAATAATAACATTCATAATTTATCCCATTAGTGACATTCGCCTACAAAAATTTTAAAAATCTAAATTTCACGTTGAAAATAACAAAATTACTAAAAGTATAAATTAATTATCTGGCTCCTAACCTTCCTTAAACCAACATAGCCTGGATAAGGGAATGTCCATGGCTTATAAACCTTAATTAAGCACTATAGGGTCTACCGAAAGATTCTCTCAATGACCTTGAGAGAATTTCCTACTAATCCAGGGTTTTAAAGAGTTGAAAATCCTCTATCCTAGTTCATACATTAAGTTACTTAGAATCTAAGTAAGAAATATCACCTTCCCTAGAACAACAATAATATTAACAATCACAATATACATTTCAAACTTATCAATTGTCACTCAAACGTCAATAACCATAACCAACAATGCCTTAGAAAATAAAAACATTCCCCCTTACATTACCATACAAACCAAAAGTCCACATTAGATTATGTACAAACATATTTCATATATTTCCACAGATATATATACAAAACATAAACACAAAAAAAACCACTTGATTAAGCTAAAAGAGAAATACTAAAAGGTAACAAGGCAGAAACAGAGAGTATCACTAACCCTAGGTGCAGATTCCGACTATTGAGTGTAGGGGCGCAAGAAATGGTGTCAACAGAGCTCGGGAAAAGGAGGTGTGCAGGAAACTCTGATGATCCTTCTGGTCAGTCAGGTGGCGAGCTCTGGACGATCTAGTCGAGCGGCGCTCTAAGCGTTCTCCTCCTTGTCGGCGACAACAAGCTGCAGATCTGCTCGAGCGGTGCTCCGTGTGTTTGAGCGGACGGCGAGCAGTRGGCCTTAGTCGCACGGCAATGAGCTGCTAGTCGATCTGCGAGGGGCGACTAGCTACGAATCTGGACGACGAGATCTGGTTGA
Source organism: Rhazya stricta (assembly GCA_001752375.1). Lineage (NCBI taxonomy): Eukaryota > Viridiplantae > Streptophyta > Magnoliopsida > Gentianales > Apocynaceae > Rhazya > Rhazya stricta. The sequence continues at coordinate 140,687 of MEJB01000103.1, forward strand.
GCACGGCAAACAGCGGTCCTGCGAGCAATCTAGTCGAGCGGCGACGTGTGCAAGCGATCCATTTGTGCGGCGACGGGTGGCRAGCGATCAGATCAAGCGGCGACTGGAGGCGGTGACTGACGTCTTGTAAAGGCTGAGGAAAAGAGGTTGTGGCTGTGCGTGTGGTTTGGAGAAGATCGGGCGGTCGACTCCTAGACCTACAAAATCGAATTTCCTTTCTTTTTCTTTTTTGTTTTTTTCTAAATGTGGTGGCTGATCTTCCCTTTACTTTTTCTTTTTCTTACTCTTCTTTTCTTTTCTTTTTATTTAGGTAAACTTGACTTGGGCCTTAACAAAACCTTTTGGGCCATTTTTTTAACACCTAGACCATCTAAGCCCAATTGAATTAAATTCTACAGATTTTCCTTTAGGCCAAGACTAAATATTCACTAAGGCTTTTGGTCTTTTGGGATTAAACCTAAATTAATTAACTAAGTAGACAAAACTCTAATTAAAGTGAATAATAGAATTTTACATTTAAATAAACATATTCACACAATAATGAACAAATAAATAATAAATAAGAGAAATAAATTATTAATTTATAATTATCATATCGAAGTTTATGGCCTTGAAGTCCTTTCGCTGCAAAAATGATCAAAATATTAATAATCATGAGAATAATTTAAATAGTGGATTTAAATATAAATTATATAATTATATAAAATTCATAAAAAAAAGGGAAAAGTAATCTTGAGTATTACGGTTAACAAATTAGAATCCATTAATAATAGAAGCACATAAGATCCAAAAGTACAAATACTAGTTGATGTCCTAATAGTCATAATTCATTGAAGTACCAAAAAAACAAAATTTTACATTATGATAGAGTAATAGAAGTTTTTAATGTTTATACAAATGTTCCACCATGTTGGCACAAAGAAAATTCCTTCCATTTCCATCATTCCTCCTCATCCTAAAAAAGAAATCAAAAAAAGAAAAAACAAATCAAGAGTAAGTAAAATGGGAAGGAAAACATGATTCATTATATGAAGAATTATAGACAATTATTTGAGTGCAAAAAACCGATCTCATGTCCTAAAACAATTGGCAAAGTTTCCCCGACAAATTGGGTATTTTTCGGGCACTAAGGCCACAATATTCATCAGCACAATCTCAAACATTCTCCACATATTAAATCTCAAACTCCATATCATCACACAATACTAACGCCATTTGAAATATTTCACTTATCATAACACAACAATACTTTAAAAAGTACACTTGAACTAATTAACAATCTCATAATAATTAAATAATTGCACCTTCCCAGTATTAAATGAACCTTGATCTTCCCAACAAAAATAACATTCACACAAAGACAAAGAGTTAAAAGCATGGAAATTTGCAACACAATACGATAGGCCTGCAATCTAAAGTGGCAACTTTTCGACTTCAAAATAAAAATAATGTTGAAAGATACAAAATCAACTGATCGAAACTAAACAAATCACATTACAAAAGCCTTAAAGAAATAGAGTGGTTGATGTCTCCAATTTTATGAGTACATCTTATCAAAGCAAATAACATTTGCACCGTTACTTCTCTTAGTGCTATATAAAAAAAAAAAGAAAAAAAAGAGTCATGTACGAATAGATGTGTTAAGTTMCCATATCTTCTATGTCCTCATCAAATATCTTTTCTGAATTATTATTCTCATTTAATTATGAACTAAGGCAGTGTCCACTTGATACATCAGGCACCTGCAAAAAGCATATATAGAGATAAATATCAAACTATTTATTACTTATGACATAAACTCAAATGACTTTGGAAGTTTTAGACCTATCAGAAATGCACCATTAAGTACTTCAAGTAAGATAGTGGAACTTGTGTCTGTCAACCACCAATGACTTTCAAAGGTAGCAAGGTAACAAAGAATGAAATTTTTGTAAATTTATTACATCCTAGATAAAGCTCACATTCAACATCTTCTAAAAGTTTAAAAAGTCCCTTGTCTGTCTGTTAAGCCCATTAGGTAGCTCACGTCGCTTATTGCGTTCATTTCTAATCCCAAATGCCTCATGGAAAATGCCAACCATATTATCTCTATCAACAAAATTGAATAGTCATTCTCTATTTTATATTGTTGTTTGGTCATGTATTTCACCGTGGTAAGTCCAAAAAAATAGTTCATGAACCCGTAGATAACTAGGTCAGTTTTAATGTCATCCTTGGATAAGAAAAACTGATTACTATAGCTTTTACAAGGACAATATATCATTGAATGTTGGTCTTGGTTTCGAAATGCTAACACCAAGAATTCACCAACTTTGACTCTATACTACTGACTCCCTTGTGACTTGAGCTGATGATCTATTRAGGAAGAAAAAGTGAAACTTTAAATAAATATTATCACATTTACTTTACAATAAGTCATATCTTGGGAATACTTGGTRAGGATATTGTGATCATGAACCATTTCTTTTTGTTTGTATTCAATTATAGAATTAGAGATTATAACATAGGGATCATTTTTAGATTCCTAATCTATCCTCTTGTTAATATTTTTCATTGAAACTCCCAAATGGAAAGCTCTCTGAAAGTTGGACAAATAATCAAACATAGTTCTCTAGTAGAATTTTCCCACATAAGCATTAGCTTCGTTTACATTAATTTGTGTTTGGATTACGACCAAATAACTGAAGAATTTATAGAAGTAGCTGCAAAAGGAAGAGACAAGAAAACAAAATGACAGAAAGAGAAAGGTAAAAATAGGGGGAAGAACAAGAGAGACAATAGAGATAAAAATTTTCAAAAATGAAAATTTCTTCCTTTCTCTTCCAATGCATTCACCAACAGTTAAAATAAGTCACTAACAAAGATCTCATTTTTGACATTCAAAAGTGCACGTCCCTATTATTTGAATGTCATACTTTCTCTTTTGGTCCATCAAGATGCAAAACCATTGATCTTCCAAACATTAAGCAATCGGGTGAATTCTTTTCCTATTCGAAATTGTTATGCAATGAGAAGCATAAAAGTATGCACCTTCTCAGACAGTAGAATGTTTACCAGCTCACTAAGCTTGTACAGCTCCTTCATAAACTCCCTTTGCGGTCAACAACAAATCATGATGCACTTATATAAGTTTCTATAAATAACTCACAAAACATGTGCAAATGATGTTAGAAAGTGAACAAAGCTAAAAATTTAGATGCAGCACAAAATGAATTGATTTTCTTTTTCGTGCTGTTATATTGTAACAATCAACTGTAGCATCACTAGGAAATGTATCTATATACAACATAAAATGCACTATTGTGTATATCTTTGAAGCCCTTCTCGATACACTTGAYAGTATTTGCCATTTTTTTGACATTTATTATAGTTAGGAAACAAAATAAACTGCTTATATTATTATTGTTTTTGCACTTTCAGCTCTTTTGATCAATGTTAATAAAAAAAACTATAGATTCGTCAAAAGCACCTCCATTTTTATGAAATAGGTGTACTCAAAAATATCTTCACATATTGTTCTGTTATGCTTTTAACTCAAAAGATATGGTGATAATGAAATCCCTGGAGAAGGCATGTGTTGGATAATGATATCATTAGAGTCTTGGGTATTATTATCATTCACTCGCATACAAGAGCTTAATAAATAAACATCTACCAAATATGGTTAGAAGAAGATTAAATATCCTTGAAAATAAATAAACATTGCCTGTAAAAAAATTACTAACCCAGATAACCACCTCATATTAACCTCAATAAACTAACACTATCATGTATTACTCATTTATAATAATTTATTATAGTTCAAATCATTTTCTTTTCCTTAAGTAACACTGTATGACTATTTATCACATGATATTGGCCAAAAAGCAAAGATTTCTCGGATAGAAGTTACTTCGTTAATGAAAATTTTGCGGAATCAGAAAATTACAGCAATAGAATGATGTTATACATTGATTAACTYTCARTAGTTCCTAAGCATTAAAAGCCTAGCTACAATTTCTTTYTTTTATCAATGCCTTTCAAGTAACTTTTTATTACTTAAAAGTATGTGTGTGTATTTAATCTCTCCTTTAGCAATTTAAAGACTAAGTATCCTATCCTGAAGTGAATGTGCAATAGCACAGACTCATTCACGCATATAATTTGCTCTCAGTAATCTTCCAATGAGTTAAGATCTTGACTGAGATACCAAGAAGGAAGCACATGGTTGAATGACTTGTGATTTTCAAACCTCCAAGAGTCTAAAGGGTTTCTTCATTAAAGCTTCTCAAGGTACATCATTAAGAAGTTAGGTTTGACCAAGTAGACACTTTGAATTTGTTTGCATGTCATAGTTGATGCACATTGCTATTCCTACATATGATCCATACCCAGAAAGTCGATCACTTTGTCCAAGATGAATACCCACCAGATACAGCTTGATTCTTTTTTATCCAATGATTTCCATCTATAGTATTTTTTAGAAGTTAGGAAGGTAGTTTAGATAGATCATTCATCTAGGATACGCAAGAATTAGTTTATTTAATTCAATTCATTATTTGTACTGCTAAATGTACAACATCTGAATAGATGTATATAACATGGAGAGCAAATTGAGTATTCTACTACATTTTATGATTTCTTTTGTTACACTGTGAAAAATAACCTTTGGAATCCTAAATTTGATAAAACACAATCTCCTATAAATATACTAACCTTTGTTTGGTCCATATTTATGAGGGATATATGCATTTCTTCAGTCTATCTATGTGAAGTGRAAGTTAGGGTATAAGATGACTTTGAAATGTGTACTTGTTGGCAGGAAATGATCTTGTTTAAAACAGAGTAACTGTGTCTTTTCATCTCTCATCTTTACATGTAACATGGGATGGCTATATGTAGAATATTTTGCATACTGTAAAATTTGTTCTTCAAAATTTGCAGTATATGCACTGTTTCTGCATCTTTTATGTCTAATACTCATTTTAGAATTTAGATTAAATGGTGAAAATTCTGATTAATCTGGTGAATTTATACCGTCAAGGTTTATAGCTTTGGACACCTTTTGTTAGAAGCTACAAAGATAGTAATTTACTATTTTCATCAGTTCATGCTTGTCTTGGGGTAAAAGAAGTTGAGTGGTGTAAGTTATCCAAATTCAGAAAAGCCTAAAGATAGAATCTAGTTTTCATTAGCCTTTGAATTTATTATGGAACTTACCATCTTTGCCTTCTCATATCTAATAAATCTTCAGCACATAGCAGTTGCATGGTGTTGAAATTTTTTAATGCTATTAAAATTTACTGTTTGCACCTTAATTTATTTTGGTGATTTTGGTGTTGACACAAGATTGTTAAAAGGGTAATGGGAACAGTTGTGGAACTAGATTTTGTTGTGATGGTTCTTTAATTAGGTTTGTGCAATTTAGCAAGGTTTAACTCATTTGATGGCTAGTAAATTATAGTTTTTGATGGAACAACTTAAAAGGGAAAGTTAAAAACTAAGGTTATACAACATCATTTCAATGGCTCTTAATGCTTGAAAATCTAAATTAGTTGAATGCTATTATATTCTTCAATGATAAGATGTTTATGTTTGATACTCGAAAGGATTACATATGCTTGAATTATTTCTAGAGATTTTTGTACTAGTTATACGATATGTTTTGCAATAGCTTTAAGAATCTACATACTAAATTGATTTGTGAACTCCGAAATATGATTCTATTGCTTACTCTTTTGTGCAAGCAGTATGTGCTCAGGATCAAAGGTGGAAGAAGATGCCCAAGTATTTATATGCTAATCTATTTCTCAATGGCTTGTTGCAATGTCCTTAACCATAACAATAGACCACATGAATAAATCTCAAAATAGTTGAGGGTTTTTTTCCTTTTAAGGGACCTTTTCTGTTAAAAATATGCATAACTTTAAGCATGCCAAAATATGGTATTAGATACTCTGAACTAAATTGCCAATGGGTTGATGTTTTTATCTTGTAGTTATGAATCTGTTGAGATATGCATTTAGTTTCGGTCTTGTGTGGATACATTGTTACTTTGAGTTTCAAGGCTGAATTCCCTTTAGCATAAGAAAGTTGAGTTTCCTCTATATTTTGTGTTTCTTTAGTGATGGAAGATTACAAGATAAAACTCATGAATGTAGCTCTTTGTTACTTGCCTCTATATCTTTTGGTTCCTCTATTCTATGAAGGAAGGATAGTGTAATTTACCATTACTATAAATTTGCCAAAAACAATGACAGTATTATTTAGCACGGACACAAATATCTTGTCACTAAGACCAAAAATAGTTTTCTGCAAATTATAACTCATCTCTAATTRTAGCTTGTGGAACTTATTAATTATTGTATATCACAGCTAAAGCATTTTGTTTTTAAAATAAAATAAAGTTTATTTATGGTAATTGTTATTCATAGTAAAAGTTATTAAATTATTTACAATGAAAATAAATTTTCATCGGTAAAGGAGTAATTTTAGTTATGATATAGTTTATCACCAAAGAATAAACTTATTGACTAAGAAATAATTTTGTAGCCAATTCTAAGTCTTTTGACTATGCTTCTTTTTCGTAATTAAAATTAAATATTTATATTTTTTCTCTAAATAAATGAAAATTTTAAATTGTTAATAGTGTTATTAACAATGAAATGTTGCTTCGTAGATAACAATATATATTTAGAGAGGATAGATCATGTTAGCTACAAAATTTTATCATAAAAAATAGTGATCAATTTTTACTTACGAATGTCGTGGAGTCGTCACTAATATATTACTATAGACTATGAAATTATGCGGTAATGAAAAAAAATGGTATGCTTAATACTACATTTTCTTGTAGTATATGCAAGTTTCTGCCATTTGAACAAGCAAGTCAAATGACAAAARGCTTTCAATATATAGTGAAGAAAAAAAATGCTATTAATGGCTGCTAAAGGAGATACTTGAAAGTTAACCAATCTCAAGATTGGAAACGTATACCTCGAAACACATAGATTCCTAGGAATCTTGTGCTTCTATTTGCTACAAGATTTCATAAACTTGTGTAAATGATAATAGCTTTATCAAATAGTTGTAGTATTAGTCTATTTCTATATGTGAACTTTGAATATAATATTTCAATAATATTTTAACTGAATTTGCTGGTACCAACTAATACACCTTGTGCGGCATCCCAACCTACTACTATAACTTATGTGCTTAGTGACAGAAGATATGATGGCATAATGACATTGAATAATTGTTGTTCTGTTTGCATGCAGGTTCAGAACTACTGAACCTATATTTAGGATTATCCAATTAGTTATTTTTCTTTTCAATATTTTTAGTTCAATGTTTTTGCAAAATTCAATAGCACAAAATTGATGGCACATTAAAATGTTATTATGCAGTATGAAAATGAAGGAAATATTTAATTTACTGGTTTGTTACCTGTGGTTTAAGTTCATAAATTAATACTCTAGCTATTCTTTAATTACTTGCAAGAAGTTTATAAAATTATCGGTGCTTCTCGCATCTTATGACTTTGAAAAAAAGGAATTTTGCACATGAGTTAGTAATCCTCCAAAGTTTAATGACAGCCATGTCTTTGGAAAAAAATAAATTAATGGTACCTATAACTATATATGACCTATATCATAATATTTGATTTGAAATGAAATGAATGGCAGCTCATAACTTGTGTCATTCAGATCATATGCCAAATGAAATCAAAATGTGTCACTTTGGTTACATGTATCATAGGCAAATTAGTACATAATTCTTTTAACAAAGTCAACGACTTCCATTCAATGCAACCCATTTCTTTGACAAGGGAAGAAATAACAATAGGCCTTCTAACACATTAAACTAATATATGCTCATGTTTTGTAGACTAACCTATAATATCTATTCAAATCAGTATTAAATTGGCTTTTTTTTAAAAAAAAGTCCTATTGGAAAATAGTTACATATGAAGATTACATATGATATACATATTTCAAATTCCTTCATAACTCATAACTCAAAGACAAACATAAACTCACCAGGTGATCCAGGAAGAAATGTTTACGACAAGACTCAGTATCCATATATTTTTCGAAAAGATTTTTTTTCATTTCATTCTTTTTAATAAAATGTACAAAATTATTTTTAAAACCCTGGGCTCTGATACTATCTGTAACACCCCGGGTTAAGCAACTACCCTAACCTAACTATATTAGCATTCACCCTTTCATAGATAAGGAAATAACGAGATAATCTCATAACCTTAATAATGGAAAGATTCATTTTCTAATAAATGACTTTCAAAGAAACCAAAATACTCATGRTTTATATAAAACATAACTTCTTAGAAYTACAGTATCTTAAACATTAAAAGTTGATAAATGAATGATTCTTAAAAGTAGGCATTGTCCGGGTCGATTCTACCTCCAAGCAATCTCCTCGAATCACCTATTCATCACCTGAAATATAGAATTAGGAGAAAGGGGTGAGCTGAAGCTCAGTAAGAAAACTCCATGCATGAATGCTAATCATATGCATTGTTGTAAAATCTTTCGAAAAATTGTATCCCATGTTCCCTTAACTTTTCAAAACTTACATTCCATTATAGTCATGAGCTCATGTGGGGTATCACCTAGTTATTAAGCTTTGTTGGGCAGTTATTATTTGGAACCAGGTTAAATTCCTATTGGAATTTAAGGCAAGCAGTTTACATTACATTACTCTTTCCTTTCACCTCACAAGGAGGCCAACATTATCATTACATTTTACATTGGCAGAGGGATAGGTCGGGTGTTCCGGTCCCTCACGCCCCATTTTTCACTGCCACTTTTCATGGCTTACGCGTACATCCTTTCTCTTTCTTAAAACTAGAGATACATGCTTTACAAAACTCATTCATACATTATCTTGAAAACATGTGCCCTACGATTATGATGAATATGCAACATGTAGAAACTTACAAAATCCTTGCTCACGAATATACATTTTAGCATTAAAAAATATGCATATTGTTTCATAACTTAAACATATAGGAATTCAAATAGTTCAAATTAAACAATACTTATAGCATTTTACATACAAACAACTCAATCATAGTACTCTTACACATTCATACAAAATAATCATACACGACAATGGATAATGATTTGGAAGTTTACTTACATACTTGAAAATCAACCATACATATTAAGCTCATTAAAGAAACAAACTACAATTTATGAGGATGTGGGAGTTCACTTACCTTAAATGCTTAAGGGTTTAATCTTGGTTTATAGTCGGCGATTGAGCTCCTTAGTTGTCCTTGATATCAAAGTGTCCACTTCCTACTTCAAATTCAGGGAAACACACTTTAAAATGGTCTTCTAGATTGTAAAACTCTATGACACTATCTTAGGAACCTATTAGGAAATATTCTAACCCTGAAAGTCCCTAAAAAGCTTCATTTTCTCAAAAATGGGAGGCCATGAAGCTACTTTGTGTCCTTAGCTCTGGTAGTGCACATAGACAGAATGTTCCGTCTGTGCATGTGTTTGTGCATGTGTCTATAAGTGTCCATAGTGCACCTAAATTGACAAGGACAGAGCCAAGGATGATCCCTTTCATCTGTGCTTGCATCAGTGCATGCGTGTAAATCTAAAAATCATGAATTCAAAGGCAAAAGCAACAGAAACTCATTGAATCTAAACCCCCTTTCATTACCTTAGGTTCATTCTACCCAAAAATAACATTTTTCATATAAAACAATCATACTTGGAAGAACATCTTTCATCTAACCATAATCAATAATAACTCCATTGAAACAAGGTTCTAACCTAGCAGTTACCAATTAACTCTAAAGAATGCATCAATTAACATTAAACTAGGGTAAAGCTTGCCTTTAACCAACAACGATTCCATTTTCCAACGATTCTCAAGATCGTTCAAGGTGATTTTCCCCTTCCTAGCTTCCTTTCGTTCTCCTTAGCTTCGTGGAATGGAGTATAGTGTTAACATGGTTAGTTTCTAACATAAGACTAATTCTAGGGTGTTGGTAGAGGGCGTATCTATGGGTCTTGGGCCAAAATAAACCCACCATTTACTCATTTCACTACTTAATCTTTTTGGGCCGYCTTAAWACAATCAACCTAACYTGATAAATAAAAAYATAAATGGATTCCATTGGCCAACCTAAATTACTAGGAATGAGTTAAACATCCCAATTATAATGACCATTTAAATTTAATTAATTAAAGGACAATTACCATCARAACCAACCAAATAACAATCAATAACCAAATAAATGAAATCACATAAAATTCATAAATGCATGAAAAATATCCCCAATATTACATAAAATGTGCATATAAAATCCATGATGCATAAAAGAATTTTAGAAATAGCATAGACATTCTTAAAAATTTCCCAAAAAGGATTCGTAGGGAACTCACGTTAAAACATTCGAGAATATTTGAAAATACATTTTTAACAAAAACACTTAATTTTATAAAATGGAAGGATTCACTTTAAAATAGTTTAGGATATTTGAAAACACTTCTCTAGAGCGTGATAAATAAAATCACTCGCATTTGAATTTCAAAAGACAAAGGGTCTCACCTTCTGATGTGGTCCTCTTAAGTCAACTTGCTAGTGTTCTTGACTAAGATGACCTAAAACACATGATAAACGCATTCTCAGTTGAATTATTCAGCAACTACGATGACTTACTAATTTCCAAGAATATTGTTATACATCTATATATATTCTATAATCTTAATGTGCTCCTAATGAATTTGGTGTAGTGGTTCCTCGTACCTTTAACCCATATACAAATTACTATTTCTATTTCAAGTTTTCGAGTATTTTTTCAACAAGAATTCAATGACCAATTAGTTATAGATTGATTTTTCTTACAAGACTTATTGCATTATGACCCTAAAACAGAGAGATATCCATACATATAAAATTCTCTTAATTTAGGGTCATGGTTAAATTGCAATAGGGTCAAGACACTGAGGTTCATGATACATATGAATCAACTGGCAGTGTTAAGTATTTTGCTTATAACTCAGGTTTTAGTTTCATCTAATGATTTTAGTTTCATATTGTTCTTGAAATACTATGCAGTTTATTCATATGTATCATAGTACCTTGAAGTTTCCAATTAATCACAAACTTCAATGGAACAACAAGGAATAACAACATTTCAAGTTTAAACTAGCAAGGTCTAAAGATTGATATATAACATAAATTCTGCAAATCTATTTCAAATGAAACTAGGCTCTAGTTGTTCCTAAGACAAGTAGCTTTCTAACCATATATCACATGCATTATTTCAATAACTTTGTCCTAATATTTATTCATAAAATTAGTTTAAATACTTAGAAGACATGAAAAGTCCACAAACCATTCCTTAATTTGAATAATCACACCTAGGGACACATGTTTCATATTTTTAAAAATAATTCTCAAATAGATTAGAGGTTTTATGCTTCTCCAACTCAAGGTTGCAACTTTGACATTTAAACAAAAAATTACACATTACTCAAATTATCCATTAGTTGCCTAACACTATGTTCCTAATCTACCATAATTTCAGCTCCTATAACATTCGTAATTGGTCTTCTAAAGCCTCCATTTAACGTTTTAATTCCTTTTAGTTAATCTTATCTATTATACTCTGTTATTCCTTCCAACTCTTTTTACAAAATCAAATTATTCGAAAGATGTATTACTCGTGCAAATTTTTGTGGATGACATTATATTTGACTCTACTAATGAATCTTCTTGCGAAGAGTTTTTCGAGATTATACAAGATGAATTTGACAAGAGCACGATATTGGGGGGGGGGGGGACTTATATTCTTTCTTGGACTTCAAATTATATAAACTCCTCAAGCCATCTTTGTGAATCAACCTAAATATGCCAAAGAATCGCTCAAAAGATTTGGAATGGAGAATGCAAAAGAAATTGACACACCAATGAGTGCAACCTTGAAGCTTGATAAAGATGGAAAAGTAGAAAGGTTGATGAGACAATGTACATAGGTACAATCAGTAGCTTACTTTATTTGATGGCTAGTAGGTGGATACATAGCCATTTTCTATTTTTAATATAGTAAATCAGCATTTAATCCAGAGAGAAATATACATCAACTTTCAATTCACAATAGACTTTTGTAGCAGATCCAAGGGTATGACTCAAAATATAGTTGCCAGTTAGTGACATCTTGATTTGTTAGGTTGATTCAACTTTTCAGGACAAAATAATCAATAATCATAGTGACTCACTACTGATCCTAAAACATTAATCATATCAATCACTTACATTGACGTCTTCTTGAAATAGCATGGCGCTTCTTCATATACAATCTCAGTATAAGAAGTGACACAAGTGCAGATAATATAACTGCCCCTGCTAGAGCCCCCAGCACGATGCCAGCCAGTGCACCTTTGCTTATACCAGATGACGAGGAAGGGACAATTACTGAAAGTTGTAAAAAACTTCAAGATTAGAAGCTCTTCCATGCACATGGTTAAGGTAATACCTATACAATCTTCAAATTAATTTGATAAATGCTAAATGGTCAAAATTTGTGGCTGCCCGTCAACAAACTGAGAAATAGGCTGAATTTCAGATAACAGGATTAACAACAAGCGACTACAATGCATGGAGATAACACATACATTTCATGTTCAGGCACAAGCATGGCTGAGACAAATACAGAAAGAGCCATTTCTAGATGTATCTTTACTTTTACTAGCAAGTATGACTGATATACTTTGGTGAATTTCCAAAATCACATATTGGAAATTGAGTGTCTTCTCTTCACAAGAGGACGCAGGTTTCTACTCCCACTCAAGAATAAGCAAACATCATAGCCATTACTAATTAGTGTGGAACTATCGTCAGAAAAGCTAAGGAGACAAACCATCTTTATAAGGATCCAGAAGCGTGAAGTTCAGAAGTTCATTAGGTCCAAAAATACTACTATCATGGATCCTCCACCCTGTAAATAAACTCCGAATTCGTAAAATTTCACTCCTATTGAATAGTGCAGACTTGGTATCTATGTATACAGGAAAGATCCTCAGATACATCCTCAGTTGAGGGCCTTCTTCCCATACAGGTGAACCAATATCAAGCCAATAAAGATACAGATTCAGACCAGAGGCACCCTCTCTTAACTCTTTCAAGTAGCAAGTACCATTATTCAAAAATTGAATCTTAATCCCATTAATGACACACTTCACTTTATTTACTTTTCCACCCTCAATTCTCCATATCTCCACTCCAATCCACACAACATTCTCCTCAAATTACAATAATAAATCACAACAAATGTACATAATCTCAAAAGGTCAAATAGTATACAAATTCTTAGATTCAATGAATTCAAGTTTAAGAACAAAGTTACACCAATATAGCAGAATATTCTCACCAATCCTTCTAACATCTAGTCTAACATACATCAATAATTCTTGTTCATTGCTTTAAAACTTTCACATATTCTTGTTAATCTATGATCTAGATATATCCAAGAGAACATAATAAGGAACCTAACCTGTAAACCATAGAAATAGTTGATTACTAGTTGTTTCTTAATCAACAAAAACTTGAATAGTGAAGAGCGAAATGGCTTTCGTTGAAGGCCTCAATGGGAGCTTCAACAACAAAGTTCACCTTGAGGAGAGTTCACAATGATGGAAAGGAAGAAAAAGAAATAGTGTCGATTGCTTGAGAGAGAAGCAGAAAGAGTGAATTGAGTGAAGAGAGAAAAGAAAAGRAAGATTCAAGGTAAAGATGCTTATGAAATAGAAAAGGTGAGGCGATGAAGTGTAAGAAACCAAGCATGTGTAATTGAAAAAGAAAAAGAATGAGGTAGTGGTGTTGAATTGACAAAAGGAACCAAGAAATGCATTTTAAAATGGTAAGAAAAGGGTGACCAAAAGACTAACAAAATAAAGATGAGGTGGTGAAGAATAGACCAAGCAGGTGAAAAAGTTTACGAAAATGTTAAAGAAAAGATGAGAAAAATGGGTAAGAAAATAGAGACGATGACGAGACTAAGAAAAGTATAAAAAATATGTTAAGATAAGGGTAAGAAAATGAGAAGAAAATTATTATTATTATTATTATTATCATCTTCTTAAACAATGCTAGGATTTGTTTTCTACTAATAAAAACATTACTATTTGGACTTCTTGTAACAAACGAACCAAACTATAACTCAATTATTTAAAGTAACTAGCAAATATATATAACTAAATAAAATCAAAAAAATATTATAATTCTTGWAATTCCTAATTTATCAATGTCTCAACTATCATGTAATCGCGTTTTACGATATTCMATATTGGAGACTATTGGCTGAGAAAGTTTAGGATTTTACACATGACACAAACTTTTCCAAAATATACATCTTAATCAAACCAAATGCATATTTTAAACCTCAACTCTCAATCCAAATACAAAATGTATTTGTTCTGTGGATTGAACATGTGCCACAACTTGTAATCTCCACTATATTACTTGAGTTAATGAAATGGTTGTTTCTCTTTAATAAATAAATAAAATATCTGACCTCCTAAACTATAGGTTTCATTCTGACCAACTGGAGTTTCAATATATATTCCTCCGTGTTTTTTAACTTTACCACCCATTTTATGCCTTACAGGTCCATATTCCTACTTTATTTTTCATTTCAAAGGTTTTCATTATTAAATTACTTTAATATGCTATACAAGCTAGGATAACTTAATCAATTAATTTGCTGCTTTCTTTTTCCTTTTTGCTAGTTACCCAAATTTTACCAATTTAATGAAATACTTATTATACTTTTGATCCTTTGAAAAAAATAAGTTATATGTAGGTTATTTCAAAGCTATCGATTTTTTTCTTTTTTTGTAACACCCAAGTTAAGAAATCCTAATCTTAGAAGTACCATCATTTTACCTCTCTTTAAATGATAAACTAAAGTAATTTTTTTCCAAAAAATATTATTCTATAATCATTAATTCTACAAAAACTTTAGCAGAGTTTCCCTTGTACTTCTCYGATTAAAAAAGTTCATCGTCTCAATCGTCAAAATATTTTGCATCTAAATGTCAACTTCAGAACAATGAAATAAATCCTAAAAACAAATTCTATGTTAAGAAATGAAACAACTTTTACCAAGTTTGTTCATAAAGTAGTAGATAACTTATCTCAAAATTTGAAAGAATAAAATTAACAAATAAATAAGGAACCATCATAAGTAACAAAATATTTCTTAACTTCAAAATCTAAAAATTAGTACATTGGGCACTATGTGAGTCTGCCTCCAAGCGATCTCCTTGAACCACCTAGTTCTCATCACCTGGAGAATAGAAAAAGGAACGGAGTGAGATAAGGCTCAGAAAGTAAACTCCATACAAGTATTGAATGCATATGATATGCAATGTCTTAAATATATTTTGAAATATGTATCACCTCTTCTTTTAACTTTTCAAAATTTCTTCATTATAAGGATCAGGTTGGGTGAGCCAGTCCCTCCCAATTTCTCGCCATACTTTTCATGGCTTAAATGTACACTCATTCATTTCTTAAAATTTAGGATGCATACGAYTTGAAAAAAACCGCATTTTCTCATACTTTTATCAYTGAAAATTTTACCTATCAAACTCATGAACATGCAAACTTACCAAATAAATGATATAGTATATAATTATGAATGCTGCCCATGTAACTGGACATTGTATATACTTTTAACATGTAAACAAACCACTAATCAAATATTTGAAAGAAAACCATAAATTCACATTACGTTCCACATTAAAGGTTCCATTGGGGAGTTTACCTACCTAAAATCCTTAATGGATTTAATTTATTTGAATAGCAAGTGAAGAGTTTTGGCTACCCACAATGTCAATATGCTAAAAATCCTAATTCATTACAAAGAAAACAATTATACAAGAACTTCTAGAGAACCACCACTCTGATTCCAATTTAATATATCAATTCCAATGAAAAAAAGTATATGAACCTTGAGCTCATTATATGACATAACCATATTTAGGTCACCCTATTAGCAGCCTTCAACAAGATGGCTTATATCAATAGTTTAATATATAGCTTTCCTAAAGAATGCATAAATAGCAAGAACCATTAAGTATGTCCTAATGAACTACTTCTAGAGAGGACCTAACCAGAACCATTAAAAAAAGTGTTTAAAACCATTGATTTTTTTTTTTAAAAAAAACATAATTTGCATAAGAAAATTCTCCATTACCCAATTTATATCCACAACCAACCTGGCAAGCACGGAGCAACTAGTCTTTTTATTTTATTTTTTGCGTAGGCACCATAAATTAAACCTGAATTTTATGGCTTTGTATCTATAAAAAACTAGCAGAGCCTCTCATAAAAAATAACAAGTTTGCATTTGGTTAGGAAGAAGAGTACTTCTAGTTTTAGGTTCAAACTTTTCCTTAAAAATTATCTATTTTAAGCCTTTTCATCATTTTTCTGTAAGATAATAGAAATGAGAATAAGCCTTGAAGGTATTGCAAGAGGACTCATTGAGACAAAGGTAAATTCTTGATGGTCCAATGAAAACATATTCCAAGAACTAAAAGCACATAACGACATGAATTTTAGAATAGATTAATTTGACAAACATGGGAATCTAGCACTAACTTAGTTGCACAAGATTTAGGCTGACAAAGCAAATGATGAAATCAATAGCGTATTCAAGACGAATCAAAGATATAGGCTCGACAGTAGTCTAACTCTTCTATATGATTGAAAAAACTTAAGAAGTGATGAATTGGGTTATGTCTATTTCTTCGAAAGTTTGAGTAATGCCCAATATATTTTTCAACTCTCTTTGAAATATATTCAAAGTTGTGTAATGAAAGGGAGATGAAATATTTGCAAACAGTTTAAAACAAAATAAACATGCRAGAATGATAAATGCACAAAGGAACAAATAATTTATAGTGRTTYGATCCCTTTTTCATATCTACATCTACTAATTAAGACTGCAAACTTAGGATTTCAAACTCTACTAGTCACTCTGAATTTTCGTCAACAGTATGTGAATATACAAAAGGGCTTACCATACATGGGTTTTACTTATCACACAGATTTCAACTCTGCAACCATGGGCTACCATCGGAAGGATTTTATGTATTTCGCACAACCTCAATATTCAACAATATTACTTCAATGTTCACACACCAGAGGATTTTATGCAATCTTGAATTTTACTAACAATGTTCATCCTCGAAAGAGCTTTATATCCTTGATAACCTTGACTTGCACCACAGTTTTACATATAGATGTCCATATCTTTTTCCATACTATTTGATAATGATGATTCTGTAATTCTAATCTCAAAGTAGAGATATGGATTTCACCCACAAAGATATTCTGTAAGATAGAAGAAGCTCAACTAAAGATTTTCAAAGGTTTACAATGAAGAGCTTCAATGTTGAAGTGCAAGAATATCGTGAAATCTCTTCTATGTTTTGGAAAGATATTTATTTCACTTGTTCATAGTGACCAGGAGGGAAATTGTGTATGATATAACCCAATATCCAATGGTAATGAATATGTCAGAACAATAACGATCTATCTGTTGGGGCTTTGTGTAATACTCGAGATTTARTTTCTGTTTTTCCTTTCAAACTTTATATATATAAAAATAGACAATTTATGTTCTAATCCACTAATTAGATTGTATTCATGATTGTTAGTAAATTAATTAATTAATTTACGGTGAAAGGACTTRGAGGCTGTAACGTTCGATGTACCAATTAGAAATAAATAATAATTTCCTTGATTTATTATTTGTTATGCATTAATGTGTGAATATGTTTATTTAAAGGTGAAATTTTATTAGCTTTCTTTAATTAAAAGTCTTAGTTAATTAATTTAGACTTGACCCGTTAGAGCCCGTCCTCTTCTTATTCAAATCTAAAATCGGATTTGGAGTTCGATTTTGGGCCAGATGAAAACTGATAGATTTTAATTTGGTTGGGCTTAGTTGGTTAAGTAATAAAAATGGCCCATGAAGAAATTTTAGTTAGGGTTAACTTAGTTTAATAAAAAGAAAAAACAAACTATTTAAAGATGAAGATCCCTATTCATCTTTTTCCCAAAGGAAAAAAAAAAAAAAAAAAAAACCCTAACCTCCTAACCATAGCCGCCACCAACCGACGCCTCCTCCCTCTGCCCTCACCGATGCCAGCCTTCCCCCTCTCTCTCTCTTTCTCTTTCCTCTTCTCTATTTATGCCGAGTGCCTTCCATCTCCTCCGTTCTCGTCAAGCGACCCGATGACCAGGCGCCTAAAGGACCCAACGACCAGGCGCCCACGCAACCAGGCACCGTGCGCCATCCGCTCGAGCCAATTACACGTGAGCAACACGTGCGCGATCAGGAGAACCAAGAACGGAGAGCTTTCCCCCCTTTTCCGCCCGACTCTTTGGTCGGTCTTAAGAACGCTGGTTTTAAGAATGAGTGATTGCCCTTCTCCGACCCTTACTGCCCAACSTGAGAGCGGACAGCTAATGCGTTCCACTTATTGAACAGGGTTCTATGGTCRGTCCGTGACCCCTGGATGCCGAAGGCGTCCTTGGGGTGATCTTGTAGTTCCTACGGGGCCTAGAGCGTATTTCCTTCCCGAGCATGATTGACGCCATTACATCTTAAAGTCGATACCATACCTAAGGTTCGGGATTCGAGATGAATCCTTAGTTTCTTTATTTAAATAAACTGAATGAYGTAGGTTTTGTATTATGTAATAACAATTAAGGAAAAATATGRAATATATTTAATTAAAATTTAAGTTWGTAYGATTACGTAAAAGGAAGATATAATTCTAGAAATATGTTGAAATATGATTTATGGTGAAATTTAGGGTTGTATGATAAAATAATGTATATTGTGATTATGATTATTATTGTTATTTTAAGAACAAATTAGGAGTCATGAAATTAAATTGTACTATTAGTAGTTTGATTTTTATTGACATGAAAATTCATCTTGAGAAATTATTAGTTAAGGTCACTATTGGAAAAACGATGAAGGTATTAACGGTAAACACCTGTGTTAAGTGAATATGTTTGGTTAAACAAGTCTCAAATAAATATTCTTTGTGTAATAATATTAGGATACTGTGGCACATTAACGTTGTGGGCAACCAAGACACCCTGCTAACGACTTAAAGCAAAACTTTACTAAGGACTACAAGTAAGTAAATTCTCACATTCTCGTTAATATATATGTATTGTGGTTATAATTAAATTGCTTTTAGGTAAATTGAATGTGTATTGAATCCGAGTTCTATGTAAATAAATTCTCACATTCTCATCAACGTATATGTGTTG
This sequence comes from Rhazya stricta, assembly GCA_001752375.1. NCBI lineage: Eukaryota > Viridiplantae > Streptophyta > Magnoliopsida > Gentianales > Apocynaceae > Rhazya > Rhazya stricta. Next base: position 160,013 of record MEJB01000103.1, read on the forward strand.
TTGTTATAATTAAATTGCTCTTAGGTGAGTTGAATGTGTATTGAATCTAAGTTTTATGTAAGTAAATTCTCACATTCTCATTAACGCATATGTATAGTTGTTATAATTAAATTGCTCTTAGTTGAATTGAATGTGTATTGAATCTGAGTTCTATGTAAGTAAATTCTCACATTCTCATTAACGTATATGTGTTGTGGTTATAATAAAATTGCTCTTAGATGAATTGAATATGTATTGAATCTGAATTCTATGTAAGTAAATTCTCACATTCTCATTAATGTATATGTGTTGTGGTTCTAATTAAATTGCTCTGTAAATTCCGACATTTTCATTTAGTAATGATGCAAGTGTGTTGTTATCATGATTGAATCTCTATGTGAATTGAATGTGAACTTATAATGGATATTGAAGTGAATTTTTAAAAMTCACCACAATCTCATTAATTATAATACGAGTGTATTGTTATTATGATTGAATCTTCTTATGTGAATTGATAATTGCTCTTATGTGTTATAATGTGATATTACTTCCAGTATGTGAATTTTCTTACTCATTAACAAGTTAAAAATTTTAAGTTAAGGGTTCATGTGGTCCATGAGCATGTAGATTGCATTAGTTGCATATTCTCTTGTATGGACATAATCATACATTCAAGAAAGGAAATGATTTTAAAGAATGAAATTTGAAAAAGTAAATGTGTTGAGGAATGAAGTTTTTAAAGATGTTATTTTTATGATGAATGATTTCCAAACGTTAAGGATTTTGAAAAAGGGTGTAAAGCCAAAGCCATGAAAGATGTGAGTGGGAAAGAGGGCGTGGGGGACCGGCGCACCCGAACCGACGCTCTGGGAAGGTAGGGAAATGTAATGTTCACCTCCTTAGAGGTGAAAAGATGAAAGGAAAAGTAAAGGAATATTAACCGCTTTGCTGTTCTATCGGTAGAGATGTAATCGGGTTCCAAAGAATAATGGCCCACTGTAAGTTTAATGGCTAGGCATTACACCAAATGAGCTCATGACTTTAAAGGAATGAAAATGTTTGAAAAGTTCTTACATTTTGAAAGGAAGTTTTTATGAGAAAGTTTATGAAATGAAAATGTTTAGAAAACTTTTATTGAGAAAGTGAAATTTTATAACTTATGACATATAGGGCATTATTCATGCATTCACACATGGGATTTGCTTACTGAGCTTAGTAGCTCACCCCATATTTCATTATTTTACGTTTCAGGTGATGATTAACCATATGGTGCATGGAGATTCATGTGGGAGCAGACTTTGATGCCCAAGAGTCGCTCTGTTAATTAAATTTTTTACTTATTTATAAACTTGTTGAAAGTTTAAAATTTATTCCTTTATTGTCAAAAGTTTCTGCTGAAATTTTAAATATATGAGAATTAAGTCGGTGACATTCCCAGATTAGGGTAGTTTTTGATTTGGGGGTGTTACACTTTGCCACTTATATTTCGGACGACCGAAATACCATAGTCTTCGTCCAATTTACCTGTTCGAAGAATCTCGGAACGAATATCATATGCAACTTCAAATGTTTTTCAGACTATCTAAAGACTCAACCTTTGATTGTTTTGAACACTCCAGTGTTCAAAAACCCACCATCTTGCGTCAGAAATTTTCGACGGAAGATATTAGACTTAACTTACACAAAGGACTTAGAGTATATTTAAAATTGATRGCAATGTGCGTTTGAGACATGAAAACATATTTTAACACATTTTCAAAACCAAACTCAATTATATCTATCAAATTCGTGTAAGAATCATTTTATAAAACATGTTTTAATATGTTTTCAAAATCATTATCGAACTTCATTTGTATAGGCTTTAAACTTAGGCGTATAGCCTATTGAAAAGTTAGAAGAGTCTGCTCTAAGATGTCTTCTCTTGTTGCTGTTGTCAGGCTGTTTTCTCTTTTTAATTTTCCAAAACACTGAAAATGCGTTCTCTTTCGTATTTTTTAAAACATATTTTCAAAAATAGAAATATTTTTTATACTGGAAACTAAAAACAACCAAAATGTTATTTTGAGCATTTTTAAAGCAAAACATTCCCCTACAAACGAAACGGGAGAATGTGTTGTATATTTATTTCTTTGTAATAATTATGTAAAAGAAATTTAAAATTAATTAAGTGACACTTAATCTTTTGTTTTTAATTTTAATTCAAAAAAATCTAATATTGACTAATAATATTTAAAATTTACTTTATAAAAGGATTGATTAAAAATAGTCAAAACTTCTTTTTATCAAATTGTAAATCGAGCGTGTTTTCAATTTTTTATTTTTAAAAATAATTTTCAAGAATGACAAACCGAATGCTTTTTTAGTAAATTTGGAAACAGACAATCAAAGCAGAAAATTGAAAATGAAATGCAACGAGAAGGTAACCTAAGTCTTTGATGCTTTGAGACAATTGATCATAAACTTCATTATTACATAATATAGCATGTACATGTAAGAACAACAAAACAAATTAATGCATGCAAGTATGATAAATTAATCCAAATCTCTGCCTACCATATCATAATAGCAACTCAAAACATCCCAATACATAGTCAAATTTACCTTGAGAGCGGGTTGTTTTCAGCACTTCTTACCCAACTATATATGATCTAGCTCAAACTCTTGCAACTCCTCATTCCTTCAGGTGCCATCAAAGTTGTATCTTATTATATCAGCTATGATGAGCGCTAGAACTTAACTAAATCTATCCTTTAAGACGACTAGGGGTTTCTGGAATCCCAATGAGCACCATTTAACTCTGAACATAAGGCCATYTTGCCGCTCTGTAGTTAAGAGCAACATAAAACCTTTCAAAATTATCAATAACAGACTATTTAGGCTGAAACAGAAAATATGGGTTTGAAACCACACCTCCGATTTGTATAAATTTTCTTTCTTCCTCCAAAAGTAAAAAAAAAAAAAAAAAAATGGAGCACGGCTGAGGAAAAGGGTTTGTGGTCAAGAGATATTAAGAATTGGTGAGAGGGTTCTTTTGTTGATCTTTAGGATATTGGGTCCAATAATGGGTTCTAAAAATGCATTTAATCCTGATCCAATAATACGTCTGGCTTTGTGCGGACTTTTCGATGGTCCCAGGCCCGTCCAAGTCCTGAACCAAGCAGCCCTTGGGTGTGGAACCTTGCTGGGTCGGGCCGACCTCTGGGAGGGAAAACTTGCGACGAGCTCGGGACTAATACGAGTATTTGGTCGCGGACTTGTAAAAGAAAAAACTTTCTTGGGCCTTGAAAGCCCAATGAGCTTGAGCTATGAAAATGCACATTTCTTCGTTTGTTAAAATGAAGTTTTGGGCAACAAGTAATCGTTTGGTTCATTCAGCTTAGAAAAATAAAATTATAATGATTTGCTTTAGAATAAATGTGTTTATTTATATTTATCTGCTTAAAAAAAATTGAAAAAAATATCTTTGAAAAAGCAAGCTCGTGATGCCTTTTTAAATCAACTTTCACTTGTTGATGCGGTTAAGTAATAAAAATAAATTTTTTTTTTTACTTTTTTTTCCAACTGTTATATGAATCTCATCTATCCGCCCCAATACGTGTCGGACGGGTTACATTATACCGGGGAACCGTCTTTTGTTCTGCTCCTGCGCTGCCTTACTGTCTCTCGAAGTCTGAACATCCTTGACAACCAAACAGCGAATTCGAACTGCCCATAAAAATGGATTTAGTTAGGAGTTGCCAGTTTAGAACAAGATGGATCTCACTATCTCATGCAATACCAATATCAAACCCAAGAGTCACCAGTCACGGTAGTTGTAGCAGCAGCACTTCTGGTTTTTGCAGGGCTCTCCGCCATAACCATATATTTTCTTTCCTATTTAGGCCCTACCCGTTTCCTTGCATGCCCACAAGGCTGACTATTTGCAGTGCCAAGAAGAGAAGGTCAGAGTCTGAACCAGTTCTCAAGCCTTCAATTGTTGAAGAAGTGTCCATGAATGATGATGACGACGAAGATGAGCTCTCTCTTGATGAATTTGGAGATGGTAATTACTATACAGTTATATCTTCTTTGTGCCTTTTAGCTTCTTTCCAATTTGGGCATGTATTTGATTTATTTGTGTTGAAATGAGAATACTGATGTAGCTATGGACTAATAAAGAGTGAACTCCAAACCTCCAGCCAATCACAACTAAAAATCCCCAAATCAACCCATTCATTGACTGAAACAACTGCAGGACAGCTAAAATCCCCAAAAACCCTCCAATCATTAAGTCCGTCAAAGATATAAAAGGAGTTACTTGTATAATAATTGTCAAAGATATCAATAAAACAGCAAACCAAATACTTAACCACCCCCCCCCCCCCCCCAATTTGGGTGCTTTCCATCTTCCCATGTGGGACGTCCTTCCAAGGCTCTTCCTCACACTCATGAGTCCAAACATTGCCCTCAAAACAAAGGTGGGTAACACCAAATTCAAAGAGGATAATTTGGACTGTAAGGTGGAGAAACGTGGTATTTTGAATATGAATGTTGGATATGATGATTCTTGTGGACTCCGTTACTTTTGAAGTTAAAAAGTAGCTTTGTAAGTTGTATATTGCGGCAAATGTGGTTCTTTCAAGTTGTAGTTGTCTTTACCTGACCATCTCTTTAAAAAAAAAATTGAGGAGGGGATGAAGTTGCTTCGCTTTGATGTCTTGCATTACCTGTCTAATAACTATGTATATTTTCAGTCATTAGTGGTTAGTAGTTTAAAGAATATACCAGCAAATTTTCAGTGTTTGTAAAAAGTATTCTTGCATTAATCATTAGACTGCAGATTCTAATGATTTAAGATGCTTATGACATATTTAAGGCCACAAAACCTCTTTCATCTGAGTGTAGTATAAAGATAATCACATCAATGAGCACTGTTGATATCATGCTATGGATGTGTAATTTATTTATTACATGATAAATGACTTGTATCTGTTATGGTTAGAAATATGTCAAAGCTGATTATGACGGTAGTATATTGAATTTAATTGAAATGTATAAATCCAATCTGTGAGTTCGATTGAAGTATATTGAAGTCAATTGAAATGTATAAATCCTATCTGTGAGTTTGATTAAAGTACATTTTGGCCGCAATGTTCTTTGCTAGCTTGAAAGATTATGTATGGGATACACACTGCTTTATTTTTCATTTTGACATACATTCCCATATATTGGAGAAAGTTACAAGTATCTACATACGAGAAAGAGTAGTAGTAATGTTTTCCATACACAAGTGAGTTGTTATCCATTCTTTTTTTTTTAGAATTCTTACATATTTTTAAGGATGGTATGTTTGATATTCCTTTGATCTTCAGTTCAGACTAAACATGTGTTCACACTATTCTCTTGTATACCAGCACACCTATGGATGCATTTCACTAAGGAATACAGACACTATGGAGTTAATATTTACATTAGCTATATAATATCTTGTACCATGTGATTATTACTCGTTCCTTTTGGTTCTTATCTAGTTTGCAGTTGGTTTGAAATGACTCACTAAGATCAGTTTTATGCATTTTCCTAGGACATAGGCAAGAACATTTTTTGGTCTATCCAAATAGTTGAATATTTACCCAAAGGTGCATCCTAGCAGTGTGATTAACTCCATATCTTCTGATAAAGTCTTTCTAGAATATTCTGCTCCCTTCAAGGGGTAGGAAAGATAAGTAGAAAGATAATTAGAAAGATAATTCTTGATTCCTCTTGTAGACTGGTTGATTAAATTTCTCCCAATTACTCAAACTGTGATTTCTATAACTTTGAAAAGACCGAGTATCATTCTTGAACTTAATATTAGCAATTTAACATCTCATTGGCTTGACAAAGGTCGTTTCCCATTTGCATCTCTATCATCTGTAGGAAACTTAAAGGTTTCTACTGCATTTTCTTAAAATTCGCAACTTGATTGTGGACATGTACACCTTTTTAAATCATGATAGAGGAGCATTGTGCGTAAATGGCATCCTCGTTTATGTGCTTACTATTATCTCTTCAGTTAATTCGGAATAGAGGTAAATACACTATGGCTTGATGGTTGATAAATCGGATTAGTTTTGCTATACAAAAGTATATTAAGTCTTTTTTATATTTTAGAAACTCAACTTTCTGATGAAAATACAAATTGAATTGCTGTAATTTTGGAATTTGATGAACCATACCGACATAGTTAACTTTGCAACCTTTGCACAAAAAGTAGTTGGTTTTGAAAGTACTGAACTATCAATAAGTATAACATATATAACACTCTGTAGTGGGGTGCTAAAGTTGAGCAAGTACAGAGGAAGTAAATATGGAGCTCTATTTTAGCCCATTCCGTTTTTATTTTGTTTGATTATTAGATAGTTACTTCAGAACCCTTGATTTTATTGCCTTATAAATCTGTTTGGACATCTTATTTGATATTCAAAATTTTCTTCTTTTTGCATATTCTTTTGTTCCCCTGAAATGAAAGGAAAATGAATCACGCCATTGATAGTATAAACAACTTGAAAAAGAAAATAACACCTAATGAGAGTGTTAACTAAGAATCGAGTTTACTATGATAATGTTAATGTTTATAGAAGTAAATGAAGTTAAAGTTAACCAGACATAGCATACTTTGCTTCCACTTATTGGTCTAATTTTCAACCAAATAACAAGAGGATTTTGTTTTTCCTCCAAGGAAGTTGTTTCCGCATCGCCTTCCCTTTCCCTTTCYAGCAAAAATCAAGCATATGTACTGATACTTTAAGTAACAACTAACATTAGCTTGACAATATATCCTMATTTTGTAGACGAATTTGGTAACGATGATGATTATCKTGAGGATGAGTATCTTGACGAAGAACCCAGTGTAAGTTTCATGCTAAAAATTTCTTGTAATCTTCATTCATGGATCCTGATATAGTATTGTTTATGTTCGTTTTCTCCAATTTCCAGACATTGAGAGAGTTAATATTTTGTTTGACAATTCTTCTGTTCTTTCATAAGGTTGGTGACGGAGCTGGAGGAGGTGGGATCTCTCTGGCTGGAACATCATGGGATAAAACAGCATTAGTTATTGCTGAAGAAGTTGCTCTGTCATTTGGTGGGGAATTAGGAATATATGCTTTTAGGACCATGATAAATGGTAGCATTCAAGTACGAGTAGAGAGACTGACAAACAAGTAAGCATCTAAAACTTATTGAGAATTTGATAAAATAAGAATCTAAATCAAGACCAACTCCTCACTTTTGTCTTTGGGGACTTGCTGGATACAGTAAGCATATTTTTTTATCTAATCCTTACTCACTGAACTTTTGTGAGATATCTTAGTCTCTCGGCAAGATATACTAACCGGATGCTTTTATCTAATCACCAATTTGTTGATTCCTGTCCGTATATTTACATAATAATAATAATAAAATCTTTCAGTCTACTTATGGGGCTGTTACATCAGTTAAAAGAGTTACACTTTTCTAAAAACACATATTCTTTAGTTTAATTGCTAGATTCTTTTTTTCCTAAGATTATTCTGTATTTCCCTGAATTTTACAAGATTTTATTCAAGGAATTTTTGTGCAATACACATCCTCAGTTTGCTTGAGTTGAATGAAGCTGGTTATTTTGAAATTACCCTTAAACAGAAGAATTCACACTTTTTTTTTAATTTACTGTAATTAGGTTTCTTTTCCAATTAATTTCTATCAAAAAAACTTTAAATTTGCTTAAAGTTATTTGAAATCACGGTGATGCCTTTTTAGCACATACAAAGCCTTGGTGGACTGCTCTCACCCTTTGCTTTGCTTTGCAGACTTTTAGATTTCTAAGCTTTTATCTGCGACAGGTCTGGTTCTCCTAGTATGGAGGACATCGAATCTTTCTCTTCAGCCTACAGCGAGAGGCTAGATGAAGCAGGGATAGCTGGGTCTATTCCTGATAACATATCTCTAGAGGTTTGAATCATTGTCAACATCTTTGCTAGCTTCAGATCATTTATCCTTTCAATTTTCTTGTTCCCCAGTAATCGTAGAATTGAAAATCTTTCTGATCATAGACAGGTCGCAAACGTTTTTACACCTAAAAAGTTTCCAGTCATCTTGTTCTTCCTGTCATTTTTCTGGGTTTGGGTTGAGTAGACATGGGCAGAGGGGTTGTGGTAAGTAAGGTCCCAGCAACTGGACACGGTCACCTACTCAGAACCAATCCAGCRTGGGATGAGATTAAGGTGTAGCTCTTAGTTCGCAATGTACTCAGTAGATCTSGTTGGTCTACACTATTACAAGTATTTAAAATGTTAAATATAAAAGGAAAAAGAATTAACYACTGTAAGTAGGACATATATATATTTTTTGTCATATGGAAGTTCAAGTAGAACCAGCTCTTGGCTCACAATGAACTTAGTAGGTCAGGTTGGTCTAGACAGTAGTTTGTGTTTTGTCATATTTTTTGTCATATACAAGTATTACTTTTTTAAAACATTAAAACATAAAAAATAAAAAAATAAAAACCCCCTGGACGACTGGACATATATTTTGAGTTTGTGTTTTGGAAGTTCAAGTTGATCCTGACTTATCAAACAGCCATCAGATATATCTTATGTATTGACTGGACGACTRTTATTTACGTATGAAACACATTTTAAATGTTTATGTGGTTTRTTTATTCAAATAGTGCGAAATATGTGTGTGAGAGAGGCAGACTAGGTATTGTAGCATTTAATTTGGTTTTTGCTATTSCCTATTTATTTTGCATCTTTCTTTCATTTTTACCTAGTGTTAGTGGAACTCTTTTCTTGTCCATTTTAATTTTTTTATCAAGTCAAATGTGGACATTTAATTTCGGATGGAGGGAGTAGTTCATATGGATAGCAAGACTTCCTATTACTAAATATTACTGAGTTCACTTAATCTGGTGAATGATTTACTTACTTTTACACTAAAAWTTAAAATAGATTGTTTACTTRTGAAAATAATGTGCAAGTTGGAAAATGCAGGTTAATAGAACAAATTAGCTTACAAGTAGAAAATAAAATAAGAAAAACATAGGTTCATTTGAGTGGCTTATATCCTATCTATAATCCTTAGAAGGTTGGATAAAGATAGCACGGCAAGTTATAGTGTGAGGCATGGATAAAACAATTTGAAACAAGGAGAAATACATTAGGTTCAGATACTTCACCTTATCCGACCCCTCCAGTGCTCACCCCAAGCTTTGACGCCTTCATCTCAAGAATTTATTGTTCATCTCTTTAACCCTAGCTTGTTGAGTTTGCTCCTTTATGCTTATGTACCGGTAAAGTTACACATAAATGTTGAGCATTTTATTCTCAGATACCTTTATAACCTTGTTATAAACGTTTGTACCTCAGGTATCTTCACCTGGCGTTGAAAGGGTTGTCCGCGTTCCACAAGATCTTGAACGTTTCAAGGAACGTGCAATGTTTGTGAAGTATGTCAATGAAGTAGGGGAAAGTGGTTCTGTGTCTGAACATGATGGCATCTTTAGGATCATCTCCTTCGACTTAGAAACGAAATGTTGCACTTGGGGATTAGCAGATGTTAGAGTAAATAGAGAAAAAGCAGGGAAAGGTAGACCCCTTAGCAAGAAGCAAAGAGAATGGCGGTTGGAAACAACCTTTGATTCATTACGTTTAGTCCGTTTGTATTCTGAAATTTAAGAATTCATGCTCAAGAATACAAGATAAGGCTATTACAGAATGAGAAGTCACCAAACAACCAAAATGCAATCTTACTTCTCTACTCTTTGCTCTGTATGTATTTGTACTTGTCAATAAATAGTAGAGTACTGGATAGGATGATAGTAAATAGTGGTAGTCATGAGACATTAGCAGTGAGTACTTGTAGTGGAGACCTAAATTCAAGCTATTCTAAACAAATCTCGCCTTGACTTGACAAGTTAATCGACTTCTCCAGAGCCCCAAAGGGCTCCAAGAAATGCTTGAACTTGAAACTCTTGCATGCTTAGTCAGCGTATCTGTTGGAATTTTCTTCATAATAATGGATCCTTTTAAGGAGATGTGGTTTCTTTCATAACTTCTGTAATCATCATATGCTCTGCTTTAGTAGTCGATAAAGAAATAATGAATTGCAAGATTGCTCTCCAACTGATGGCACAACCAAGCAGTGTACTAGTATAGCCAAATAAGGATCTCTTATCCAAATTTCCAGCATAAAGATTCTGAGTTCAAATTTTAAACAAAACTGCCAGTAGTACCTTCAAGTAACGAAATATCATTTCACAGCCAACCACTATAACTTCTATATAATTACTAACACTAATCACTCATGAAATATCAATTTGAGTATACACTGTAACATATGTAACTCCTTTTTTCATATGAAAAATGTTATAACTGCCTTATTGAATTTATAGATTTTGTAACTCTCAAAATCAAATTTAAAATATTGTAATCCCCTCGATTGATGTTTGTAATTCCTTATACTTTATTACAATCGGAGGTTATGAAACCACTCCTAATGTGAAAGATGATCACTTAAATATAACAATTTGATTCGATATTGGTGTTCTTTAATTGGTTTATTTAAGAATATTTTTTTGTACTAATTAAGTAACTAATTTGGGAGATGATTATGAGATGTTGGAGTATGAGAGAAGAATGAAATTGAGAAGAGTGATTTCAATTGAAAATGGAGGATGAAATAGAGTACGAAATGAAATGGAGATGGAGAATAAATTGGAGTAGGAGAGATGAGAAAGGAAATGAAATTGACAAGAAAAGATTTGACGTGAAATGATTGGATATCTACAAAGGTGTTCAATAAATATTGGACGTGAAATATAATATTAGTATCAGTCGGTTGTTATGGCGACTGAGCTTTCTCTCCTTGCGGAAGAAACAGATCAATTCCAACAGAGTATCTTAAAGTTCAATCGCCGGCTACAAATACCCACCGAGATGCTAATGGTAAAAACAACTCTCCTAGGCCAGTCTTGGGAAATTTGTCTTTTGTTGAGACTCTGCGACAGGCTGGTTTTCGACGTCCGTTCTACGAGCGAGAGCGACAATGAAGACCTCATGGATATTACGAATGTGGCAGATGTGACTAAGGCTGTAGATGGGGAGTATCCTTGGCCTATTGTTCATGTACCGCCAGAGTGATTTCAGAGATTGTAGAGGCCCTGGAGGAAGGCCCTAGTTCTTAGTGTCCTTGTAAGGCTATTAATTAGAGAGTGTTGGAACAATCCGTGAGAGATTTATGGAAGTTGGAGGAGGGATTTGAATTAATTGACTTGGACCGTGGTTATTACCTAACAAGATTTTATTCTAAGAAGGATTATGATCATGTATTGGATCCAGGGCAAGGATGGTTTTAGGTTATTATTGACAGGGACTAAATGGAAATCGAATTTTCGATCCTCTTCAGATTCCATTACCTCCACCCTTGTTTGGATGCATCTTGCTGAGGTCCCTGTTGAACTATTTGATGAAGAAACAATTCTTGAGATTGATAGTGCAGTCCGTAAAGCCATCAAAATTGATGCTACTACTATGTCCGCTAGCCATGGTCGATATACACGTGTATGCGTTGAAGTGAACCTCCATAAACCTCTAATCCCTCAGATACGYATACYGCAACATGAGCAAAGAGTGAAATATGARGGACTTTATCAAATTTGTTTTTCCTGTGGTGCCTATGGCCAGCGAATAGAAAATCCACCAATTCCAGACACTACCATAACCATACCAAACTCCTGGAATTCGCAGCCTTCATAGGTCCATAGGGGCCCTAATGCTACCAGCTCACTGCCGGCGCCTTAGACATGCCAACCACCGCCAAACTGATTGGCCAGAGATGAGGAACCATAACCTAGTCCAAGCTCCCACTTAGTCAGATCAGCGAGACTATCGCACTACTACATCTGCTCCCCAATATTTACCAACCAAATCGGCCAAAATCCCTGATTCTTYGTAGTCAGAAAATCCTCAATTACGAGGATCACATTTTKCACCAATGAATGAGGAGCCACTTGCCACAAATTGTTCTGAGACTGTTGCTTCATTAAAAGAAAAGATCCAAGCGGTCCCTAGCCCAACACCTTTGTTTATTGGCAACCCAACATCCAGAGCTGGCCTAAGTGGCTCTAGGGCATGGTCTAATTAGAAAGGTGGCCCAATGGCAAAACATGCTTAGGCTAAAACATCAGAATCTASAGTGACTTCTAAGGGAAAAYATCCAGCTTTGACTAGTGTAAATTAGCAGTGAATATTGGGCCCTTGATAGACATACCAGTGAATATTATTGCCAACCCATCTACCACCATATCTGATGCTTCTACTCTGACGAGTCCAGATACTGATATCTAGAAGCCAAAAGTTCCTCCTCCCAATCCTCAGCTAGCGGTGAAGGCAGCTGTGGTAACTGACTAGCAAAGTTGCTCAAAACCACCTGATTCTGGTACAACCTAATTCCAAACAGAGAGGATAAGGTTCCCCCAGCATCTGCTAATGCTCAGCTCGGCCACATTGCTGCAAATATTGATGATAGCGCTAACATGGAGATTGATACAGTAGTCTTCTCACCATCACTTTAATTGCTTTTTATGCCAATCATATCTTGGAATTGCCGTGGGGCGAACTTTCAAGATGTTGTTAATTATCTCACTAAGATGTGTACTTTATATAAAGCTGCGATTTTCTGCGTACTTGAGCCACAATGCCCCAGTAGAAACTATGCAGCTCGTATATCTCGACGCACTAAATTACAAGGTTTTACATCAATGGAGGCTAGGGAAAATCTTGAGCAATATGATTTTTTTTTTTTTTTTGTCAATCTGAATGCATTGACTTAGAGGTGTTCTCACAAAATGACCAAATGATCACGTTTGGTGTAAAAGCTGGTAGTATGGTTGCCTGGGTGTGTTCTACCATCTATGCAGCAGGAGACGACATAGAGATGCTCTATGGAAATATATGACTAATATTGGGGAAGTAATTTATTCACCATGGATTGTTATTGGTTACTGTAACCAAATTCTGGATTCTGCTGATAAAAAAGGGGAGAACTAGACTATTTCATTGCGTAAAATGCATGAAAAAATATTTGAGAACCATGACTTTACAAGAAATGCTAGGGTCTTTTACACAATTAGCTGATGACTGGAGTAAAGGCTAGATTTGGGAACATTTTCCACCGCAAGCATCGTTGTCTCAAACGTCTAGAGGGAATCCAAAAATATATGGTTGTTCGGCATTCCAAATATTTGGCTAAGCTTGGGTTGAGCTCATACTGGAACATTCTAATATTCTGAAACAGGAGGAATTGTTCTGGTGGCAAAAGGCAAGAACGGAATGGATAAAGAATGATGAAAGAAATACCATATACTTTCACCGTATGGTTGCTACCAAGAAGCAGACAAACATAATCAATCCATTAAAAAAATAGGGTGCATGGATTGATGAGGAAACAGAGTTACAGCAAATGGCTAGAGACTATTATAGTATGTTGTTCACCGATAACATTCCAGTAACCTATTAGGCGGCTCTTTGGCATTTTCCAAGTCTACCCCGAATGACCATGCATGTCTTAACTAAGCAATATTACAGAGGAAGTGAGGGGTGGCTTTATTTGATACGAACCCTCACAAAGCTCTTGGCCTAGAAGGATTCCTACCTTCATTTTTTTAGAAATATTGGTTACAGGTGCGAGACTCAATTACTAGCTTTGTTAAGCAGGCATTCTAGAAGGCCATTTTCCGGTTGAASTTAATGAATTTGTGATTAGTCTAATAAGGTGGAGACACCTCAAACTATGGATTAGTTTCTCCCAATTGTGCTCTCCAATATGATTACCAAATTAATCACTAAGGTGATAGCAAACCGATTGAAACCTTTAATTCATAAGCTAGTGTGGGAGGAACAAACTAGCCTCATTCCCAAACAACAAGCAGTGGATAATATTGTCCTCATCCAGGAGGCTATACATACTATGAGTGGTAAWAAGAGGAGGAGAGGTTTTTTGGCTCGTAAGGTGGACCTTGAGAAAGCTAATGATGGAGTTAGCTGGAGTTTTTYTAGGCTATATTGAATTAACGGGGTTTGAACCACCTTTAGTCCGATTGATTATGTTTTGCATTTCCAGAGCGAAGTTATCACTCCTCTCGAATGGCAGAAAGTTGGATCCTATGAGTCCACGATGAGAATTGAGGCAAGAGGACCCTTTATCCCCTTACCTTTTTTTGTTGTGTATGGAGACGCTTGGATAAAAAAATTCCTAAATTAGTAATTGAAGGTTTTTGGAAGGCTCTTCTGGGTTCCACAGTGGACCGAAACTTAGTCATATTTTTTTCACTGTTTTGTTCGGTGAGGCTAGTTGGACAGAGGCAGCTTTAATGAAAGATACATTAGGTTGGTTTTGCATTGAGTCTGGGCAAAAAGAAAATCCACATAAATCACAACTATGTTTCTCCCCTAACACTTCTAGGAGTCTGTCAAGAGATATCAACACACATTTGGAGGTTCCTATCACATCTACYCTTGGCWCATATTTGCGAGTCCAAATTATGCATGGAAGGTCCACTAGAGATATATGCAATCCTCTACTAGATGGGGTTCATAAAAATTGGCAAGATGGAAGACTAACATTTTATCTAGGGTATTGAGATGTCTCTTGATCAAGGCGATGGTGGCAACAATTTCTACATAGCTTATGCAGTCTCAAAAGCTACCTTTGTACAATCCTTAAAGACCTCGTAAGGATTCATTGTAATCTTCTATAGAGGTCCAAATCCAAGTTTCACCCTTTGTCTTGGAAAGTAATTTGTCAGCTAATATCCATGAGGGGCTTGTAATACAGAATTTGGCGGTGTTGAATCAGGCACACTTGCCAAAACTAGTATGGAGGCTGTATAATAGTGGCGAGTGCTTATGGGCCTGAGTTTTGCGAGGAAAATATGGGGCGCTACCTAGACTATGGAATTGCACTAAAGTTCAGCCATGCTCTTCAACTTGGAGAGCGAATTTGATGGGAAATGATGTGTTGCAAAATGGGATTTCTTGGATTTTACGAAGTGGAACTGAAGCAAGTTTTTGGACAGATACATGGCTGGGAGAAGGACCTCTAGTGAATCTCTGCTTGGGTTTTGAGCCAAACGAGGATAGATTGCAACTTGTTCGACATTATTAGCAACCCACAGGTGGATGGAGACTTGATCAACTTGATGAGTTACTGCCCTCTGATATGTTGGCAACCCTTAATCTTGTTTACTTTAGTGATGAACCTAATCAACTCCAGTGGGATTACACGATTAATGGCATGTTTACAGTGAAATATGCGTCTGAGAGTCTCCAACCCGAAATCAGCAATTTGGGTACTCTGCAAATGGGGAAGCTATGGAAGTTTGCAAGGCTTGTGAGACAATCGATCACTCTTTAGTTGGCAACCCATGACCGGTTAAAGACAGCTAATATGCTATGGCAAAGACATGTTGTTTCCTCCCCAATTTGCAATCGTTGTGAGACTGCTTCAGAATCTATGCTTCATGCAATAAGAAATTGTTCTACAGCCACTGCTGTTTGGTTACAGCTTGTGCCTTCTAGATTCTAACATCAGTTCTAGTCTCACATTTCTACAGCGAAATGGGTTCAAGGAAATGTTTCTCCTATGGATCTGGAGACAATATCGATGACACATTGGAAATACATCTTTCGGCAGGAGCTCAACCACTTTGGATGGATCAAAATGCTCAGTTGATGGATGTTCATTAGCGAGCACAATACCCTTGCATTTTTGTCTACCGTGTCTTGGTTCAAGTCTAGGAAATTTTAGTTACTTGGCGTAATACTGTTCATGCCATTGTAAACCCAGGGCATATTTAATGTTTTGGCTCACACTCATGCCTCTTTTTGTGTGAGTTTGGCATGAAATGTTGGTGCTGTAATTGTTTTGTTGGCTGAGGCTTCTAATATATGATTCCCTTTTTTCAGGRAAAAAAAAATGTAATAATTGTGAACTCAAATTCAATTTTCACATTTCAATTTGAATTTCATGTCAAAATATTAGAGGGATTATCTTTATGAAAATTCTGGTTGAATTTACCAAACTGTCTCAATTGAGATACACTATTCATGTCYAAGCATGGAGAAAAATAGWGGGATGGTCTCGGAAAATCATTTGGATTTGAAAAATACTCTTGGAATGTTTTGCATTTTCTTGCGACTTTTTTGGGACGTTTTTCAATTGTAGTTTTTCTGTTTAAAAAAATTGAAAAGGTTTGCTTTTTCCTTTTTTATTTTTTTAATTTGAAACCTAATCCAAGTACAAGATAATCTTTGGCTGAAAGCATTTGCATTGGAAAGAAAACACAGGCCATTGGTAGCTATAAGCTCCCTTGGCCCAAAAATATTTAGGTTTCTTTTTCTCGTCCAATAGTGCCTATCACCAGTCCAGCCCAGGCAGCCTCCACCTCTACAATGCCATTTCGAATGATCAGACCAATCCTCGCACAATTCTCCTTCTAAACCCCATCAACATTCATTTTACACCTTTAACCAGAGCCAGTCATCTCTGCTGTCTTTCCTTCTTGACTAGTATGTTAGGTTCTTCAACCTCCATAGCCTCCAAATATTACTCCAAAAAGCACCTTGCAAAATCGACTATTTCCCTCTCCTAAGTTCCCCAACCCCTCAAAACTAACTTATTATATGCAAACCAGATGGCTTATAATATCATTGTTATAAGCTATAAATCATGCTCCTCTACTAGATGCTTATTCACATTTAAATTAGCCATTACCTCCTTCAGATTCTGGGCACCATGCAACACCCAAGTGAGCTGGAACCCAGCTTTTCGCCACACCTTCCGAGCATGAGCGCATGCTAAAAATACATGCATATCCCTCTTAACATCAAAGCCGCAAAATGGGCATTGGGCAACTTCTTCCTAAGGTTACCTCTGAATGGTAGAATTGGTTACATAAGTTCCAAAGCCGCATATGCATTTTTGGGGGGGATTTTAATCTTCCACAAAGCTGCCCAAAATGACTACCCATAGCCCCCAGACGTAGTAGACCCATTCTACAATTTACACATATCCAAGAAACCCATGCCTATTCTATTAGCTAACTCAACCGTGAAACCCCCACTCTTCTCATAATTCTAAATCATTATGTCTTCACACGACCTAAATGGCAGCAGAACCTTGGTAATCTCCTCTAGATTCCCCTGGCAAAACATACCCGAGATCAAGTCCAATTTCCATTGCTGAGGTTCTGGATTTATTCAATGGCATACTTTCAGGTCTGGGGAGGAACAGATTTGGCGAGAATGTGCAAAAGGAGAAGGTGTGGGAAGCCAAGGATGCCTCTATATTTCCACCCTACTCTCATCACCAATCCTTCATCCCAATCCTTGCTTCAATAAGCCTTTCCCTTCCCATAAACTGTGACATACAATAGAGGGACCATACCCTAACTTAGCTTGCAAGAAATCCAAATATGGATAGTATTTTTCTTTTAACACCCTCACCACCAAAGAGGTAGGGGTTTTAAGCAATCAAAAACCTTGCTTGGCTAGGAGAAGTTAAAGGCTTCAATGTTTCTAAAGCCCATGCCCCGTACCACCTTTTGTTTGCACAAATCATCCCAACTTTTCCATAACACCCCCTCCTACCGTCTCCCTAGCCCCACCAAAAGTTGCGTTACTAAAGATGTGATTTCACTATAGTCTTACTCGGCAAGAGAAGGACCGAGATAGCATACGTCAAAATTGCTTGCAGCTGAAATATACTGAGGGTTGCTTTAGCTGCTGGCGAGAGAAGCTTCTCCTTCCAATCACATGTCTTCTTCCGAATTCGGTCTTTAATAGATGAGAAAATTTCTTTCTTGGAACTCCCAATCATGAATGGTAACCCTAGATACTTTCCACTTCCTATACCCTCTTGATTCCAGAAACACCACAAACAAGCCCCCTACTAGTCGCCTGTAGCTTCTTATCAAACATCATTGATGATTTTAGAAGGTTTATTGCCTGACCCAGAACATTCTCATATAAACCCAACACATGAAGACATCCTTAATAACCTGAGAATTCTCCTAGTTTTCCTTTATTAACAACGAACTATCATATGCAAATAGTAAATATTTGGTCTCTAGTCCCTTCGACCATATTTAGACCCTAGAAGTGCCCCTCACTTCTCTCCTTATGAATAAGGCGAAGAATCCCTGAGTGCAAATCACAAACAAAAACGAGGATAAAGAGCTTGGCCTATTCCTCTAGTAGGTTTAAAACATTTTGAGGGAGTCCCATTTATTAAGACTTAAAAATAAATAGAATGAACACAATATATAATAACTGAGACTAATCCCTCAAGCATCCCCAAATGTTGGAGAATCCATTCCAGGTAGTTCTAGTCCACTCTATCATAGGCTTTTGCCCATGTCGAGCTTAAGAGACATGTGTAGGTCCTTTCCTTTCCCATTTTCCAACCAGTGAAAGGCCTCGGAAGCTATAATCACATTATCTATGATTAATTTGTCCTTGACAATGGCGCTCTATGACTCGTCAACTATACATGGGAGCACAACTCGCAGTATGTTCGCTATAGCCTTTGCCACTATCTTATAAAGTACATTAAACAAACTAATAGGCCTGTAATTTGATACTCTCTTCAATATTTTTTGCTTTTGGAATAAGAACAATAAACCTTTCAGTTAATCTCATCCAACCCTTTGTTCTCATTTAACACCTCCATAGTCAGCCTTTGGCATGATCCCCGATGAGATTCTAGTACCTTTGGTAAAATAAGGGTTGCAATCCATCAGGTCCAGGCACCTTGGTTGGGTTAGGTGCATAGCCTTAATGGTTCACAAAATTTGCCCCATTAAAAAGTCTTTATTAAGAAACTCCACTTGGTCCTCAGTAAGCATACTGCCCATGTGACTCCCCATGGTGGCACCCAAATCTGGAGACTCTTCTACTGCCCTAAATAAATTGTAAAATAATTGACCACCACATCCTCTATGTCTTGCTCATCAGTATGTATTACATTCCCATCATCTCGGACCTTCTCAATCCAATTGCATTGCTGCCTTTGTTGACATCGATGATGAAAATACGCGATAATTCTATCACCTTGTCTTAGTTAATTCATTCGTGCCCTCATCCTCCAATATTTTTCATTTAAATGAATCAAATATTCTAGGTTTTCTTTGGCCTCCCCAATCTTGTCTTTACTCGCCTTTTGCTCCATTAATTTGCCCAAATGTTCTTTCAACTTCCTAACCTTTTTGGGCAACTTTATTGTAACATATGTTGAGCTGTAGCTATGTTACTCAACACATTCTGCATGGATGAAGACCCATGCACCATCCGAATTTCTTCTACATCGCAACACATTCCAAATCTTGAGCCCCAATACGTTTCACACCGAAATGGATTCCTAGCTTTCCTTCGCCTACTTCAACCATCCACTTTGCATAATAGAAAGATGTGCAATAGCATATGATCATAGTGGTGTGGTACACCATGTTTCACAGTAGCATATGGAAACAAAATTTTCCAGTTATCATTTGCCAACATTCTATTAAGCCTTACCAATACCTTCTCATTACTCTCTCGCCCATTGCACCACATATTAAGCACCGGCAAAATCCATGTCACACAATCCTACTATCTCAATTGCCGGTCGAAATCCCTCAATCTATGATAGGCACCTCAAGTTCTTACCAATGATCTGTTTCTTTTGTAGAAGAATTTCATTAAAGTCACATGACCAAGCCCGTGGTGAAACACGATGATGACTAAGCCGCTTAATAATCTCTCAATTGACGTTGAAATCACCCCTATCTGGGCTTCCATAGCATCCAGTAAATTACCAACTAGGATTTGTTGAGTCCTCAGATGCCAAAACATTTATATGGTCCACAGAGAAGTTTTCTAAAGTTATAATGCTATTGTTCTTTATGATTGTGTTGAGGGGTGTGCACTATTCGGTATAAACCGATTTTTCGGACCGARTCGTATCGAAATAGGAAATTCAATTCGATTTTTTGGGTCTTCAATTCAGTTCGATTAGATTTTATAAATTGATATTTTAGTTCGGTCCAGTTTCGATTTAATAAAATCCTAATTTGGTTTAACCGAAAATCAAAATTTTATACATTATTATTTTTTAATAAAATATAAAATAGAGACTATAAATTGTTATTCCTAAAAGATGAATTTTCTTTTTTTACTCTTAAATCAAAAATTTCGGTTTAAATTGAAATTTTCAATTTTTCAAAAATTCAATTTTAAGCATAATTCATTTTTTCGGTTTTTTTTAAAAATTAATAAAATTGAATTAAAATCAAAATATTAAATCGAAAACTGAACGCCCATTCCTTATTGTTGTGTTTATTTGAGTGTTACACTTAAAATATATTTAATAACTCAACTAAATACTTAAAATTACTAAACATAGCATAAAATTCCAAAAATGCCCCTATTACTTTTCCCTCAATTTTATGTTACTTTTCTTTTTCAAAAATCTCATTTTACGAGACTTTCATTTGAATAGTAGTATCTAAAGCTATTGAATATGCGTGGCTATCAAAACACGACAATGAGGACCATAAAGTAGATGAAATAATTCCATCTTCTTGCGGTTCCACCAATTAGGCAAGATATTTTGTTCTTAGGAAGAAATTGATTCATGAAATTAATTTTTCTTTAAAGAGCAGACATTTACTGAGAAACTAATTATTATGAAAGCAAGATATAAATAGATGGAAAGTTGGAAAGTTAATGAATTTGATAAAACTAATGTAAATATGAAATTAAATCATATTTTTAAAAATAGTTTAATAATATAAAGACAATGTAATTTCTAAGTTAAAAAGCTGAAATTATTAATATAAATAAGTATTTTATTATATTGAAAATAATACTTTCATAATTAAAAGTATAAAAAGAATGTCTAAAATGGATGATATGGTAATGACTTCTAATGTACCACATTATCAATTGRCATAATAAATAAATAAATAAATAAGAACGAATYTGACTATCACTAAAGTCTTTTCCTTTTTAAGGCCATAGTATGGTTGTCCTATATCATTTTTCCATTTCAAATTTTCATAATGTAGATGACTATTATTTTCTATCTTTATTTATTTTGTTACTTAATTTCACATTTTACATTAGCTTATTATCACTAATTTTTCAAATTTCCATTTATTTTGTATTTTCCCCTTATAATTATTTTCTTTCATTTAATATTATTTTTATAATTTTTTAAAAACCATATTTCATCAATTACATTTTTTTTTGAAAAGCTAACTAGTAGACAAATTTACGTCTTTGTGGCAAATGAAGTAGGTTGCGATTGTGGAAAAAAAAAATTGTTTGAATTTAATAAAATGATTTTGGTGAAATTTGCAAAAAATCAAGCTAAGTCATACGTTAAGAGTAGCAAATCTAACTAAGAATTTCAAAAAAAAAAATCTAAATTCAAAAAACTAAACCAACTTCCATCGAACTCCAATTTTTGTAGAGAGAGAAGTACATAGAATGGAGAAAATGAGAGAGAAAATAGGGGCAACTTCTCGCTAAACTGGATGGGGTGTTGCATTTAGAAAAAAAAATGAAAATAAATATATTAATCTTGTTTAATTAGGTGTGGTTGATAACACATGAAATTAAGGCTTTATTTAATAATATAATTCAACACTTAAAATTTAACTAATTACTGCTCCTTTGAGATCCTGGAAAGAATAGTCTTCACATTTTTATGTTAGTAGCAACCTTATGCATTAAAATTGAAACTAACCTAATGCTCTCTCTAGAGAAGAAACTGAGGAACTCTAGTGCTCTGTTTGGAAGTTCAAATGCAAAATCACCATCCGATATCAGTTTTGGTTCATTTTCTTTACGAAAATATAGGTTCAATTTAACCTCTGCTCCTCCCAAACAAGAGATGCTATACTCCCCTGTTGGACATATATTTTCAGACATGATATACATGTGGTATGTGCTATGGCTAGACCAAAMCAAGCATTTTCTTACTGAACATTGTTAGTTGAGAGGAGTACCATTCTTAGCCCAAATGATCCTTTGTCAAGTGTGACAATTAATATGTGTTGGACATCCATTTAGTGAGCACACTAATCACCCTTGTCCACTGTAGACACCTTGACCGAAGGCTTCATTCGGATGATACTTAAAGCTAGGCTAAGATTAACCTTTAAACTAAAAGTCATTTGTTTTGTTTTATAAAAGATTATCTCATTTTCATTTAAAATTAAAAGGTCATTTTTTTGACATTCTTTACACAAAAAACACTTCTAATCTTAACTCTTTTCTTTCTCTTGGACAAGGAACAAAAAAGAAATAGTGAGAAACAGCCTCGGATTCTTGATGAATCCGCCCTATCCATTTGCTTCCTTTTGGAATTGCTTTACCAATGCCATACATAGAAATGAAAGACCATAATGAACAAGAAAGAATTTCACCAACCAGTACTAAAGAAATCACCCACGGCCTCCTCTTCTTTCTCCATTTTTACCAAGGTGCTGAGTTAGGAAGACATCAACTTTCTTCCAATCAGGCAAGGATTGGATTTCTCTACTTACTTTGTGTTCATTAGTATTGTTTCAAATTCTCCACCAATTTCCAATTTAACTTCGTCTTACCTCCTTTCTCATACCCAAATTAACATCTTCAAAAGGAACAACCTAGGAATTTTGTGCTTTGGGATTGTTGTTGTGCTTGAATATTATTTCATCCTAAACTTTCTGTTTAACTGAATCTACATTTTCCTAAAATAAACATGTGCCACTCTACTTGATTTTGATAGTTTGTGGTGCAATTTAGACATATTACATAAGTCCAACAATAATCTCCTGGAAAGAAAATCCTAGAGATCCCCCTTATTGTAGATTGGCTAGAGTTGCTCATCAGAAGGGTGCAAATATCATTCGACAAACAAGTTTGTCTTTTCACAAAGSTTCAGTATAAGGATCGAATCTATAAGTATTGGTGTTGATTGACCATTRTTTAAGTTATTGCTTGAGGTTGTTTGTGTTGTCTTTGTTTGCGCTATTCCTTTTCTTCTTTTTTCCTTTTTTTTTTTTCCATTGGTAAAAGCTATAGGTTTGAATACGAAGAATGTTTTCTTTTCTTGTTGCTTTTATTAGAATCATATGTAGGTATTTGATCTTATACCTAAATGATGTCAAAAGCGTAGAAACTGTGAATATCTATCCCTTTTGAACAATGTCAGTTTGAGATATCTGCTTACCTCGGTTAATARGAAACCTTTCTATCATATGTACAGCCATGAAGGATTTAGAATTTGGTATTTCATGTTATGGGCAGACTATCTTACCCATGTTGCTAGATAGTTTAAGACAACTTTGCTTTGAGTCTTCTAGATAGTGATTTGTGTTGGATTTCAATAACTCACAAGGTATTAGGAAACCAATCATAATTGAGTGTCAGCCTGCTTCTTGAATATTTTGGAGCAATATAAGTTGCATAATTGTGTTATCAACAGTAACCTAATGGAGTATTTCTTGAATACTATGGAAAATATTTTATGCATGGAGTCTTTCTTAGTTATGATTCTTATATTTGAGGTGCAAAAAGCAGGAAATTTTGTGTTTTGTGAATGTTATTGTGCTTGAATTTTATTTCATCGTGAAGTTGCTCTTTAACTGCATCTGCAATTTCTTTTAAAGAATTTCTGGCCAACTCTACTTGATTTTGACTTTCATTATGTTGAAACTCAAGAAGAGAAAGGGTCTCTGTTATATATATGAGCCATCAATCTTGATGAGTTTGTTCGTAAGATTTCCATGGACTATTGAATGAAATTCAGGGGCTAAACTCGGAGATAGGCACATCTGACGTCTGAGAACAAGTTAAAAAATCGTGAGTTTTCAGTTGACTTGCTAGTTTTTGTGCTCTTTCTTATTGATGTAATTTACAACTCATACTTTATCTCTAGAGCTTGTYAGTTCAAACATTGACTAATCATTTATGCACTTGATGATACAAATAATTTTGCTTTGACTGTCACATTGGCAACTAAATGGAGATCTCTATAATTGACCATAATTATAGGCCACCATGTATTTTGAGCTTATTAGCCAAATTATTTATGCTGATAGATTGTTATCCGAGACAGTTATCTAATTCTACCTTGGGAACCTTGTTATTTTGCCAAAGAGAGTACATCGGTTAAATGACAACAATGTGTATGAATGACGAATGTTGTTCTTCTGGGAACATGTACTTGATTATTGAGATCGTTAGATGTCTCAATGAGTTTTAAGAAAAAGTATATACATATTCATGCTACAAAGCAAGAAACCAGTGAAAGAGGTTAAATATTTTGAAATATACTATTTGACAATAAATAAAGACAAGAATAAATAGTAATTCATTGAAAATTGTGTCCAACATTAGAATTTTATGCTTAATATATATAACTTAGGAGTCAGGACAAGAAAAAGGACTAGTGCAGATTCCTTTTGCCACTAAGGGTGTCGCTTCAACTTGAATATGGAAATGTCAACATAAGGAAGCATGTTCTTAGCTTGAACCAATAATCACGCCTATCAAGAAAAAACAAATAATATCAATCACACAGAATTAGCATCTTCTTAGCTTGCTTATGATCAGATTGTTCTGTTATATGATAATCTATCTATCTGTGTATTTATCAGCCTTTGTGTGTGTGACTTGAGAGAGAGAGAGAGAGAGAGAGAGAGAGAGAGGAAAGGTTTCTTATTGTTATGTGAGTAGAAGAAAAGCAATATCAATTATCTTCTTATTCTGAAACCGACTTGTGTTTAGTGTCTCTCAAACAGGACAATTACAATCTTTGAGGAAAATTGTTTTCCCATACGAAGAAAATGTCAAACTGAATTCTCCTAATGAGGTAAATTTTCTCGCTACTTTGTCCATTATATTTATAATTTTTTTATTCCCCTTATTTATTATTTGCTTTTGCAAATATTTTATATGTACATATTCATAATCTAAATCCTGTTGAAGACCAAAATTCGGAGAAATTATCCAACATTCTTACTCCCATTTTCGTGAGCAAGAAGCAAAAACATTTAGTAAGGGCTTTTTACTCAATTGATATTTATTTTAAACATATTTAAATGATATTTCGCATTATATATTCAWTTAAATGGGATGGATAGATGGCGGAGCCTAGCGGCTCATAACCATTTCATAGACGTGAAAGCCCATAGGGGTGGCCCAGGAAAATATTTTTATAGATATATGTCTTCAACATAAAAACATTAAAGGGAATTGGTGGGGGGGTTAAGTTTGTTGGAAAAAATGTTTAGCCAAATATAACAAAGTTTAATGCAACGTTTGGAAAGAATTGCATAGTAAAGCAACTAAAGTAGAAAAGGAAGAAAATGAAGAACAAATACCATGTAATTGAGTGGCTTTGTGAAAACCACACWAGGGTTGGTGGAGGCCAGCAAAACAATCAAGTTGATGACTAGAAATGGAGAGAGTTGGAACAGGTAGTTAACTAGTCACATCACTTGTTGTATTGCCTTTGTTTGAAAAAATATTTTTTTTCCTTTTTCTATATTCTGGTAAATTGATTTGTAGATCAAACCAGAATGCAAAGCTTTCAATAGGCAAGAATTGCCCGACYATGAAAAAATGATTGACTTGTTCAAGAATAGTGGGGCGTCAGGGCGTTTTAATTAGAACATTGCACCAACCTCCCTTTCCAGCTGAATATCTAAATCAAGATGAAGATTCATTGGCGAATGAGGAGCCTACTAGTTAAGGAACATTGCTAGTTTAGACATTCAATGATGAGACGATGAAGTGAATGTTAGAAATCCTGAAAAGGAACCTACTAAAAATACTCCAAACATGTCATCCGGATCAAAGAGAAGAGCAAGAGGAACGTCAAACATTGGGCATAAGAAAGCAGAGCATGGGAATACCCGATCTATGCATGCTAAAATTAAGAAAGAAGTATTGCGAGCATTGAGGGATCGTTTGCTTTTGAAGAAAGAGAGATTGGAAAAAAGAAGTGGAGAGGCATCAAGTGAATTTGAAAACGGTAGCATATTACATTGTTGTGAGGTAATGAACCTTCGTTGACTCTAGAACAGATAATGAAACTTCAACCTTTTATTCGAGACGAGGGTTGGCATCATATTTTTATTGTATTTGATCGGGAATTTCATCAACATTATCAGGCACTTCTATGAAGACTTTGAAATATTCTGAATGTGGTTTACATATATCTAGCATTACTGTTAAGTTTTACATCCTAGTTGTAGGTTTAGTAGTACAGTTAAGTACTTTATGACCAATCTTGGAGATGTAGCTTCAATGCTAACTTGAATTTAACGAGTATATTATTATATATCCATTATTTTTCAATATTTACGAGTAGATTATTGTATATTTGGTCTACCCGAGTTAGAAACTAACCTAATCTAAGGATGTTAACGTTCGCTCTTTATAGATGCGGAAGTAAAGAAATAATTTTAAAACTTTAAATCATTTATTAATAAATGACTTCCAGAGAAACAAAAATCCAAAAAAAAAAACACTAAATTCATATATCAAAATCCATATATGAGTAAAGAACAACTATTTGAAATCCAATGTTCATTAAGCATTAAAATTGTAATAACTACATCCTCAAAAATAGGTATTATCTGGGTCTGAGTCTGTCCCCAAGTGATCTCCTCAAACCACCTAACTTTCATCACTTGAAATATAGAATTGGGAAAAGGGATGGCCTAAAGCTCGATAAGCAAACTCAATGCATAAATATTATGAAATGCAATAGCCTTTAAAACTGTTCAAAAGCTGTATCCCCTTTTTCTTTAACCTTTTCAAAACTTACTTTCCTTAATAGATGCAAACTCACTTGGTGTATCACCTAACCATTAAGCTCTGCACTGGGCAGTTATTATTTGGAATGAGAGTACATTCCTAAMAGTAGTACCGATAGGTGGTTTACATTACATTACCTTCCTTTTACCTTTAAAAGAGGTCAACATTACCAACACTTTTCACCCTTAGAAAGGGCTAGGTCGGGCACAACGATCACCCACGCCCCATTTCCTACTCATACCTTTCATCACTTAGGCCTACATCCTTTTTCCTACTTAAGAGTTGGGATACATGCTTTATAAAATCCGTTTAAGAACTTCATTGAAAATATTTATCTTTAATAGTTTCATGAACATGCAACATATCATACCTAATATAATTGATGTTCGTCAATGCATGTCATAACATTGAATAATGCTGATACCCTTCTCAAAATGTAAACATATAAAAATTCATATAAGAGCAATTCATTCAACACTTATAAACATTATATACACAATAACATAGACTACAAAGTATGAGAATGAGGGAGTTTACTTACATACTTGGAAATCAACGATAAACTCATATTTAGTTCACATAGGAGAAATTCAGTCATGAAAACCATACATGATAAGTTCACCATAGACATTTACTACCATTATAAGGATGTGGRAGTTCACTTACCTGAAGCACCTAAGGGTTTAAGTTTGGTTTGAGGTTAACAATCGAGTTCCTTTGCTGTCTTTGATGTCAAATTGCCAATTTTCTAATTCAAAATAATAAAAGTATACTTAAAGGTACGTCTAGTTCATTAAGATCCTTTTTATGACTCATTACTAATCATTTCCCCAACTCCACAAAGTCTTGAAATATGTATAACAATTAGCCRTGCTTGAATACTAAAGAAAACTTCAAAAAGTTTTGTTTTTCTTTCAAAATTGGGGCCACGGACAAAATATTTCTTCCTTAGAATCGTCCTTAGCCATGAACTGATGTTTCGTCCTTAGCCCTGCTGCACAGACAATGTGTTCTATCCGTACATATGTCCCTGCATGTCCAAAGAGCACCCAAATTGACACATCAGAACTATGACGATCTCTTTTGTCCGCGCTTGCATTCGTGCAGCACGTAATCCAAAAAATCATGAATTGAGAGGCAAATTCGGTGGTGGATTATGCAACCTAAGCTTCCTTTTTCATTACCTCAGGTTCATTATACCCGAAGACAACGTTATATATATTAATCAATCATACTTGGAAGAACATCTTCCCTCCACCGTTGATCAATGAAATTTCTAAAGAAAACATATTCTATACTAAAGGTAAATCCTATTATACACTAAAGAACACATTAACTAACATTAGGTTGGAGGAAAACTTGCAAAGTCCCGCTTTTATCAGTTCCTAAGGCTTACCCAGGCATTTTCACTTCCTAGTATCTCTTCCATTCTTCCTTTGCTTCGTCAAATTGGGTATAGGGTTAGTGGGTGTTGTTCTAACATAAGACTAATTTTAGGGTGTTGGGGAAGGTTGATGTGGTGAAAACTCATTGATTTTAGTAAGTATTTTTAAGTGCACATTTTCACCCTTTTTGATATAATGAAGTATTATTCAATACTGTTTTGCCTTAAACATTGTTTAAATTCAAGCAAGCAAATTTACTTGTTCTATATTGTGAAATCGTAAAATTCATTGCTATTATTGAGGTAAATTGCTCTAATTTTTAGGAAAAGGATTCTATACTTGAAATAGCAGGCTGCTTAATGTAGAATTAAAGTTTTGATAAAGCTGTAATAGTAAAGTGAGCAGAAGAGCATAAAACAGCTGAAGAAAGAATCAAGGAAAAATGACTATTCGGAAAAAAATAAATGTTCACAACTTGGGAAGCTGCAAATCACGTMTGAAGCCCAAAAGCAAAAAGTTAAAAATCAAAAGAACAAGTAGGTGTTTGGTGGAATCGGAAGATGACATATATCCTTACTTTTTATGACAACTTTTCACTTAGCTTTTAAGAGAAGCTTCATTAGATAAAAAGGCAAAAAAAAAAAAAAAAAAACAACTTGGAGATTCAGAGAAGAGATTTCAGATTGGGGCAGAGGGCATTTTTCATGAGAAAGAGGAGAGAGAAAGGAGGCAAAAAGAGGGAAAAAGAAGAAGAAGAATGACTCAAGGATGACTTCACCATTTGGCTTTACCATAACTTCTTTAGGYTTTGTTTCTCCTTCTCTTAGTGATTAATTTGAGATGTATTTTGAGATATTAAGCTTTAATATTATTTATTTTCTTACATCTAAGAGCATGAACTAACTTCTTAGAAGTTAGAGCTTTGATGGATATCAAGAGATAAGGTTTAATATCTTAGGGAATACCATTGAATATTAGAGACATCTATGCTCAAATTATAAAATCATATGAGACTTGAGCATCTATTTTTGTTCCTTAAGCTAAGTAACTCCGATGGGTAGAACAACTTAATAAAAATGGAATAAGGACCAACAAACTAAAAGAGTGGGGTCGTTTTTTGTCTCGATTTACATTTTTGCTATGGTTAAGCCTTTGCTATTTCATTGTTGTAGGGTTAATTTTGCAGCATTGATGTTTTGATTTCTTGGATAATAGTGCATTAGGGATTCTTAGCTCCAACTCACTTTTAAGCTCTTAATCATCTTGTGAGTGCGATTGTTGTGATTTGTTTCCCAATCTACTGATTAGATTATTTTAGATCAACAACTATTTGATTTTATTAGGATTTTAACTATTACTTTTGAAACAACAATCTTCGTGGGATCGATACTTTACTTATTTTATATTWCTTGAGCACCGCATGTACTTGTATGTTGTATTCAATTGCTTAATTGCGATTTCATATATCAAGGGTGTATCTATGGGTTTGCAAATTAAACCCATCCTTAGCCCATTTCATTACTTAATCTTTTTGGATCGCCTTAATACAGTCGATACAATCCGATAAATTAAAATATAAATAGGTCTCGTAAGCCCAACCTAAATTAACCAAGGATTAGTTAAACACCGAATTATCATATCCATTCGAATCTAATTAATTACAAAACAATTACCACCAAAAATCAACCAAATAAATTAAATCACATACAATTCATAAATGTCTGAAAATCATCTGGTTCATGATTCATGTGTTTAATATTGATATTATATTACTTCTATATTAAATTCTTGCTATCACGTATATACAAATTCTGAATCAGATTTATTACTTATGACAGACAACAACTAATGGATACGAATGACTCTAATTCCGTGAAGTTTGAAGATTTCTTGTTAGAGTTCAAAGACTTGGCATAATGAAGATGTCGAAAAAATGGACCAAGAAAAAGTACCATGTAGAATTAGTATCCTATCCGATCRAGAATAGACTAATGAGGTGCTATATGACCATCAAAATAGAATGCTCGAGAACATTGGGATGCAACAAGAAGCGTTTATGGAATTATGCAATTTGTTCGTTGAGAAGCGTATAGGGATCGAATATTATCAATAGAGGGTTGATGTGGTGGAGAGTTTGGCAATTTTCCTTAACTATGTCACACGTGAAAATCATTCAATGGGCGTAGCGGAGCGTCTTCAACATTCCATGGAGACATGCTCTAGAGACTAGCTCTTAATTACATATACCAAGGRGGTCCCTGCCATCCTCTAGGTATGACTGAGCCGAAAGAGTCACCGCCTGCCTCTCGACAGTCAGTACTATTAGTCAAAATGATACAATCCATATAAAAACAGCGGAAGTACAACTCAACAAGGATAGTAGGTACGACAAGCTTGAGACAAAATACATCATAGTCGACTAAGAGCAGTAGTAATATTCTAGTATTTGACATTCTTAGCTTTCGTTCGCCAAACCCTACGCCTCAAGAACTGTGTCTATCATTACAAAAACAAAGAAAAACTATGAGCCCTAGCTTAATGAGTTCTAAACGTGTTAGTGTGAGTTTAGAAAATACATGTTTAGGGATATAATAAAAATTGTTATGTAAAGCTATTTTTGAACAGTTTGATAAACAAGATAGTTAATCAGAGTTGTGATAAAAATATCTRGTGAAAAAATCCATTTCATGATCATTTACAATTACCATAGAGTAAAACTCTACGAGAGTATAGTAATACCAGCCTTGTCACTTCATAATTACGTGCATGATATACTACATTATCACTTCATACAATCAACGAAAACCTACTAGCTAGGGTACAAATGGAGTCAGTCGCTTCTCAATTAAACCTCCAAGCCAGGGGTAACGAGTGTCTATAATCAAACCTGGGCTCCAAATGACTTGATTGTCGGCCGATGCATTCCCGATCGGCCACTGGCCATACCAGGCATTGGCCAATGGTCAAGCTTACCTGATACTGTCTTCCGGACTAGCTCAAGAAGGTACTCATACTGGGGACCAACTAAGTGCGGTATTTTATCCATTGGACTAGTTATTTAGATATTACCAATTGAGTACTCAATTCCAATATACATCACAGTAGTGATTTTAAATCAGTCAATTCAATCAATCAATYCAATAGTGATCTCAAAAATCTTTTCAGTATAATTCAGTAAAAATTAATTAGTAGAGATCACAATTATGYCTATGCATGGTTCGAAGATTTTCTCCAAACAGATTTTCATAAATCAACTTTGCAAAACAAGAGTTCAATTTCAATAATAATTTTCCAAGAAACAAAATTTGATCAATGTCATAACATAGTATGTTCAGAAAATAGTTTCGAGAAAATCTAATTTTACAATTTTTGTGGAAAAATAAGTCTAGAGGAAGTTTGAAATATATTTGCAGAATAGAACAATTGATAAGGAATTTAGATTAAGCTTACGAGAGTTTCTTGAAATTTATCTAAAGTATGCTTAAATAAAAATAAGCATGTTTGCAAAATTTTAAAAGTTGGAGGAACTCACGTAAAAATGATAGTTATCTATATCGTGTGTGCATATATATATATATATATATATGCAGTTTGAATTAATGTGGTAGATTCGGTCAATTTTTATATCAAGAAGGGTGGGATATATATATATATATATATATACACTTATAGGATAAATTACAGAAAGAGTTCTAATAAAAAAATTTTCAGGGTAAGAATGATAGGTTTTGAAATTCATTTTCACAGAAATGGACAGCTTGTGGTATTTCTATCATATCTCCCAATATCTTCGAGTTTCGAAATGAAATTGGTGCCAAAATAATCCTAACATGTTAAGGTTTAAACCCATGCAAAAATATGAACTTAGAAAGGTCCGAATAACTCCCAGATATAACGAAAAATACACAACTTGGATTCAATCGGCCATACTGACTATACTGCAAAGATCAACTCATATCTTGAGTTTTACACGTGAAAATTGAATGAAATTTATACCAAAGTCTTCCTAATATCCGTAGCTTTTTAACCATTTATCACAATTAAAATTCCATGAAGTAGTCAAGCTGCTATGACACGTTGACAATGGATAAAAGTTTTGATTTTGCCAAAATAAACCCTAGTGATCATATCCTATATTTTCTAAAGTTTTAAAATATGACACTCATCCCAAATGCATAACAAAACAATATACTCCTAACATGAATATACCATCATGATAAATCTAGAATACTTATGCACAACTCATGCATCATCGTGCAATTCCTTATAACCGAAATACAAGGCACACATCAATGCTACACAAACCAATGCTTAACAAATTCAAACTTAACCTTCTTCTTACCTGAATTTGTAGTAAAAGAGATGGCTAAAATGGTATTTTTTAGGATGTTTAAAGAGAGGATGAAATGAGAGGATTTATTCGAGAAAAATGGTGGCTGAGTGTTCCGTTTAAACAAAAAAAAAAAAAAAAAGTAAGTGTCGTCTACTTTTAGTAATGGGGTAGAGCTGATATTTGGCTTATGAAAGGATAAGGGTTTTAGTCAGATTTTAGAGTGGGTTTGAGGTAGAATTAAAGCTCCATTTACAGAGGGTTTGGGCTGAAGTTTCGAGGCTAAAGAGAGGTGATAGTCGGGCAGAATTGAAAGGAGAAAGCCAGTGGTTTTCTTGCAAGGTTTAAGGACAAAACCATGTGCAAAATACACCTAAGAAGGGCAGTTGTCATTCATCTAACTCTCCTATCTTCTAAGCATGCCAAGTCACTAGGTTTATGTATCAAAATCTCAACTGAAACTCCATGAAAAGAGACAGCTCATTCCTAAGACCGCAGCTGTACAAACCTTGCAAAAGCACATTCCATGTAGACAGTATATGAAACAAACACGGTTGAGGTTTTACCTTGGCCAAAACTCTTCTAAAAACTGACACCTAAGCATGTTATTTCATGCAAAATTCATACYAGATCTTCTCATGCATTGGTGAATAATTTAGGATTGGGTCAAGATTAGATGATTAAGGGCTAAAATATTCCCAGCAACAAAAACACTCAAAATAGGAAAGCTCACTACATGCAAATAGCTAGAGTTTTCTTGGCTAAAACCCGCCACCTATTCTTATATATTCATGCACATACACCAAGTCACATAATAGACATGCATTTGGGGATGCTTAATGGGTGAGATTGAATGAAGAAGAGATGATCAAACCGCTAAAATTGAAGAAGAACTCGGCTAGGATGCAAGCAAAATCACGATGGAAATTTTTGGGGTTTTTAGAAGAAGTTTAGAGCTGAGATTGAAGCTTAATAGAGTAGTAAATTTTACAAGAAAAAATATTGTACAGTTTTCAAAAATAAAGTTAAGGAAAATCGATTTTAAAAAAATAGAGTTTTCAAAAATGAATTTAAGAAAACTCAGTTTAGAAAACACTGTTTAAGGAAATTGATTTTTTTTTTTTTTTTGTAAATAGAGTAAGGTTTAAAATGAAAATCAAAGCCAGCATTTTTAGAAAAAGAATGTTTAAAATTCGATTAAGTCGAGATTATATTTCAAATTTATTCTTAATGTATAATTCTACGTAAATTCTAAGCCTAACGATATCTTATTTCTAAATATTCGTAAGTCTTATACTAAATCTATTTCTGATATCATAACCTAGTCAATTTTTATTTCCTACAAATATCCGGGTCATCACGTACCATCGTAACATTGAAGATGTTCTCCTCGGTTACTCAATYGCAACCTTTATTATCCATGGTTTAAGGTGAATGAATCGTCATTTAAAATCATCTTATATATTTCTTCTATGTTTTATAAATATCAAGTGTGTAATCACTATTATATTTTATACTTAGGATTGTATTGGAGCCATAGAGGGTTGTACGTTGCGGCATGGATTCCAGCCAATGAGATTGAGACATATAGAAATTGAAAAAATCGAATCTCACAAAATTTCTTGCTATTGTTGACCACAATATGAGATTTGATTTTGTAGTGACACACTAGGAAGGCCACGCTCATGATTCTCATGTATCTAGAGATGCGATTAGTTGGTTTGGATCTTGGCTTCACTTGGCCTCCTCCCAGTAACTATTTATCCATATTAATTTTTTAAAATAAATTATATGTATTTATCAGCCTAACATAATTTGAGCTTTCTATAAATCTTGAAATAGGAAAATACTACTTAATTGATTTAGGATATCCAAATCATCCAGGGCTGATTGAGCCTTACACAAGCGAAAATTATTATAGAAGTAACTTCACTGAAAGACGAAAATTTAATAGTGCTCATGAGTTATTTAATCTTGTCATAACATTGTCGACAGAACATTCGGGATATTGAAGAAAAAGTTTTCAATACTATGAGATTCAATGTCTCCATACAAATTGCCGACAGCATGGAAGTTTGGTAATTTATTGTTCTGATCTACACAACTTTATCCATGAAATGAACGCCAGTGACTCACTATTTAAAACAGCAATTAATAAGTCAAATTATAGGGTTGGCCATGGTTCCGAATCGCATAATATTCAAAAGTTCGAATATCCACTAATTTTGGCAAATAATCAAGAGATTCGATAATCGCTACGCAAACATGAGTTTGACGAAATTGCAGAGGATTTATGGAAATATATGTAGAACAAGGTAATATATCCAAAAGTTATGTACTTTATCTCATTTGAAAGTATGTATTTAATAAATACGATGTACTATGTTGTCGGTACTAGAATATATTGGTGGATATTTTTAATGAATATGTATTAATTGATAATATCAAATTATTTAGTACAAGACAAAAGATGATGGATATAATTTGATATATTTATGTTCTTGATGCATTTGATTCATCTGGTTTCCTGGGATGGTTTTCTTTCCCACGCATGTTCTTGCAAATATTGATAAACATATTCTATTTGTTTCACCTGACCTGATATTTTGTTTCTAAATTGGTCCATGAATATGAAGGAACATTAAATTGAATCTAGATATGGAAGTTTCAATAATTATGCTTTTATTGTTATGCACTGGAGCCATAAATGGCCATTTTTGTCGAGAGAATTGTTTATGTAGACGAATGACAGATTGTGACCACGTTTATAGCCAAAGCGTYCTGCATTATCAGGTCCAGTCTTGGGGGTTTGACCAAATGTAGCTAATGAAAAAGCCTAATTATATTATTCCTAACCTAAATAAACAATTAAGAATATTCTTTTCTAAATTCAAATGGGCCACTAAAATATTCCAAAAATGACAAAATTAAAGGAAATACTTTACTTGATATCA
This sequence comes from Rhazya stricta, assembly GCA_001752375.1. Taxonomy (NCBI): domain Eukaryota; kingdom Viridiplantae; phylum Streptophyta; class Magnoliopsida; order Gentianales; family Apocynaceae; genus Rhazya; species Rhazya stricta. Next base: position 195,513 of record MEJB01000103.1, read on the forward strand.
GCTAATGTAAATGTTGAATATATTGATAGATTGGAATTTCTTTAGTCAATTCCTTAAAAGTATTATTGACTAATCGTTTACTCATAGCATGATGACTCTTCTTCTATAATGAAAAATGTACTATTCATCCTTTCGATAGCCAAAAGTTTTAATCAAAGAATCCACATAGAAAATCAACACTACGTTTGTAAGTCAATTATTATTTCACAAAMAGGCTAACTTAACCATCACTAATTGTATGAAATTTCAAATATACTCTTTAATATAAAATCAAAATTTTTTCGTAATTCTCATCTCATTTCTCCCTCTACCCTCATCCTCTCCCAAAATCCCCTTGACCTATACACTACATTTTTCACTTTTAAAGCTCCATTTGTAGTATTTTCGTGAAAACTCTCCTATTCAAGGTTAACATTTATCTCAATCTATTTAAATATGCATTTATTTTAAAAAAACTTAATGAGTTAAAGTCAAAACAAATGAATTTTTTGAATTACGGTGTGCTGCCGAGGGAGTCCCACCTGGCGCGTGCAGGACTCTCTTAGTTTTGAATCAGGTTTGACTTTTTCAGTTTAAATTCATAATACTTTTTAATATTTTAATTTTATTCTTAATTATTTTATTTTATTGTTACTATCGTTGACTTTAATTTTTATTAATATATATTTTAAATTTATTTATATTAAATTATATACTTTGTGTTTATATTTGTTAATTAATGTAGGTTTATATTTTGTTTAATTTTGTCTAGTTGACATCATTGATTATGTGCAATTCACATTATACTTATRTTATTTTTATTTAATGTTTTTGCTTTTAATTTTATTATTATTGATTTTAAATTTATAATCCTATTTTTAATGTTTTGATTTAAATTTATAATCTTTTTTTAATGCTTTGATTTAATTGCTAATTTTTTTAAATTTGTGTTATTATTGAGTTTAATTTTATTTCATTGTATGATTTTTTTAAATTCATTTATCTTAAATTATACTTCRTGTTTATATTATTTCTAWTTTACATAATGTGTATATTTTCATTAGTTTAAATAATGGGTTATAATTATTTATGTTTAATTTACATACGTCTTTWATATTTACATGATGCTTAGTTGCATAATTAATATTATGTTTAGTTTAAATTCGTTAAATATATTATTTTGAAATGTATTTTTTTATTTATTCAATTACTTTGTTTAGTTTATAACAAATGACARATAGAGGTAAGCGCCCAATGGAGCCTTGACGTGATTATAGTGGACGTGTACGTGGACGTCCAGTTACTGCATCTTCCATACATCATTTGTCCATGTTTGGTGATTTGGCACTAGACTCGTACGATGATGATTTTCAATTTCAAGATGTAGCCGCCATAGATCCAATGACGGGCACTCCAATCATCTCTGAGGATGAGGGTGAGAGTAAGGTCGATGAAGAAAGTGATGCAATGGATAATGTTGTGACTTTCAATGAGGATGATCTTATCATCTCTCATCCCCACCCACGATTAGGAGACTTGGGATAGGGAACTATAGCCTTTTAGGTCCTAGTGGTTCATGTTCCATGTCTCATGGGATTGAGAATCCCATCCGATCTTCACATGCTAGAGTTYAGCCTCAGAGAGCCACAGATAGTATTGCCGATGGCATGGATGAGCAGACGGCGCGTGTGAGTTACTCAGTCATACGTGACCGGACATCTGAGTAAATGCTTTGTGGATCAGCTTCTAGAGGACCTACTGACCATAGTCTACTACTTGAGTTCGGTGGAAATGCTTCTTYGAGATTATGGGCTAGCAAGGAGCGAGGTGTTCTGAGTTGTCATACTTGACACGGTATAATGGTCTGCTGGTTGCCATCCCACTTACCGTATGAGGTGTAGGCACTTGTTATCAAGTTTGGACTCAGTCATCTCTATTCATGCATGTTCAAGCACTTGAACAGTGTTTTGTTGTCAGCATTTATTGAGCAATGGCATCGTAAGACAAACAGCTTACACATGCCCTTCGGTGAGATGACTATCACGCTTCATGATGTACAGTTGATTTTAGGGATGCCGAGCGAGTGTCTCCCTATATTTTCTAGGTCGAAGCATGTTCACATTTTACACTTTGGGGGGAATTTGTGGCTGAGGAAGGTGTTGTAATTGTAGATTAGCTTCGACAGTCCCCAGTTATTGTTGCACTTCGATAAAAGTGTCATCTTTCAATAGTAAGTAGCAAACACTTTTAAAACAAAATCTCTAAAAACTTATATTGACAAAATACAATGTTAATAGGTCTGAGTCTCTCTACAAGATGWCYTCTTGTCTCATGATCAATCTRCCTCTTTTGGCTACAAAAAACTCAAGTCTTGGTAATACCAAAGCTACCAAAATTCCAAATTTAATAATACTTTTGACTTCAAGATTTTCATAAATAGTAACTTATTGTAATGAAAATTTTGAAGGAATGCTAATAAAACTGCGGAAATTGAAAAAGCCTCATGCTTGTTGAGACAAACAGAGACACAACTTTTTTCATCCCACTACCAGAAGAGATTGAGATTATCACTAACAGCAGATGACCTGGCAAAAAAACAGTAGGTAACTAATTTCCTAAATAAACTACTTACAACTTATTTTTAGAATAGGAAATTACTATGCTGAACAATATATTTTAGTGAACAATTTTGTGTTTGCATTTCTATTTGTTATTATTCAAGGCAGAGTATTTATTGATTTAGGCACCATTATTTAGAGAAAATATTCATAATAGGAGTTATTTTGCAAACTCACTTTTAATTATTAATCTTATGATTCATAGTATTGTCAATATATCATTACTGCTTGATGCTTAATCTAGGCTTCTCTGAAACCATTGTTCTTCATATTAYCCTTAATGCTTTGTCGTTAATACTGTTGCTAATATTTCTTTTAGTTCAAAGAACATGCATGTACTAAATGATACTAACGTGTCTTCAATAATATTTCATTACATATGTATTCATCTTGCCCTGTAGAATGAACCATTCTAGATTCAAGGAAAGCTTATCGTTCGTAAAACAACACAAAGGATAGGATGTGGTATTCATCTTACCCTTACTACTTAAAATCAACGAATTCAATTAAGGCAGAGTATGATATCGAAAAACCCTTCATTCACAAAATTATTAAAGATTTACACATATATAATAATGAATTAACTCTTTTTTATTTTTCAAAAACATCATTACATTTGTTGTCTTAAAGTAACATCCTCAGATTAGAAATTGTTCTAACTCGAGAATGTTACCAACTTTACTCACTTTATATTGCGAAAACTGAGGAAAATAAAATTATGAATATTTTAATRCAAAAGGTTTATAAAAATTTCGGCAAAATTTCCTCTGTAATATCAATATTTACCCCTTGTATATAATCAAAAAATTCCACAAACATTTCTGACATTCATATATAATAACTTCAAAAACCCAACAAACACTCAATATTGAAATAACTTCCATCCCAAAAATCATTTACCAACTAAATGCTTATGTACTTGAAATTTAGCGAAAATCTTGGAAGAATTAATGAAAGGATGAATAAATCAATAAAATAGTAAACAAATATATAAAAGTTAGTCTATTCAACTATTTCCCTTATTCAATAAACTCAAAACAAAAACTCCTGAATATCAAAGCCTGCATGCAAGCGACCTCCACGCACCATCTGGTCATTCATCACCTGAAACATAAAATGAGCGAAATGGAATGAGCTATAAAGCTTAGTAAGCAAATTCCATGCATGAATGCGTGTAAAATGCATATGTCATAATTTTCAAAATTTCACTTCCTCAATAAAACTTCCCAATATTTTCATTTCATCAAAACTTTACCAAAAACTTTCATTTCAAATCATGAGCTCACTTGATGTATTGCCCAACCATTAAGCTATGTAGTGGGTAATTTTTATTTGGAACACGATCACTTTCTACCGATAGAATCGCAAAGCAATTTACACACTTAATCTTTTCCTGAACATTACCTCATAAGAGGTGAATAACACATGAAGTTCCACCTTACAAGAGGGTTGGGTTGGGTTGGGTTTGCTAGTCCCTCATGCCTCATTTCCCACTCATATCTTTCATGGTCTAGGCTTTAAACCCCTTTTCAAATCTTTAACCATTTTGGAAAATCATTTGCTCATAAAAGTCCCATTTCTTTTTCCACATTTSATTTCTAAAACCTTTACCCTTTAAAATGCACGATGAAGACTCATGCCAGGAAATGATGTAATACACCGTAAACTACGTGCTCATGATATGGACCACATAAATATGAACTTACAGTACCCAACCTGTCTCCAAGTATAATCACATAAAACAATCACGAAACATATGAAATGCATCCAATGAGAATGGGACGAATTTACTTACTTGAATTCCTTAACAATAGAATTTCAGTTAAATGCAAAACAGAGTCCCTTRGCCGCTCTCAATGTCAATGTATTGGATGCCCTAGTTGATTACAAAGAGAATGTTCATAACGAACCTTCTCAAAATATTTCCTGCTATAATCCAATAATGTAGCTCTGAAGGCACGTAATAAAGACCTTAGTTAGAACGAAGATGTAGAGCCGATTATTTATCCAAAATGATAAATGTCAAATTCTCCTATGAGGGTTTAACAAAGTAGAGTTTTATTGAGTTTAATAATTCACTCTTTCAGTTCACAACAATTCAAATTACCTTAGAGGTCTAATTAAGAATTTCACATTTCTTATCCATGCCCCCCTTTCCACCTTAATCGACTTTATTGAATTCAATGAAGGTTCCATTACTCCGGTATCAGATCTAGTTTCATAAATTACTTTCTATTTATTCTTCTTTTATTGATAAATAATTTATCACAATACCAACAACACATCAAGACTTACAACCATTGAACAGTATGTAACAATCATCAAAACAATACACCACTATGTCTAACCAATAATTAATAGGTGTTGTTATACATTTTGCATTTACAAATTATCTCTCTAAACCTTCCTAAGGACCACCACTAATCTCACACAAGGACATATCAAACTCAACAGAAAACCACATAGATCATACAAAAATCTGATTACGCTAAACAAACCGAGGCTTCATCTTAAATCAGTGTCAACMGAAAAGTGCGCCGACGAACTGCAACGGTTTGGTCAGACGGCGGCAAGCTCCGGCGATCTGTTCTGGTCAGCACCTTCAGCCATGCGCGCATGCGGAGAAGCCTGATCGAGCGACAGCGAACCAAACGGCTCAGCAGCAACTCCAGTCAGAGCGCGGAACCAGCTACCGATGGCGCACTGCTTGCGTTGTAGTCGTGCCGATCTGGGCGAGGCCCAACGACGATCACTGACAGGAACCGGTGACGCGCGTGTCTCCGGTGCAGATGCAGCGTTCCGAGCGCCGGCGTGTCCCGCGGTGGCCACCGACACCCAACAGCAACTTCCAAAGGTTTGCAGTGGCGAAGAGTGCAGCAGCGGCCAAGGGTATGCCTTCTGCTTCCCGTGGTAGCCTGGCGAACGGGTCCGATCTGTTAGTGCCCAAGCGCTCAGTGGTGAGCAACTATGAGGATGGGACTCTCTGCATTCTACTTCTTCCGGAGATGGCGATGACAATGAGCAGCAAACGGTGACGGCGACGGCGACGGCGAACAGAGTAACTTTGCTATCCTCTGAACCTTCGCGGGTGACCCTTCGACTTCACCCTGTTACCGATTTGCTGAAGCCTAATTTCCACTGCTACAACCTATTCAACTTCTGACAACTCAACTATTCCTCACCTTAAACCAATTGGTTCTCCGATTAAAGGGCTAAAAACAAATGCTGAGGATCAATGACCAGTTTTTTTCCTTTTCCCTCGGGCAACCTCATAGCATTCAATCACGACTTCGAATTAAATTCCGGCTTAAACATAATCAAATTTGATGATGGTTGCTTTTCAAGAACCGYACAACATTCTACATTTCATGGAGCCCCACAAAAGAAAATGTGATCTTCACTTCGATCGGGCCAATTTTGAGTCACCCAAAGCAACTGTACAGATCACTCGAGTTTCATTTGATCTAAAAAATCAGACTGCCAATTGCGAAGAAGTTTTGGTAATTAATATTCTTACCAATGAAGATACCGGAAATAACGCTTTTCCTTCTGGGGGCAGCATCCGACGGTTGACGAAGGGGTACAGAGAAGGCCCAGTTGGTGAATTGAATTGGACCTAATTCTTAGGCTTTTTGGTTTGGGACTAATTCTTAGGCTCTTGCTTGAACTGGGCTTGGACCTTTGCATCCTTTTTTTGCTTCCATCTCTACTTTGGTTTGGTCCTGCTGCCAGGCTCACTTCTTTCTTTTCTCTTCTTTTCTTTCCATTCTCGTTTTTTTTTTTTTTTTAATGTTGTTTTTTTTCCTTTTTTTCTGTTTTAGAAAAAAATCCTTCTATGATTGTTTTTTTTCTTTTTCTTTACCTTTCTATTCATCTTTTTTTCTCTTTTTCTATTTCTTTAACAACTTGAACATCCTCGTTTTTTGAAGGCTCAATATGCTTACCCTTTTGAAAGTTTTTGAAGGTCGTGACATTTGAAATCCTTAGTGAAATGGAGATTAAAGATTTTGAAAAATTAAAGCCACATATCTTTATCTCAAACACTCGAAGGGGATCTCAATTTAATCCCATGACTTTGGATGTTTTCCCAGCGGCATCAAGATAACTAAATGCGAATCAATCTTTCAATGAAGCAAATTTTCACATTGGTAAATGATCGTCATCATGCTTCAAAGAAGTAGTCGACTCATCCTCTATCTCATTAATCCGAGAAGTTTTGTTGTTTTTGTCTTCAACTCATAACACATAAACAAGCTCTAGAAATTTCTATCTTCCTTTTGCAAATTGCAACCTCAACAAATCTTCTTAGAATGCCCCCACCTCGAACTTTGGCAAAACTGGCTCATTATCCTAGGAGTGGCTGGAACTACTCTCGTAAAGCATAAGATGTTACTTCATGACATGAAAATATATGATGCCATCTACGCTTCTTTGTTTACATATGATCATTATAGCATGTCATGCATGACTTTTGCGAACTTTGGTGTCCATCAACGAACACATTACACACTTCAATTTGCGAGTTGTCTATTTCACTTTGGGACTTGAGTCCTGGTGGTCTTCCCATTCATAGCTCTTTTTACTATGAGGTAATTATTTCTACCAAGGAGCTTTACGAGATTGACAATGAAGGCAACTACCTGCATCTTAAAAGTTGTAATTTTCTTTTTCACCGTTAGAAGACTTGCGAATTGCAACCCATATGGAGTTTCCTTCGATGATTTAGTTCTTTTTCTTTTTAAAGGGCCAACTAGGTATGCACCGCCTCGCCCGAGACTATACAATTGGTGAACTGCAGCAAAGCTAAGAATATTGCACAATCTAACGAGCATCRTGTTTTAATGGTATTTGTTTGACAATTGGTGAAGGGGGAAAATGAACCCTTTAATRTACTCAACATTCCAAAATCTTTGAGAGAGGAAATAAACTTGGCTCATTTTTATCTTGTTGGATATGTAAGTTTGTTCTTCCAGGTAGAGAAATCAATTGCATTCATCCTAATGTCTTTAAGTGGCTAGCCTTATGGCTTTTGGGTAGAAATTCTCACTAGCTATACCAACTTTGGCGAGTATTTACAATGGCTTGAACAACGTCTCCTAGTCCCCATTTCTCAAGGAGTATCGTGCAACATTCCCAATTCATTATGTATACGCATGGAATTCTCAATTTTGGCACCTATTACGAGATTAATAGCTGCATATCAACTACATGGATAAACAATTTCCATGGAGAGAAGATGGAAAATTATTTCTCTCTTTTGGTGGTACAAGCAATTTTCAGATGTGTGGATCCTTCTTTTATGAAATGCAATTGCATGATTGCGACTCCCAACGATATTTGGCACATGATGGGTCTCTATCATCAACTTAGTTTGATTACCTTGTTAGTTTATACTCTAACTTCTTGACCCTTCCTSARGATACAATGTATGTGATAGAACCTTATTGTCTGCATAGATTCTRCAGACAATTTGGGTTTTGTYAARATATTCYTGGTGACTTGAGGAAGAAATCATATTCGAACACATTAGAGGATGTGGTTCAAATTTAGAAATCATCTAATCACCTTAAGACATGCTCTCTTCTTGYACTTCTTGCGAAGACGTCAAAGCCACTTGCTACAAAATAGTACAATACTCAGTAACTTTCGTGGCACCAAGTTACTGAGAAGCTTACTCGAACACTAATTGAATCCATTTCTGCTATTGAAGAAAAAGTGTGGATAGTATTTGAAGAGATGAAAAAAGATGAGTTCCATTGATCTTTCTATCTTTAAAGAGTATTTGGTTGGCTTTTTTGAATGAACTCACAAATATGACTCTTTAAAGTCATCTGCAAGTGACTTGATGACTAAGAAGGTATATTTTRAGTYTATTTCTAGGGCCAAGTCGCAACTCACGGAATCCCGGATCAGCTACCAGTCGACATCTGTAAAGATCGACAACTTGCAAGAGGARCTTGATGCTCTTGAGAAGAGGAAGAAGGAGCTTCAAGTCGTACTTGAGAAGAGCTATGAAGAGTTGAAGAATGTGGAGGTCGTTCATTCTACTAAGAGAGATGAGGTTGCTACCATTAAAAACAGTCCCTGTGAATCAGATGAGGCCATGAAGAACTTAGAAGACATGAATGAGCTTCTCGAAGTAACTAAGCAAGAGATAGTTAATTTTCCATTCAATGTTTGAATGGACTTTGTTTCAAGCCCCCTACTCAAACATTTGCTTACATATTATGAATGAATAAAATATGCATTTCTTCTTCCATATTTTTTATCTTTTATTTACAAATTGCTTACTCAATTAAGGACTATCCAGTTTATTATATTATGACTGAACTTAGAAATTAACTTTTAAGCTACCTATGTATCCTTTAAAAGGAATCAAGTTAAAATGTAGTCTGAACATGTGAAAGAATTTATAGGGAGGACCATACATAGTTTAAACTCTTGCCGGCTAGGAGTATCCATTTTTACAAACTTGGACTTGTTAGAGTGTTTTAGCAATTTTACTACATGCAACACCTTTGGTGGTTATTTTTTGCAGTTTTAGCTCATGTAGTTAGGAGCATCCATTTGTACCAACTTGGACTTGTTGGAGTGTTTCAGCAGTTTCACCACATGCAACACTTTTGGTGGTTGTTTTTCGCAATTTTAACTCATGCAGGTGAAAGTGACTTGAATTTTGTTTAAGGCATTTAGAAAGTTTTAACTCTTATCAAGAAGCATGTGYAGTTTAGGCTCGTAAACTAGGAGCATTTTGAACCRTTTTTTTCCAATTTATGCATAGTCACGCTTCAAATACTTACCATTAATGGGGCCAACGCTTAATCTATCTTTGTCAACAAGCTTATATGAACCACTTGAATACACTTCTTGCACAACATATAGACTATCCCACTTTTCTATGAGCTTCTTTATCTTTTAAGGATATATGATCGGCCTTCAAATTGCGAGCACCATGTCACCCACTTGAAAAGAACGAGTATGAACTTTCTTGTTGAAGGCTCTGGAGATTCGGGCTTGGTAACACTAAATACATTGTTGCRCTTCTAATCTTCTTTCATCAAGTGCTTCTAACTCTTCGAGATGCAAGCTCACATTTTCTTCTTCTATGAGCCCTTCTTCGACAGTTATCCTTAATGAAGGTAATTGACCCTCAATAGGAAGAACTATTTCGACACCATAAACTAATGCATATGGCGTAGCTTAGGTTGGAATATGAAATTTTATTTGACACGTCCATAGAGCTTCTCCAATTTTTATATGCCAATCTCTTTTTTACCTATCGATAACTTTCTTCAACATATTGTAAAAAGTCTTGTTAAAAGCTTCAGCTAATCCATTAGCWGCTACATAATACGTTGAAGATTTGTATCGCTTGAAGCTAAACTTTTCAAAATGTCTGGTCGTTGGACTATTGCGAAAAGACTTTCCATTATCAGTGATGATATATCTTAGGACTCCATAACGATATATGATGTTTGTGCAAATGAAATCAACAACGTTCTACTTTTTTACCTCCCTTAGCGCCACAACTTTAGCCCATTTTGAGAAATAATCCATTCCTGCTAAGATGAACACATGTCCAGTAGATGATTTTGGCAATGGTCCAATTATATCAAGCCCCCATGCATCAAATGGCCAAGATACGACTGTTGGGTGCAACAGTTCTGGTGGCTGATGGATGTAATTGTCATGAATTTAACAAGTTTGACATTTGTGGGCGTATTACAGGCAATCCTTTACCATCATAAGCCAGTAATATCAAATCCTTTTAATCTGAAAATGCAGTTTGGGACTAGATTGGTGAGCTCCGCAGACACCAGAATGAATTTCTGCTAGTGCTTACGTTGCCTTATTGTCACACTTCCAGATTAGGAACCTTATCCTAACCTGGTAATRTCCCCATTTACTCACTGATATGAATTTGCAGAAGTTCAAAAGAATTTAAACCAAATAAGAAATATTTAATAATAAACAAAAATCATTCTAGTCAACAACCATCTTAATCCATAACATTCATTTAAATTAACTTCAAGGTATCTTGGTTTGCCCATAAGCGACCTTCTCGCACCATCTGGCTACACATCATCTGAAATGCAAACGAGAGAAATCGAATGAGCTAAAAAGCCCAGTAAGTAAACCTCATGCATGAATGCATTAACATGTCCTACATGTTATGAAGTTATAAAATTTCKCCTTCTAAATGAAAACTTTCTAAACATTCCCTTTTCGAAATCTCTTTACAAAAACCTTTCCTTTCAAAATATATTACTTGTAAAACATTCCATTTCATTACATTTGTGAGCTTACTGAGTATAACGCTTAGCCATTAAGCTGCAGTGGGCCATTTGTTCTTTGGAACCCAATTACATTTCTACTATTATAACCGCAAAGCGGTTAATATTCCTTTACTTTTCCTTTTTCTCTTCAACTCCCAGAGGTGAATCATTACCTCCCTCCTAGAGGGTCGATTCGGGTGCACCGGTCCCCCACCTCGCGTTTCCCACTCACATCTTTCATGGCTAGGTTTATACTCCTTTTCAAAAATTTTAACATTTTCCTAAACACGTTACAATTTATAAAATACATTCCCTTTCAAAATTTCATTTCCTAAACCGTTCACTTTCTAAATGTATGAATGGCTCATGCCAGGAATGATGTAGAACACTAACTACATGCCCATGACATGAAATGCATACAACCGTAATTAATATGCCATTCAACATAATAATGGTATAAGCTATGAAACACGTAAAAATATTCCACCAATCAACATATTTCATAACATAATCCCATCCCGCCATCCAATAACACGCCACAAAAGAGATAGGCGGATATGGGAGTTTACTTGCATAGAAATCTCATATCTAGTGCATTAATCCACCTAAAGTAATTCAGATACATGTATTCATACGCATTAATGAAATGTGAGAATTTACTTACTTAGAACTCARGTTGAATAATAACAACACATATACATTAATGAGAATTTGAGAGTTTACTKACATAGAACTCAAACTCAATACACATTCAATTCTCGTAAGAGCAATTATAACCACAACACATATATGTTTATGAGAATGTGACAATTCACTTACCCRAAGTCCTTTACGTTAAAAGGTTCCTACTTAAATCATGAAGTGAATTCCTTCAACCGTTCTCAATATTAAGGCACTCGAAATGACCTCATTTTGATCACAGAATGAAAGTCTATTTAATACGATTGTCCCAACTTAGATATTCAATGTTTWTTCCAAGGATGTCATTTGTCAATTATTAATTCCATACTTAGTTCYCACATTACCAATTATCACGTCTTTTTAGGTTACAATTTAAACTCCTTAGCTCGGGTATTACCTAATCTACGTTCTCTCACAATTTTACCTTAGGATATAATTTCATAGGTCATGAATTTCAATATTAGTTAATAATATTTTCACCTTTTAAGTCCACAAAATCCAGGTGTCTCGGGAATGGTTTTGGTTTCTGGGGCATGCGCTCAAGCGATGCGCAATAGCATCTGGGCATCGGGGCGTCGAACATGTGGCGCCTGAGCACTGCTTGCCTGGGCACTGGGTGCTTGGGCGCTTGGGCCTTTCTATTGTCTCTTGTTCCTGGCTAGAAACTCAGCTGATCGGCAATCACGCGACCACTGGCAGCAACCTCTCAGTCGCACTCGCTGAGCACCAGTGAGAGAGATGGCCATTGCTTTCGCAAGTCCTTGTTCCTGGGGTGCTTGGGCCTTTCTACTGTCTCTTGTTCCTGGCTAGAAACTCAGCTGATCGGCAATCACGCGACCACCGGCAGTAACCTCTCAGTCGCACTAGCTGAGCACCAGTGAGGGAGACGGCCATTGCTTTCGCAAGTCCTTGTTCCTGGCAACACAGGTAACAGAAACTCACTGTAGCAGCAATAGCGGCGGCACGCGAGGAA
>MEJB01000103.1:209055-225083 GCA_001752375.1 Rhazya stricta
AATTAGAGGATAGAAGCTAATTTTGCCAAAATATTTGCCTATTTGTTTCCATTCCTTAGTACATGTTCTATAGTTGGATCACCCAACTGTCCCATTATTTATCTTGCGTATTTCCAATAAGGAAGGAGTTTAGGTTTATTCACTTCATAGACATCAAGGACTTGATTGACTATCAGCTTCAAATCTCTATAGACCCTAAGTTGCAACTCCTGCGTTTCCATGGTTATTTTCAATCCAAGGATGAAAGCTTAGTATTCAACAACATTGTTTGAACATTGCTGAGTCAAAGAGAATGAATACAAAAGGACATCGCGTTAGCGTGTAATGAAGATTATTCCAGCTCCAGCTCCATTTCGATGAGCAGCTCTATCAAAATACAAAGCATGGATGTAAGACTTCAATTAACAGAACATCTTCATCTGAAAAATCATCCACCAAGTCCCATACAGCATGTAAGGGGTGATTAGCCAAGAAATCTATCAAAACTTACCCTTTCGCGGCTTTTTGAGAGATATAAATTATTTCAAATTCTTGCAAATGCATGTACCATCTTGCCAAGTGACCAGAAAGAGCAGGTTTAGTCATGACATACTTGATCGAATTTGCCTTGAAAATTAGATGCACCATAGGAGCTTGAAAGTAGTATTTTAGCTCTGGATTGCAAAGATGAGAGCCAAACACAACTTTTCTATTGGGAATACTTCAACTCATTGGAGTCATCGTTTTGCTAAAATAATACAAAGCATTTTCCTTCCCTTCCTCATTTTGTTGAGCAAGCAAAGCTCCGACATAACATTCTTGGACGAGTATAGAGCAATAAAGGCTTCCCTCTAGRACGGTAGATCTCACAAGTATGCTTTTATACTTTTGAATACATTGCTACAAGCTTCATCCCATTCAAAATGTACCTTTTTTTGCGTATCAATCGACTGAATGGTTGACACCTTCTAGCAAGATTTTAGATGAATCATTGCAGATAAGTTAATTTCCCTTGTAAGCTTTTGATGTCATGCACGTTCTGAGGCTCTAGCATTCTCATGATGGCATCTAYCTTAGCCTCATCAATTTCAATGCTGCGTTAGCTAGAAGTTTGTGCACATTAGGATTGAAGCCATCTTCTGTTCTTTTGGATGGTAACGAGTCGTGTTCTACCAATGCCTCGCCTCATGCCGTGCAAAACCCTTCAAGATAGGCTTTGATTGCTTTAGCGCCTCAATTTTGGTCAAAGGCATGATGAATCCTTGTAGAGATTTGACTTCAGTAATGGGAGACCGGCCTTCCTTCCTTATTGATTTTGGAGTGCTTTTTTAGCGAAGGACGGTAGGTGCTTGAATATGTTATGCTTTTATCTTATTCCGCATTGGCTAGGAGTTTTGTAGAATGCTAAAGTTCTTTGTTCAAAAAGGGTTGAGATTTGGGAACGCCAGTGTCTTTACCCTAAATTTGTTTCCCTTGGGCTATCTAATTTTCAACAAACGATATATTTTTTCATTCTGCATCTGCAATATATACTTCTACCTTCGTGAAGGGCTTGTAATTGGCGATCACCTTCTTCATAGCACCATTATCGATGTACTTGACGCATTGGTGGAGTGTTGATGGCACAATCCCATTATCATGAAGCCAAGGCCTTCCCAACAACATATTGTAAGAGGTTTTGGAATCGATCGCATGTAGCATAACACTCGATGACATCTCATCAATTAATAAGTCTAATCAAATGGTGCCCCACGCTCTTTGACCTCCTTGATTAAAATCTTGGATCATGAGGCGACTTTGAGAGAGTTCTTCTGAAGAAATGCCAAGTTCTCTTAACATGCATAGAGGAAGGATGTTGACTGCTGAAGCTCCATCCAGCAATATTTGATTTATCTTCATGTCTTGCGCATAACCTGATACAAATAGAGGTCGGTTATGGGTTTTGAGCCCCGCAACAAATCATTATCATTGAAAATTATGGTCGTCATACATGTGACTGAATTTGAAGTGCATCTCTTGGCTCGCATAGGACAATCCTCTTAAACTGGATCTTTTGGAGAGGAAGGGTCGGAATTATTTACTTCCATTTTAYCTATGACAGAACATGAGACAACTTCAAGATTGTTAGTYAATGCTCTTGGAAAGAACTCTCCTAATTTAATCAGTTATTGGTACTTAATGATGTATGAACCTTTTGATTTGTTAACAATTTTCTTAGGAATAGCCTTATTTGGCTTAGGTACACTCCTTTTTATTACTTTGGTTCATTGAATGAATTTCTTATTTACAAATTTCTTTTCATGATTCTTTCGGCATTTCACAACTGTCCAGCCTTCAAAATCAAAATCATCAACTTTGCCACCTTCAATATTTTCAGATAGCTTTGCAATCGTTTCTGCCACTAGGTTAGCTAATTTGTGAGAAGATTTAAGTGAGGGCTTTGCATCAAACTTCATCACATCGAACTACCAAAATTTGATCTGACCGAAGTATTCAGATAGCTTTGCAATCGTTTCTGCCACTAGGTTAGCTGATTTGTGAGAAGATTTAAGTGAGGGCTTTGCATCAAACTTCATCACATCGAACTACCAAAATTTGATCTGACCGAAGTATTCAGGTGATTGTGAGACATGTGCAGCATTTGCCTTAGTATTTCTAGATGAGAAAGTGTTGGATATAATACTTATTTGATTAGTAGCTGCTCATTCTTCTTCTAGCAAAATACGTCCTTTACGAGCTAATTCCATGACTTTATCCTTAAAGATAAAGTATTTCTCGATCGGGTGGCCAAGAAGACGATAATGTTTACAATAATTTAGATCTCCCAATCGTCCTGCTTCTCCTGGCCATTTCATCTTTGGCAATTCGATGATCCCAGCTTTCCACATGTCATCAAACATTTCTGGAAYATCAGAATTGAGAAATGGATATTCTTTATTTTGCATATCTTTCAAAGTCATGTGTCTTCTTCCAAGAGATGGAGCAGTATTTACTTTCTTTGTAACCTTCTGTTTACTTTTGTAGGAATCCTAACAGGCGCTATAGTTGTTGCCATGGATCCTTCTAGTTACTTTCATGGCTCGGGCCCCAAAACTCCTTGATCTCCATGAGCCATAATACTCAACTCCATATCATGAGCCCAGGTAGCCAATTCTTCAAAGGTTCTTGGCTAAATTCCTTTTAAAATGTATAGAAGGTCCTAATGCATATCTTGGATGGACATCTCGATTGTAGATTGTTTGGAGAGGTAATCTCTACAATCCAGACTCAAACTTCTCCATCAATTGACGTAATCAATGACAGGCTCATCTTTCCATTGCTTAGTATGGTTGAGTTCCAACATACTTACAGTTTGATGGGTTYTATAAAYCGGGTTGAGGAACTCATGCTCAAGTTCGCCCCAGCTATCAATGGATCCATTTACGAGGTCGATGTACCAATCAAACACATTTCCTTTGGGAGATCAAACAAACTGATTGACAAGGTAGTCACTATATCTGCCAGCATTGTTGCAAGTCTTGACGAAATGTGCTATGATGTTAGGATCTCCCTTACCATCATGCTGAAATTTCAGAGCTTTATAGCCTATAGGCATCATTAAGTTATCAATCATATTGGTATATGTTTTAAAATATGCAAAAGAAGATTTAGTACTCCCTTCATACTTATCCTTGATGGCATCCATGATGAAATCCTTCAATTGGTCAAGGGTGATTAACCCATCTGAAGAGACTTGGATTGTTGCGAGTTCTTTTGAAGGTCACACTTCTCTCATGTCTTCAATTTTAAATTCCACTTGAGGTTGCTTCCCTAAAACTTTTGCAAATCCCGATATATTTGAAGGCTCGGGATGTTTTAGAGCAGATTCGCTTCTTTCTCTAGCATTGTCAAGCCAATTCAATAGTTACGCAATTGTGAGATCTTGCTGTTGAATATGTTTTACAAAACTTTCCACCAACTTCGTTAGATTTGAAATTTGTTCTTCAATGGTTGAAATGTCCGCCATCATATCGAGTTTCGAGTCCTCTTGAGGAGTAGCTGATGTTGAATTTGAAGTACATTCGCCGTCAGCATGTTTGGACCTTTAGGGTCTGGTTCCTGTATTCAACAAAGACAAAGTTGTTCTTATAGCAAATCTAACTCCCATTTCTTGAGGAGGAACATCCTTGAACATGGGGTTGGAGTATTCATAGATCTAATCGTCTGAGAATTACTCCACTTCTTTTCCAGCATCAGATGGAGCCCCACTTCACATCACAGATCCTGCATATATGGCTAATATGGTTGATTTGGCAGCGGCACCAATTGTTGCAGATCCGGAATGGGTAGCCTTTGAGATGTTGTTCTTCGAGGCCATTAATGAATCTGATTTGATTTGATTTGAAGAGAAGAAATGAATGGCAAAGATGGYCCCACCGGACGTGTCAAAATTTGTTTACACGAATCTCTCGTCTGCAAAATATAATATGAAAATAATAGAAATGCGAAAGAGTGTATTGATCTTATAAACTTGATAAGACAAGTGTTACAATCTCTGAAATGTTCTCGTGATCAGAACTCAATCCCTTGATTCTTCTCTTTGAAATTTTCCAAGGACTTCGCAGCTCGATCTCGGAATTTGAGAGAAATTTGGTGCTCTTTCTTCTAAGCTTCTTTCAATTGTTGGACCTTGATATGAATTGCTGGATCTCTTTCTGTTGTGCTTTGGCCTCTATTTATAGGCAAAAAGAATTGATTTGATTGGTCAAATTYAGATTTAGGACCGACGTGATATCACTTGATTCGCCGAGCTCCATCCTTGAGTTCCATTGGTTGAACCTTGTGATCATTAACATGTGTCATCATTTCATTGGTCGAGATGTCACACATCTCGCAATTTAGCAGGAGTATTTCAAATTAGCTTTTAATTATTTAAATAGGTTATAGAAATTTAATTTATCGTGGTTCTTTTAGCTTATGCAATCACATCCTTTGTCCTGAGAAATCAATATTAATTACTAAAATTCATTATTATTATTAAACTACTAGGCCAGTGAGATTAAGAGTAGAAATTTATGGTAGTCAATTTATTAATATGCCAATATAATTCATGCTCCAAATCAAAGTTCTATAATATTTGATGAGAAATAACATATCGTTGTTTGTATTTTGGGGCCTATTATAGAACTCCATGAGGACATTTATTTTATCCTTCCCACGAAGCGAACGATTTAAATCATGCTTCTATCATGTCAATGTTGGTTTGTAATTACATCATAGGTTTGTTTCGAATTCACTGTACATGATTGTATTGAATTCAAGAATTAACTTATTATACTATAGAAAAAAGTAAAAATATTGACTAAAAATAGTATTTGCTAAAAAATATGTGCACAAGGTTAAATGTCCAAATTCATATTTCTAGCCCTATACTTGTCATAGCAAAAGCAAAATAGATAACAACCTCACAAAATTCTGGAGGCTAAAGAGCATGCTACGTCTAATTGTRTGGATTCAAAGATTTGGCTACTGTAATTCTATCTAAATTCAAGTTGTTTGGTTAGTGTAAAACCTAGAACAACCTTTTTTTCCTAATATTGTTTTGGTTCAAATCTAAAATAAAGATAGAAAAGTAACAGGTTTTCATTTATTTTTATTGAATATGCTTGGATGCTCCTGATAACAGGTTTTCCATGAACTAATTCTTGTTTATCAATTTATTTTATCTCAGAATCAACTTGACATTGAGGTTGTGGTGAAATCTGTGGCATAACATACTGTTGTTAGCTTTATAAGGAGGACTTCAAATTCATTCGATTAAGAGGTAGTCAATTGTTATACATGTTATCCTTACATAAATGGACAATCCTTCAAAGCAATCTRAAAGTACAAAAGTGGGGATTCAAGCGTCTGGCATCAATAGTCCAAAGGAATCTCAATTGTTGATGAACAAATGTTGACGAGTGAAATAATTTCTGAAAATTTAACTGTGAAAGATGATTCCAAGGGAAACGTGTTGTAGATGGTAAAAAAGGGCCAGAGAATGCTGATAAATGGAGAACTTCAAAGATAACCAACCTCCAGATTGGAAGCCATACCAAAAACGCATGTAGTGAGATCTAAAAAACAATCTCAAAACAATAAGGCATGTTATTTTGTCATTAATTTGTTTGTGTCTAGACTTTAAATGCCATGAAAGTAGTACTTTGATGGGTGGTTGAAGTTCTTGGTAATGTTCTGGATATTCTTCTCTTGCTCACTTGATTGAGTAAAATCAGTATGATTTTGTGTGATTGGACAACTCGTAGATGTATTATCTAGCTTATAAATTCTATATTTATTAGCATCATTGTAACTATCTAGAAACCTTGATTCTGAAATGCCATAAAGTCTTGTTYTGTTAATTTATTTTAGGTATTCTTTCAATTTATCAATTTGTATGGTTATCCATAAATGGAAATGCATGAAAGCCTATGAATACATGATCTTGCTTTGACATATAATATCAAGAGTGTCGATGTTTGTACATCTTTAGCTTCTCATCGACATTGTTATTTGCTCCCTACATTCTTACTGAATACAAAAAATGTCTGAGAGATAGGTTACACAATTTCTTGAGTGAAATTCACTTATGACTGGTATATTTTGTTATATTAGTTCAATATATCATTTTATCCATCCTTCTTCATTTCAATTAAGCTCCCGGGACCTAASCTAGTATGCTTATAAGGAGATAAGTCATTTTATGTGCTACTACTAGTACTATATTAATAGATATTTAATTATGCGTTATCAATGTAACTCCTATTAAATATGGCTCGTTTGTATAAAATGGTCTCTCTTTTTTTTYYCCCCCCCTTAAAGAGTAATGCAGTAAAAAAGTAATTGAGTTTATGAACATTAAACTCAATAAGATAAATATGGAATATATCAGAAAATCCACTAGAGAATTTGAGGAAAAATATTAAGTTTGAGTRATAATAATTGAATAAATGAAAACTACAAGGAAAAAGTCCCTCGAATAAGAACAAAGCTAATACTAATCCTATAATGATTAATTTAAAAGCTTAATTAATAAAATAAAAAAATTACAAAAAAAGATAAAAACTTCAAAGTCTAATTTGAGGCCCTAAACGACTCTGAATGCCTGAAAACTTTCTTACATCATTGCATAGTGATAAGTCTTGCTCCTCTCACCATACTCAGATTTCTAACACCGAGCGCAAGATTTACAAATTTACCATTTTACCCCTCTTTTGCCAATTGTTCCTCAATATCTGGATCATTCATTCGACATCAAAAAAATCTTTTAATGCTCATATTTACTTTTAAAGTTCTTAATTTTTATACCTAAATTTAAAGTGATTTATTTTTTTAAGGAGATAGTATTAAAAAATTTTAAAAAATAAATTAGGAAAAGGAAAAAAAAAAAAAAGCGGATATCTCAACAATAGAATGTCACACCCGCGCAAACATATTCAAATTCAGTCCAATTGCAGCACTGAGAGGGACCTCACTAAACCAATTGCTTTCTTTCACTTTCAATTCAAATTCCATTCCCCCGCCCCCGGCCGCCCACCTCCCAAAGAGAAAGAAACATAATAAAGAAGACCCTAGCTCATTCCGTATCACACATTGAAACGGAAAAGAATCTGTATTAAATATTATGTTTTCTCAATATCTTATAGATGGAAATAACACCATTATTATTATTATAAMTCAACAACACATTATATCAATCTTCTTTCTTATTTGATCCCTACTTATAATATCATATTTAAAGAATTTTAAATTAAAATTTTTTATAGTAAAAATTAGACTTTTATAATGTAATTCGAACACAGCAAAGTGATTATCGAATTATATATATCAATTCTTGCCTTTAGAGAAGGAAAAAAGAAAAAGAAAAAGAAAAGGAAAAAAGGGGATATGTTTCCTATTTTTCTTTTGAATATACTTATATTACATAAGTATCGGATTTGGGATCATGAGATATGGTAATTCACATTGCATAGAAATTTCATGTATAATGAAATATGGTCATTTAAATGATATCAAATTTAAATGTATGAAATATAATGTAGCATGAAATATAATTTTGTATATATTACCTCATCATAATGCATTATATACAAGCAATTCTATTTTTATACSATGATGGATCAAGTTACGTTACTTTATATAATTAGATTATTGCAAAATCAAATATAATACATAAAATTATTTTGCAATCTAAAATGCTTAATTTATTTAATGAGTWTAATCTTGCTTCGTTGGATCATTAATGATTTTGCATTTTATAAAATAATCTATTCCTAAATATTAAATTTCAGTGTCTTTTGTAAAATTTCTTTAGTTTTGGGAAAGAAATATCAAATTTCATTACTTAAAATAAGAAAAATAATTACAAAATATTGAAAAAAATACATAATTACTTTTCTAAAATTTTAAATTAAAAAAATGKGTAATCATCCTTGAAGGCTTTAATAACTTTTTCCCCTGCTCTTTTCCTCCTTTTCTTTTCTTTTCTCTTACAGAGAATAAGAGTAAACTCTACAAATAAGATAATAAGATGAAATGGAAATATAAATCAATATATACAATATAATTATAATTTTCTATAACGAGGTCAATCCTAACTCTTGATATGTGCAATAAAAAAAATTAAACCTATAAATTTATGAATTAAAATAGATAGGAAGATGAAATTCCTCCACCTAAGTATATAAAGGATTTTACGTTCAAGAAAGTCGAATGTCGGGCATAATTTCCATTTTTCCATCAGTCAAAGGAGCCTTCAGAGTAATTACAAGAAACAAAACAAGCCCAATTTAAAAGCATTTAGCAGCGAGGAGAAGATACCTTTTCCTTGTGTTTTACCTGAACCTTTTGACTGGCTGCAGTTTTTACATGTACTTGTACTTTTGCTGACCTCGGAAAGCAACCCATCTCTCGTATGCTAAATCAATCTCAATCTCCACGCTTTGCATTGACTCTGCCCAGCTTCTCCCTACTAACAACACTGCTGTTTTCCAGAACTTCTCTCTCTTTAACGGACACTGGAAGTGAAGTAATAGCCGTAGTTACTATGCTGGCAGAAGTCTGCGAACTACATTTCAAATCCAATTTCTTGATTCTATTTTTTTTCTTTTTTGGTTCATAATTGGATGTAGATAATTGTTTATCTATGCTCAGCAAATTTTCTTTAGCGTAATTCAGATTTTCAGGACATGTCTTTTTCTTAAAGGTATCCCAGAATTCACGTGCTCTTTCTCTTTAACTGAATTCTGCATCATCTGTAATCATTTGTTGTTATATCCACTTTTTGCTCTTATACAATAMCGTTAGCYAYTCAGCAGGGCTCAAAGTGGGCTGCCAAGAGTAGATTTTTCTCTGTGAGGAAGGAAAAACRATTGTTTAATTTAGTGTTTCTGTGAGAGAATTGTGGTTTCTTGAAATGGCGCTGTGGTGGTTTTGTGGGGTGGTGGTGGCGGGGCTTTTGGTTGTTGGGAATGGGTATCCAGAGGAGGATCTTGTGAAGGTTTTGCCTGGACAACCAGAAGTCGGGTTCAAGCAGTATGCAGGGTATGTTGATGTGGATGTGGAAACTGGGAGGAGTTTGTTTTATTACTTTGTTGAAGCTGAAATTGACCCTGATCATAAGCCTCTCACTCTCTGGCTCAATGGAGGTCGGTTTAGCTTTATCCCTTTATCCTGTTTCTGTTCCGTTCTGTTTCTTTTTTCCTCTCGGTCCTTTCGCTTGCTGTATGCAAATGTGGATGGAGTGGACTAAGGCCTATCCTCTTTTTTCTTTCTTCCGGTTCTGATTTTAATGTGTACTTGTACTTTTTTCCTGTACTAAATTGAATTATTTGGGATGTCTAACTAGGTTTGTTTCTGTTTGAGACGTAGTCCTGTACTTTCTTTCTGGTTTGTGTTTGACGAAACTCTTTGCGTTAGGGCATTATTACTTTCTTTCAGTTGTGTGACACAGGATAGAGAATGTTTGCTTCTTTGCCTGTGCATACATACGCTTCAGTTCAATTTACAAGCGGCAATGTTGCTTCAATTGTCACCAACTTGAAATCCTGATGCGTTTATTATCCGTCAGCCAAAAAATATACTTAATTCTTGAAACTTTGGTTTTGAGTTCCGTAGAATTGCTGGAAAATCACCAATTTGAATTCTCTCGAACAAGGCAAGAAATCAATAAAAGAATTGGCTACATAATTTTTTTTTTTTTTTTGGGTCGGGAGTAAGAGAAATTTGAGTTCGTCTCAGTAATCGGGAATTCGTAAGTTTTCCCTAATAGGTTTCTCTTTTACCTTGTTTTCTCAGGCCCAGGTTGCTCATCAATTGGTGGAGGTGCCTTCACAGAGTTGGGTCCCTTCTTTCCCAGAGGCGATGGTCGAGGTCTTCGAAGGAATAAGAAGTCATGGAATAAAGGTATGACGCTCGATTATGATCATATAGTAAGTGCTTGGATTGCTTCTTTTAAATGGTGTCATTTGCTCAAATTTCTTCATTTTCTTGTCAGCATCAAATCTTCTCTTTGTCGAGTCCCCAGCTGGAGTAGGATGGTCATATTCTAATAGAAGTTCAGATTATATCTGCGGCGATTCCTCTACCGGTAAGATACATCTTCTTGCTGGAAAGAGTCCTCGATCTAGAACAGAATAAGCAAAGATGATTCCAGTACTGAAAATATCTACGATATACACGAGTTACTGAAGTTTTGACTCTTGAGCTGATTTTTGTAATATTAAAAGAACTCAACCATCTGGTCTTCTTCTGCAGCAAGTGATATGCACATATTCATGTTGGAATGGTTCAACAAGTTCCCCTCGTACAAATCCAGAGATTTGTTTCTTACAGGAGAAAGCTATGCAGGTACAAGAGGGTTTATGTTTTTTACAATTATCGGTCTTTCTTTGTCTGTTTCTTTTTTTTTGCAAGTCCTCTGGCAATGTAGATCCTGGAACAGAGTATCTTCAGCCAAACTTCTCTCCTCTGGATACAATACTTTCGATAAGAAGTTGCAAAGGCCTCTGCACTATTACATTAATGGTGGCTTGTCTTAGTAATCAATGCTATCTAATTCTCCCTATGATTTTCCCCACTTCGAAATCATGTGCGGTCGTCATTGACCAGCCTACGAGAATTTAAAGCCTCTGGTCATCCTAGTCACTCAAAGGGAAATTTAGACAAACTATTGTCAGCATCATGCTATGCTTGACTAGTTGCAGATTGAATTGATAAACAATAATTGAGAACGGAGTTGCAAAATACTTTAGAAGTGATGCTCATTTCTTTTTGAGCAAATAGAAAAGAAACAAAATTGGGGATGGTGTTTCTACATTTGTAATCGGTTTTTTTTTTTAAATTATTATCATTTTACTCTTTTTGAGATGTAATATTCTAAAAGATTGGCATTTCTCTGTCTTCTTATGCAGGGCATTACATTCCACAATTGGCTATTGCCCTTCTGGACCATAATGAACAGTCTAAAGATTTCAAGTTCAACATCAAAGGAGTTGCGGTAAGAGAAGATCATTCTTAAATAGTGTTCTAAAGATGCAATGACTTGTGTCTTACAAATAGTATTTTTGTGTTCCGTTCTTGAGGCTTAATGAAGTAATGTGGTTCTTTGATCTTGAAATGGTTTATCTTATCAGATTGGTAATCCACTTCTCAAACTTGATCGCGATGTTCCAGCAGTATTTGAATTCTTTTGGTCCCATGGGATGATTTCTGATGAAATTGGTCTTACAATCATGAATGAATGTGATTTTGATGATTACACATTTGGTAGTCCTCACAATGTCTCAGCAAGATGTAACTCTGCCCTATCTGAAGCAAACAAAATTGTTGGGGATTACATTAACAATTATGATGTAATTCTTGACATATGCTATCCATCTGTGGTAGAACAAGAACTGCGACTGAAGAAGATGGTGGGTATTCTTCTCACTGTTAACAGATCAATTGATTTCTGMAACTTTTATGAACAATATATGCTGAAATATTTATATTACAGGCCTCTAAGTTTAGTCTAGACGTTGATGTGTGCATGACTTATGAAAGGCGATTCTACTTCAACCTTCCAGAAGTTCAGCAGGCTCTTCATGCAAATCGGACCAACTTGCCRTATCCCTGGACCATGTGTACTAAGTAAGTCTAGAAAGCATCATTATAGACTGAATTACATGCYGAAGAAAAATGAACTTCATACTGTTCTCTTTACCRCTTTAAAGGGAGAACATTACTAAATATTGAATATCACCTCTAGAGGTGGAAAATGCAGAAAGGAAACTGAAAAYAGGATGTCTGAATCTTACTGTTGTTCCTCAAGTGTCTGATAATATACTTGCTCTTCGCTTGCAGCCTTCTTAATTATACTGATGCCGATGGAAATATCAACATGCTTCCATTGCTCAAGAGGATAATAGAAAACCGGATTCCAGTATGGATTTTCAGGTAAGTCTTCACCTCTGCAAAAGAACGTTAAAAAAAGAAAAAAAAAAAAAAAGAAAAAAGAACTTGAATCTTTTAGTTGCTGCATTATTGATGATATGGTGGTTGGATTCAACTGCAGTGGGGATCAAGATTCAGTGGTGCCGTTGCTTGGTTCCCGGACTCTTGTCCGTGAACTTGCTCATGATTTGCATTTCCAAACTACAGTCCCATATGGAGCTTGGTTTCACAAGGGGCAGGTACTCTTGAATATCTGCATATTTTATATTTCTGAAGTTCACGAGTGACCTAATTTAACTTAACAGTATCACTCATTCTGTGCAGGTGGGGGGTTGGGTTACTGAGTATGGAAATCTGTTAACTTTTGCAACGGTCCGAGGTGCTGCTCATATGGTGCCCTACGCACAGCCTTCAAGGGCTCTACACCTGTTTAGTTCATTTATCCGTGGCCGGAGATTGCCAAACACAACGCGTCCAACAATGGATGACTGATCCAGCTTGAAAGATTGCATTTGAAACATGTCTTGAGTTTGCTTGATACCCTCTGAATCTGATAGTGCCAAAGGCARATAGGCAAAGATATGAATTTTGATTCTCAAGTGTAACAGTACCTAATAAGAAAAGGAAGTTGGGAAAGCAATATAAGGTTTCATTATGGCTTCGAGGGCAAAACCTTTTTAGATTCTTTACGTTTTATTGGTAGCCATTACACCTTGACATCTAGGAGATTGTACATGCAGACTCGGTTTTCTAAAAGGTAAAGCAATGCCTGTGGCATAAATTTCATTGGATGACTATAAAAACATAAGTTCTGGCTTACTTTTCTTGATAACGTTAAACTTAGACACAAAAAGAGATTCGATCTTCATTTTATCTCTGGACGAGGAAGATTTTGCTAGGGAGAATGTTTAGGTAGGTGTAGATTTTAATATTGTGATAGGCGGCATTATATATTTCTTTCAAAAAGTTAAATAAATAACAAATTTTGTTTGAAAACGAAATTTTTGTCTTTTGGAACTCCAACCCGAATGGAGCCTAAGCGAATCAAATTCCTAATTTAGGATATTAGGAGACCAATTCTTGACTAACGTGCCAAGAGACCAATGCACTGAAAAATAATCTTGCATAAAACATCCAARTAACTCATCACAAGTATTCATAGCCATCATATTGGAAAATGATGAAGCTACTTAAAATAATAAAGAAAATAATAATGACCGAAGAAATGAATAAGCAAATAAAGGAAAAATAAGGAATAAAGAGTAAAGCCCCCGTATGCCAATCGTGAGTCGCACGTTCCTTTGCCGTGTCCATTCCTTTTTGGCCATAAATTTTACTCTGTCCCATCGTTACTCCCCCCCAAAAAAGGAACATTATCGTCGAGATTCAAAAATGGATACCATTGTTAAAGAGCGATTGCCGATTCTTACGTGATATCCTCACGTCTCAATGCCTTCCGCTGCTGCCTGGATCCGTTTTGAGTAAGAGAGTCCCCTCGTCATCATAGGCCGACGTCTTTGGACAAACAACAACCTCATTTCCCACTCGATGGTTTAGCAATGAAACATGGAAAACAAGACGGATTTTTGACTCCTTGAGTAAAGCTAATTTGTTGGCTACCGTCCCCACCCGTGCTTCCACCATATATGATCCAAAATACTTGTTAGCTAGCTTCTGAAAAGTTCTCTTGAAAGTTGATCATTGTTGATATGGTTGTAACTTTAAGTAGATCTAATCTTTTACCTAGAACTCCTCATCTCAGCAAGTTTAGTCCGTTTCCTATTTCATACGATTGCATGCATGGCTAAGATTTGCTTTGAGCTCGCGATTGATGTCCTCTCTTGTTCGTAGCATCCTGTCGACCTCATCGACTAGTGAACTATCCTCATCATACCCAAGTATCCTTGGTGGCTGCCTGCCATAAAATGCTTGAAAAGGGTTCATGCCAATCGAACCATGATGTGATGTATTGTGCCAATATTCAACTCAGGCTAGCCATGATTTCCAAAGTGAAGGGTTTATTACTGACAAAACATCACAAGTATTGCTCAAAAGATAGGTTCACAACTTTTGTTTGACCGTTTGTTTCGAGATGCTTAAGTTGGGTTCATGTAAGTGAAACAACTCCTTCCAAAACGTGCTAAGGAAAATCCGGTCACAATCGCTCACTATAGACTTGGGAATATTGTGCAAATGAACCACCAACTGCAAAAATACATTTGCAACCCCCTGAGAAGTATACGGATGAGAGAGAGAGGAAGAAAATGGGCATACTTAGTCGATCCACCACTACAAAAATCAAAATTTTGCCTCCAGTAATGACAACCTGTCAATTAAAATCCATGGAAATGTTTGCCCATACCTTCTAGGGAATGGGTAGCGGTCTTAACAAGCCTGCTGTAGAATGAGGAATGGTCTTGTTCTATTGCACATATGGCATTAGTAACATAACGTTTAATGTCCGATCTCGTTCCTCTCCATGCAAATGACTAGCTCAATTTTTTATATGTCTTCCTATAATAAAAATGTCTTCCTATAATTCATCCGAATGTCTTCCTATAATAAAAATGTGGCTCTCTCAAATTAGATTAGAGAGGAGAAGGGTCCTCTAGTACCTTTTGTAACGCCCCCAAATTAAGAAACTTTATACTAATCCGAAAATGTCACCAT
Source organism: Rhazya stricta (assembly GCA_001752375.1). Classification (NCBI taxonomy): domain Eukaryota; kingdom Viridiplantae; phylum Streptophyta; class Magnoliopsida; order Gentianales; family Apocynaceae; genus Rhazya; species Rhazya stricta. The sequence goes on from MEJB01000103.1 coordinate 224,158, forward strand.
TTACTCATTGACATGAATTTGCAGAATTTTTGAAATAATAAAAATCTTGAAATTTAAAATAGAAAAGAGATTTATAAAAATCTCAGCAGAGATTCCTCTGTAATTTCAATAATTACCCACTGTATACAAATAAAGGTTCCCAAACATTTTCAATACTCACAAACAACACGCATTTCAACCCAACAAAAATCCAAAATAATAAATGTTGTTTTCCAACCATCCATTACCAACCTAACATTKACCAAAACTGAAATTTGTGAAACTTGAAAGAATTTAGAACACGATTAGTTAATCAAATAGAGAAATGTCTTGAACAATCCATAAGAACCTCTCTAGCCAACCATCTATCTTATTCAGTAAAATTTACTTAAATAGCACTCGGGTTATCAAGGCTTCGCCCACAAGCRACCTCCACGCACCATCTGGCTGCACATCACCTGAAATGCAGAATGAAGGAAATGGAATGAGCTAATAAGCTCAGTAAGTAAATCTTATGCATGAATGCATAAATAATGCCCTATATGTCATAAATTATAACATTTCACTTTTTCAGTAAAAACTTTCTAAACATTTCTATTTCATAATCTTCTCATAAAAACTTTCCTTTCAAAATGTAAGAACTTTGTTAAAAAACCTTTCCATTTCATCTCACTGAGTGTAACGCTTAGCTATTAAGCTTATAGTGGGGCCATTATTCTATGGAACCTGATTACATTTTTACCGGTAGAACCGCAAAGCGGTTAACATTTCTTTACTTTTCCTTTCATTGGACATTACATATCTCCCTAACCTCCAAAAGGATTGGGTCGGGTGCGACGGTCCCCCACGCTCCATTTCCCATTCACATCTTTMATGGCTAGGCTTACACTCCTTTCCAAAAATCTTAACATTTTCCTGAACATAATACATTTATAAAATTTCATTTC
>MEJB01000103.1:226883-237018 GCA_001752375.1 Rhazya stricta
CGTACTTATTAAACGTACAATTAAAATATTAACCACATAGAAAATTATCCAACCCTAGTTCGCACACAAATTCACGCGATCAATCTAAATTCATAAAAGTAAAATCTTGGGTATTACACCATTCCTCGACCGTACAAAAAAATGCAACCCCCACAAATTAAATGACTTTTCTCATCCTGACTACCCTCCTATAGCTTTTCAGCTAGTGGCCCTAAATGAGCATTCTCATGAGTGGCTGCCCTATATTGCTCCCAACTCCCAAAAATTGGTTTTGATATTGCTGCTAACTCCCCRAAATTTGATTGACGCAATAAGGCATCAGCCGCTTGATTTTCCTTGCTTGATCGATAAATCATCTCATAATCGAACTTGAGTAACATAGTCATGCACTTTTACTGATCTGACATGGCTATTTGCTGCCCCAGCAAGTAACGTAATGCTCTTGGGTTAGTGCGAATTTGAAATCAATGCCCTAAAAGATAATGATGCCACTGCCTTATGGCGTCAAGCACGATAAGCATCTCCTTTACACATATCGACCACCCCTTTTTGACGAGTCCAATAACCTTACTAAGGTATGCAACTAGTTGGCCATCTTTGTGTAAGACTGTCCCAATCCTGACTCTAGATGCATCCATTTCAATAATAAAGGTATCAGCAAAATTGGACATCCTTAACACTGGCGTGGTTGTCATGCCCATCTTCAACTCCTGGAAAGCCTTTTCTTCCGCTCCGACCAAGTGAACAACTTTTCTAATAATTGTGTTAATGACCGAACAATTAGGCTATAGTGACGCATAAACTTGTGGTAGTAACCGGTCAAGCCAAGGGAGCCCCTCAGTGTTGTAACTGTTTTATATCGTGGCCATTGAACCAGAACCTCTATCTTCCTTAGATCCTTTCAACTCCTTTTGCTATTATAATATGGTCAAGATATTCCACCTTCGTCTGCTCGAAAGTGCACTTAGCCAAAKTGATATAGTGGTGGTGTTTGTATAGAATCTCCTTTGTCAASCATAGATGCCGTAGGTGGTCCTCCGATGTTCGAATATATTGAGATGTYATTGGAGAATAATAATATAAAATGACAAAGCAGTAGTTCGAAAGTATCTTTCATGGCTGCTTGAAAAGTTGAAGGTGCATCACATAATCCAAACGTCATCACCAAATATTCATAGTGACTATTAAGTGTTCAGAACACTAACTTATGAATATCCTGTGATGTAAAGGGATTTGATGATAGCYTGACTATAAATCTAACTTATTAAAATAATTAGCGCCTAACAACTCCTCTATACGGAACCTCCATCAACCYATCTTTCTTCTTCACAAGCATCACCGATGACGAAAGTGGACTCACGCTATGGCGTATTAAACCTGATTGCAGCATTTTAATCACTTAATGTCCAATTTCATCCTTTTGGAAATGAGTATACCGATATGGGGCGACATTTACAGCTTTCTTTTCATCCTTCAAAAAAGTCCAATGATCGCAAGATTGTTTTGATGGTAGTTATTGCAGATCATTATGATTTGCTCAAACTCCTAAACAGACTTTGACCATTCTGCCCATACCTCTCCCCTTGTCGATTGTCTGATGCTCGATATTGCACGTAATTCTACCCCGACCCTCCATTTGTGCAACAATGAATTAACACTCATGGCTATCAACGGTGGAATGGTAAAAGTGCCTAGTTTATATTGCTATACCTTTCTCAAAAAATTTCATCATCATGTGATTATGGGTCTATTCTTCTAAACTTGAAAGCAATTGCTTTAGCTTCTAGCTTAAAATAAGCTACTAGTGATATGTTCTCCTAAGCATTTTTATTTAGCTTTTAGCTTGAAAAGTTTTGAAAAGCAGATTTCTAAAAGCAGGTTAGGGGGCTTTCTTTTCCTTTTTTTCAGTTTCTGCTTTTAGGTTTTTTTTTTTGGGGACAAAATTTCCCTATGCGACTATTTATTTACAAAAAATGTCACTGAACTTAAAAGGTTGAAATCCCTAATTCTCTTTACTTCTTTATCGCCCTTGGCGCCGTCCTCAATTGCCGCACCTTCACTGTCGGTAAGCCACAGCCTAGCTGAGTTTTGTCATTTTTAAGTTTAACTCTTTAAGGAGGCTTATCATAGTCCTCTTCTAATTGTTGGAAAAGAGCTTGAAATTGAAGAAGTTTGTTGCTTTTCTAAATTTTGTGTAAGGCTTGGAAATAGGTTATACCTATTAATGAAATTTTTCTTGAAATTGAAAGAAAGGTTGCAAAAATATTATTTTGGTATTTAGGCAGCATGATTTTGTTAATTGATCAGCTCTAGGAGAATGATTGGATATGGGGTTTCTTTTGTTAAGTTGTTGTGATTGGTTTCAGAATCATAATTTGCAAAAGGAAGCCAAATTGTTTAATACTTGTTGAAAAATGGAAGGCACCTATGAGGTTTCATTTCGGGACATTCACAATGCATGAAAGGAAATATTGAAAGCTATCCAATACATGAGTTATTATCAAAATACTTAAACCAATTACCCTTAGGGTTTACATTTAAGCTATAAGTTGGTCAATAAGAAAATAAGAACATGTCAATAATAGCTTATTTGAGTCAAAAGCTAAAAGTAATGGAGAAACAAGGCCTACGGTTATTTATTTATTTATAGTTTCTTATGGTTTGAACCACCATGTATATAAGACCTTAATAGGCATAGGATGTTTGATTATATAACTTGGAATGTCAAAATATACCTCTTAAATCCTTTTATAAATTTTATTTCATATATTACTTAACACTTATTACCAAAACGCTTTGGCATATGAGTTTAATAACATTTTATCTACTAAACAAAATTAACTATCTCATCTCTACTATTTTTTTCTTCAAGTGATTTCAATCCTGCAATGTTTGCAAAACGTACATAAATATTTTAACTTCTAGATAGATATTGATTTAAGATACAGTACTGAAATATTTTTGATAATAATTAATGAATTATTATAAATTGAGAAGGAAAAGGAGAAGAAGAGAGTTGAAGAAAGGTAAGGAGAGAATAATAGACTTCCCATGCTTCTAGCGTGTTTTAGAATCAAGAAGGATGCCTTGTTTYGGACATGCTTTAGAATCACAACCATGCATTTGACACGTCTTAAAATCACTACCACGTTTCTTGTGTGTTTTATAATTATTAGCTAGTATATCAAAAAAATTTGTCCTRCTAGGACTTCCATATAAATGAGAATAATTATTGATGATAAATGTGATTTAGTAATTCTTATTGGATTAGTATAATCATTAGGCACATGAATTGCTATTTTCTACAAAAATGGATAATATTTTGAAATTCCAATTCATAGTTAAATGTCAATTTCAGATGAGAGAATTTATGATGACTAATTGACCCTATTGGCCCCAATTTTGTTTCATGTAAATTAGCATATCTCCAAGAATTTGTGGGAAGTTTTGTTCTCATTGGAATGGTCTAGCAATTAGTTGTAACGGTTTAATAGATTATTCAACTAAACCTTTTTGGGCATGAACATGAGCTACACAATATTCTACAATAATCCCAATTCACTTGAAATAAGCTCAAAATGTGGGATGGACATACACCAGCATATGAACTAAAATTGTGCTCGTAACCGAATTGTCTGAGYAAGTAGTCTCGTAAACTTCTGGTTATAGTTATAGTATTGCAAACTTCAAGTTGCAATTAATAATAAACYCACATGTGATCATCATATATATTGATGCTTCAATTAAAATTATAAAATATTTAAATTGATTACATGGTGGATAAATGAATCTGCATATATCACCATGAATCTACTATAAATATTTAGGAATTTCAGCTCCCATTTTTGCCGGTGATGGTTTAGTGATCAATTTCCCTTGAGAACAAGCAACACATAGTGAATTCATTTAAGTTCAATAACTTTTTTTTCATTTTTTTTCAATGGTTGATCGTGCGAATTCTCAATCATTCTTCTCATCATTATAGATCCAATATGACTCAATCTATTACGCCAAATAATAAGAATGTTGGGATCACAAGTAAACTTTTGGTTTACAAGATGATGCACTTTGAGTCCTAGCATAATACGATCCCAAAAAAAGAGACATTAGTTTCTCCAATATAAATTCCTGAGATTATAGTAGTGATACATAAATATTTGAATCACTTTTTTCATTGTCTCAATATGTTGATACCCATTTCAGYTGATATCTTTTTTAGAACTTTAAGGATAATATTGCATATAAATGTTATCATTTTCTACATAAAAATATGACAATTCTTTCGGAACAATAAACCATTTATACACAATCATTTATAATATTTATATTTATCTATCTCATCTTTTGGTGTGATAAATACTCCTTATACTCGAGTATATAGTGTGTATAAGCACTATCAATGAGACATATATCTCAACAATATATTATAAATCTATAAACATTGTGTAAAGAAAAGTAATTTAAAAATTTTTATAAAGAGAACATTTAAGATATAAATAATTCAAACAACTAATGAAATAATCCAAATATAAAACTTCAAATACTTTAAAAAAGTCCATGAATACRGTAAAGAAAGTCCATCTAGAAAAAGAAAAATACATAAAATGAGAAACATCTAAATCAACTCATCTTCTATCACACCATCTCCAATTAAATGATCAGTATTTTTTGTTTGATTAGCAAAAGGATGAGAGATATCTAAATCAATTGAACCAATAAAASCAAGAAAACTTTTTATCTTTTTATCTCTATCCCCCCTTTCCTTCGTTGATCTTTTGGTAGAGATCTTTTTTCTTTATTAATCTTTTGATAGAGATCCGTTATGTGATTGTCGTACTATAAATACATACTTTACCTTCAAATCATTATGAAGATGACGACAAAGGAAACTTAGTGCACGATCCTGTTGGGATTTATTTTTCCTTCTTTTGTCTCCCCCAAACCCTATAACRTGAATTTCRGCACTAATGGCCTATGGAAAATTATTCTTGTCAATATGTCAAGTGCAACAAATGCAAATTGAGTAATATTTGATATTTGTGTAATTCTACAATAATAATAAGGGATAATATATTTAGAATGGTGTAGAGGAATAAAAAAATAATCAATGTCAACCAGACATACATTTTATGCATTCCTTCAAGGATTATCTATTATATACTAATGTATTTTATTTTTCCCAAAACAAGTGCTAGCTCACTATTTTTTTAATATAATATATTTTTTAAACATTTATTACTCCAGAAGCAATATTTTGATATTCTTTCAAAATATTTATATACCAGGAAAGATTATACAATATTAATTAGAGTAATAATTCAATGTTCTTCAGAAATATCTAGATTGCAATATACCATTAGGAGTAAATAAATTAATTTAAATATAATAGTTCAATATTCTTCAAGAATATTGAAATCATTAAGAACAAATAAGGTTTAATTTAGATCAATGTTACTTCAGAAAAATAATTCAATATTATTCATTAATATTTAGATAGTAATCTCTCTTCAAAAGTGGATAATATTAATTTAGAACCAATAGTTTGATAATCTTCCAAAACATAATATCGGTTCTTCAATAGCCTACACTATTACTACTCTAGGAGTAATAGTTCAATATTCTTAATGAATATTTAAATTATTTTATACCATTCGCAGAGTATAAAAATATTGATTTAGAGTAATTGTCTGATATTTCAGCATATAAAAGATGTTTTACAAATATGTAAATCTTAATCATTATACTGTTTACTATCTCGGGAGCAATAATTCAATATTCTTCAAAAATTGACATACAAATCTTAGATAATAATAATAAAAAAGTAAATACAATGTAATAAATTGAATATAAAAAGATACTAATAATAATAATAAAAATAATGTTATTAACGTACAACCAAAAAGAAATCTTTTACAAGCATAATTATAAGGCATATGAAATCAAAAAGTATTTAGTGACAATGTAAAAGAAACAATACAACCAGAAACATAAGATGAGCATAGTACCAACATAATAGGGGCTTTCAGCGAATGTGATAAAGGATGTGTATATATTATTTTCTTAAACACATGCAAAAATAAGAGACGAAACAAAATACAGATGTCAATTCAATCATATACACTCGATATACAAAACAATCACTAATATTTTGCAAATTAGTAGTAAAACAAAGCCCACATAGATGTTATCTATTGTGTACTTTAATTAATTTGAAGGTGCAATACAAAAGTAAATTATACAATAATTATGAGACTAACCTTGTAGAGATTCGAAAACTGGGAGTAGAGACTCGTTTCATTCATATTTGGTAAAGACCCATGTTTAATTAGATTTGACGAAGACTTATGTGTAATCACATCCGACAAAGACTTAAGACATAGAGAGTTGTGCTGATAACTTTATAGATATGAAAATTTTATTAAATTAAATTTTTATAATCTATTTAACTAATTAATAATTAATTTTAAATGCTCCCATTAAATGGAGAGTATATGGCATGTCAATTGATGACGATGTTCAACAAATGAAAATCAAGGAAAGCTTAGCGAATCAGGTGACGCCACGTCGCTCTTAAGTATCACTTCGACCAATTAAATCAATTCACTTTACTTATAAATAAAGGCCAAAGCACAAAAGGAAGGGGGTCTAGAATTTCATATCAAAGTCCAGAAATTCACATCGAGGATTAGAAGTTTGAGTTGAGAGAAGTCAATTTTCTCTCCAAATCCTAAGATCAAGCTGCGAAGCCTTCAAAAACTCCAAAGAATCCACATCCCTAGATTAAGTTGCAAAGCCCTCAGAAAATTTCAAAGAGAGGAATCAACGGATTAAGTTTTCACCATGAGAACATCTCAGAGATTGTAATATCTATCTTATCAAATTTATATGATTAGTACACTTATTTTCGCATTCCTTTTGTTTTCTATTATTATTTGCAGACGTGAGTGTTGTATAAACAAATTTTGGTATGTCCAGTGGGACAATCTCTACCTTTTATCTCTTCTCTTCAAATCAAATCTAATCAAATTCATCAATGACTCCTAAGAACAATATCTCGAAAGCTACTCCATCTAGATCTGCTACGATTGGTGATGCTACCAAATCAACCAYATTAGTCACATATGCAGTATCTGTGAAGTGAAGTAGAGTGCCATCTGATGTTGGAAAAGAAGTKGAGTACTTCTCAAATGATTAGATCTACGAATACTCCAACCCCATGTTCATCTACGCATACTCCACTCCCATGTCCATGGATCTTCCTCTTCAAGAAGGAAAAATGAGCATAGACTCTGCCACAAGAATGACCATGTCCCTGTTGAATCTTGGAACTAAGTCACAAACATCCAAACAAGATGATGGCGAGTCTTACAAACTCTACAACTGTTGTTCGCCAAGAAGATATGCAATTGGGAAAGCTCTGCCATGAAGATTCCACTACAACTTCATCTGTCGTATCTGTTATGATGATCGATATTGCCACACCTGAAGAAAAAATTGCAAATTTGGCTAAATTGGTGGAAGSACTTGTAGAAAGTTCCCAACAATGAGATAGCACTCTTGTTTGATTGTTGAATCGTTTCGATGGTACTAAAGAAATAAGTTAAACTCCAAAGCAACCAAAAACTGCAAATGATGTTGAATCTACTAAGGTTGCTCAAGTATAACATCAATCCAAAGCTGGATCTGAAACCACAACGAAAGGACAAAGCATTCAAGTTTCTTTTATGGATTGATTTCAATAAATAACCTGAAGGATGTCATCGCGAAAACAATTGAAAAAAACATGAAGGAAGTGCCAAATCTTTTCAAGGGTACAACAAACCATATACTCAAAAGCTATGCAGTCTTCAAATGCCAATCGGTTATCAACCTTCCAAATTTCAACAATTTGATGGTAAAGGAAATCCAAAGCAATATATAGCTCACTTTGTTGAAAGATGCAAAAGTGTAGGTACTGAAGATGATCTACTTGTCAAATAATTTGTTATATCCCTTAAAGGTAATGCTTTTGATTAATATATAGATATTATTCCTRGATCAATCAATAGTTAGAGCCAACTCGAGTAGGAATTCCTAAATTGATTTTATAGCACTCGAAGAACTGTTAGCATGCTTGAATTAAGTCGAATTCGACAGTGGAATGATGAACCGTCATTGATTACATCAATCGATGGAGAAGTTTAAATCTTGATTGGAGAGTCGCCTTTCTGAACAATCTGCAATCGAGATATGCATTAAAGGCATGCATTGGGGTCTACAATACATTTTAAAAGGAGTCAAATTAAGAACTTTTGAAGATTTAGCTACCCCTACTCATAATATGGAAATAAGTATCTTCGTCAATCAAAGTCAAGGAATTTATGTTAAAGAGTCAACTAGATATGAGAAAAAGCTGCAATTTCAAAGTGGGGGCAAACTTTCCTCAGAATTTGAAGCTAAAGATTCAACATAAGCAAAAATTCAAGACGTTCCTTGGTGTACGAGCCTAAACTGCACGCTACTCGTTGATAAGAGTTAAGACTATTTAGATGTCTCGTAAAAAATTCAAGGTGCTCCTTAGTGTACGAGCCTAAACTATATGCTACTCCTTGATAAGAGTTAAAACTATCTGAATGCCTCATCAAAAGTTCAAGGTGCTCCTTAGTGTACGAGCCTAAAACTGCACACTACTCCTTGATAAGAGTTAAGACCGTCTGAATGCCTCGTCAAATATTCAAGGTGCTCTTTAGTGCATGAGCCTAAACTGCATGTTACTCTTTGATAAGAGTTAAAACTATCTACAAAATTCAAATTGCTCCTTAGTATACGAGCCTAAACTATATGTTACTCCTTGATAAGAGTTAAAACTATCTACAAAAGTTCAGATTGCTTTTTGATTGTACAAGCTTAAACTGCAAGTTTAAATTATGTAAAATTGAACTATGTTTGACTTGATTCCTTCTTTGGATACGTCGGAAGCTTAGAAAAACATCTAAGTTCAGTTACATCTTCAATAATATATCATTTTCTTTGCTTCTTATAGTAGAGTCAAATCTTTAATAGATCATTCAAGTTGAAGTCCAACAATGATCTGAAATCAAACCCTCCTGCAAAAAATTAGAATCTCGAAGAAATCCAAGGCTTAAAGACAAAGTCTTCAAAGTTAATATCCTTCATAGTGATGGTGTAAATCAACCATCCTCCTGCAAAAATTAGGACCTCGAAAATATTCAAGGCTTAAAGTCGAATCATTCAAAGTCGATGTCCTTAGCAGCGATAATGAGAAATGGACCCTCATAGCTCCAAGTTGATGATCCATGGCTAGAAATTAAACCCTCTTCTCACTCCAAGTTGGTGGTCTATGGCTTGAAATCGAAACTCTTCCTCAGTATTGGTGTCTAGCTTGAAGTAGAAGATGACCTCTCTCATTAGCTCGAAGTCGAATCCRTGAAGTCTGATCTTCGAAGTAAGAGTGCAAAAAAGGAGATTGCAAAAATAGCAAGAAAGAGTTCAAAAAAAATTGAAAAAAATAAAGGAAAAAAGAAAAAAATATAATGTTGTATTCAGAAGGTTTAACTCGCTGGAGTTCCACTAGAGTGCCTTAAGTTAGGCGGCAGGGAGAAGATGTCTGTCTCAGGCTTAAAGGACCCTATATCTCACTCCAACAATTGGATTAGATTTTTTTGTAACTAAAATTGCACAAAGACGAGTAAAAGTTTGAGGCTGTTGAAGTTGTCCCAAATACAACATGGGTTGCACTTAGGTGATTATGCTCCGAAAGGGTGAACATTTGAAGCCATGCTTGAACCATACCAAAGAGGAGAAGCAAAAGAGAGAAAGTCCCTCGCCATGGTTGCTGCTACTGTGAAGCCAAGGGATTCCCTAGCTAAGAAGGAAAAGGCTCCAAAAGCCACCAAATCCAAGGAGAAGCAAGCCCAAACCCATTTAGAAACACACAYATACACACAAAAGAGAGGTTAAACCCAATTCAAGCCTCAGCAAAAAGGCTCAAGGGCCATCCCTAAACCGAGTCAACTCAGTACCCAACTTGCAAATAACCAAGTTGTCTCTCTTCAGCCTCAGGCATGGCGGCTAACTGATTACTAGAGCGTTGCACCAATCTCCTCGGGACTCATCAAAGCGGAGCTCGTCCCTA
>MEJB01000103.1:237188-305954 GCA_001752375.1 Rhazya stricta
GACCATCACTGAAACAAAATGAAACGAAGGTGGAAAGGCATGTTTGGTTGCCAATACTAGCACTTTTCTCTTGGCCCACAAAGTAAAGGAACTGAGGCTTTAGGTGCTGGGTCTGGGTTGGTCTTGGTATGCTTTCTTCTGGCCCGTGAAGCAAAGGAACTGAAGGCTTGGGCTGCTAGGTTTGATTCGCTCTTGGGTTGCTTTCTTCTAGCCCATGAAGCGAAGGAACTGAAGGCTTGGCTGCTGGGTCTAGGCCGATCTTGGTCGCTTTCTTCTGGCCCATGAAGCGAAGGAACTGAAGGCTTCAATTGCTGGGTTTGGGCTAGCTTGGGTCTTCGGCCTTGAGCCATCTTCTCAAAGCCCACGAATCAAGCGAACTAGAAAGATGGGCTGTCGGTATGGGCCGTCTTCTCAAAGCCCACGGATCAAGCGAACTAGAAGGATGGGTTATCGGATGGGTCGTTTGATGGGCTRTCAGTCTGGGCCAGTCTTGGGCTGGTCTTGGGCCACTTTCTTCTAGCCCATAAAGTGTGGGAACTCAGGTGTTGTGCTGCCGGGTCTTGGGCTGTTGTCTCTTGGCCCATGAAGTTAAGTAGTTGAAAGAATAGGCTGTTGATTTGGGCTGCGCTACAACAGGCTCGCGAAGGGGGGAAAAAAAAAAAAGGAAGAAGAGGAAAAGTGGACTAGGCAGAACAAAGAAACAACACTAAAAAAAGAAGGACTTCGACCAGTCCTCACACACAAAAAAAAAAAAAAAAAAAAAAAAAAAAAAAAAAAAAAAAAAGAGGCCCAGAATTCATGGGCTGAAACTAAAAAGAAGCAGCAAAAGTGAAAAGAAAAAAAGATGCAAGCAGGCAAAATTAAGTCTTGCATACAAAAAAGGAAAAGGTGTTCATGATAAAAGAACATGGAAGTTGTACTTGTGGCCAGTTCCAGGGGGCAATTTATAAATATGAAATTTTATTRAATTAAAATTTTATAATCTATTTAAATAATTAAAAATAAATTTTAAATATTTCCATTAAATTGTGGAGTATGTAATATGTCAACCAATGAAATAATAACACGTGTCAATGATGACGTTGTTCAACAAATGGAAATCAACGAAAGCTTGGCGAATCAGGTGACACCACATCGCTCTTTAAGTGTCATTTCGACCAATCAAATCAACCCACTTTGCCTATAAATAGAGCCAAAGCACAAAAGGAAGGGGTTCATAATTTCATATCAAAGTCCAAAAATTCACATAAAGGATTAGAAGTTTTAGTTGAAAGAAGCCAAATTTCTCTTCAAATCCCAAGATCAAGCTGCGAAACCCTTAGAAGATTCCAAAGATTCCAATGAGTCCAAATTACGAAATCAAGCTGTAAAGTCCTCGAAAAACTTCAAAGAGTCCAAATCCTGAAATCAAGCTTCAAAGACCTCAAAAACTCCTAAAAAGTTCAGATCCCGAGATCAAGCTACGAAGTCCTTGAAAAATTCCACAGAGAGGAATCAACGGATTAAGTTTTCACCACGAGAAGATTTCAGAGATTGTAACATGTATCTTATCAAATTCATAAGATAAACACACTTGTTTTTGCATTCCTCTTATTTTCTATTATTATTTTGTAGACAAGAGCTTCGTGTAAACAAACGTGTTATAAACTGAGAAGGAAAAAAAGAATAAGAGAGTTAAAAAGAGATGTAAGGAAGGAATAATAGACTGGATATCATTAACTTTGATATGAACCGAAACCCTCTATTTATACCCTTGGGCTTCTATGATTTCAAAGATATGGAAGTCATTCACTAATAACTATTAATAACTATTTACAACATGAATATAAATTGATAGATTAACAGAGATAATGTATAATAAATGTATATTAAATTATATTTATTTACTTGTCTACATTGAGTAATTGTCATCCTTAATAAAATTATATACAAAGGAATAAAAAAATTTATAAAATTATAAAACTTGATAATTGGTTATCAAATATTATAACCAAATTAAATTGTTAAATTTAGACCTTACAATTACAAAGTAACTAAAATTTAAAAATTTAGTCATTTATCAAATTTAAATGTTAGATTCTATTTGATAAAATTAAAATCGAAGACTGAAATATGAAGTTTGAAGGATAAAAAATAGTTCAATGTTTGAATATTAAAAATTTACTTTAAATCATTTTATACGTCTAATTTTAAATATTAAATTTGATAACATAATATTCAATGTCTAATTATATCAAAATAAATAAAATATTCTAAAATTATATTATCAAATATTTTAATTTAATAAAATTTTAATTCGTTCAGTTGATAAATTAATTTATCAAACTGCACATCATATGTCAATGTCAAAGGAGAAAAGGGGGAAGAGCATCAACAGCAGAAGGGGCAAGAATTCTTTCGCAAGCGAATAACCCACCATATTGAGTCATGCCCGGCTGCCCGGGTCCTCCGAGTCAATGTATCACAGAACTCTCATACAACTTAAGCAAAACTCGCACTCAATTCATCACTATCTCAAATTCTCAACGAACCCACTCCGGGACGAGCCGCAAACCTCAATCTTTCAACCTAAATCACCTCCGCAGCGGCACACGTATAACCACGTATTAGAACTATGTTTAAAGCATTGCAAGAAGATCCAGTCCTGCCAACTGTTCGACGAATTTCCGAAAAGAATCTCCTGTGCTTTGGAGGCTGGGAAAACAATTCATTCGCGCAGCCTGAAACTTGGGTTTGCATCAGAAGGAAGATTAGGCGATGCCATTGTGGATTTGTATGCCAAATGTGGGAATGTGGATTACGCAGAGAAGGCTTTCTATGGACTCAAGAAAAGGGATAGCTTGGCTTGGAATTCAATTTTATCAATGTATTCGAAACACGGTTTGTTGGGACATGTAGTGGAGAGTTTTCTGTCAATGAGGAATTCTGGGGTGTTGCCCAATCAATTTACTTATGCTATTGTCTTATCGGTTTGTGCTAGGTTGATCAATATTGAGTTCGGGAAGCAATTACATTGTACTCTTGTGAAAATGGGATTTCAGCGTGATTCTTTTTGTGAGGGTGCTCTTATTGATATGTATGCAAAATGTGGGGATTTGGTTGATGCTAGAAGAATATTTGATTGGTTGATGGATCCAGTTACAGTTTCTTGGACTGCCATGATTTCAGGATATCTTCAAGTTGGTTTTCCCGAGGAGGCACTGAAAGTGTTTGAGGACATCCGGAGACTAGGTTGTGTGCCGGACCAGGTAGCATTTCTGACTGTCATTAATGCTTTTGTGGCACTAGGAAGGCTAGATGATGCGTTGCGCTTGTTTTTACAAATGCCTAATCCGAATGTAATTGCATGGAATATGATAATTTCAGGGCATGCCAAAAGGGGGTATGAGATGCAAGCTGTTAAATTTTTCCAGAATATGATGAAAGCTGGGGTTCAGCCAACACGATCCACGCTAGGAACCATTTTAAGTGCTGTTGCAGGTGTTGCAAATCTTGATTATGGCTTGCAGGTTCATGCAAATGCAATGAAGCTGGGTCTGGACTCGAACGTTTATGTGGGTAGTTCCTTAATTAGTATGTATGCAAAGTGCAAAAGGATGGAAGCTGCAAAGGAAATATTTGATGCATTGAGCGAAAAAAATGAAGTACTGTGGAATGCATTGCTTGGAGGTTATTCACAGAATGGGTATGCCCATGAAGTTGTGAAATTATTTATGAATATGCGGTATTCTGGTCTACAACTTGATGAATTTACTTATACTAGCATACTGAGTGCATGTGCTTGCCTAGAAAATTTGGAACTGGGATGTCAATTACATTCTGTTATAATTAAGAGGAGATATGCTTTTAACTTATTTGTGGGTAATGCGTTGGTTGATATGTATGCTAAATGTGGTGCTCTAGATGATGCAAGACAACAATTTGAGCTAATACCTRGTCGAGATCACATTTCATGGAATGCAATTATTGTTGGATATGTCCAGGATGATGAGGAAAGGAATGCTTTTGACTTGTTTAAGAGAATGATCACGGAGGGGATTGAACCTGACGAGGTGTCTTTAGCTAGTATACTTAGTGCATGTGCAAATTTAAAAGCTCTAGATGGAGGGAAACAAATTCATTGTCTTTTAATCAAGTACTCTCTTGAAACTAGCCGTTTTTCTGGATGCTCACTTATTGACATGTATTCCAAGTGTGGGGTTGTTGGGGCTGCAAACAAAGTTTTTCTTAGCATGCCTGAAAAAAGCGTGATCTCCGCAAATGCTCTTATTGCTGGTTATGTCCAAATTAACCTAAAGGGTGCTGTTAATTTGCTTCACTTTATGCTGGCTGAAGGACTAGCACCATCAGAAGTCACCTTYGCTAGCCTTCTGGACTTCTGCCACGATCTTAATACATTGCTTCTTGGGAGGCAAATCCACTGTTTTATTATAAAGTTTGGGCTCTCATATGATGATGAGTTCTTGGCCATTTCTTTGTTGCAAATGTATTTGGGTACTCTAAGAAAAACAGAAGCCACTATTCTTTTCAATGAGTTCTCTGATCCAAAAAGCAGAATTTTGTGGACTGCTATAATATCAGGACATGCTCAAAATGACTTCTGTGAAGAGGCATTAGAATTGTATCAAGAAATGCGCAATTCGAATACCATGCCTGATCAAGTCACATTTGCTAGTGTACTCAAAGCATGCTCTACATTGGCTTCTTTGCAGGATGGTCAAAAGGTCCATTCTCTCATATTTCATACTGGATTTGAGAAGGATGAGTTGACAGGCAGTGCCCTTGTAGACATGTATGCCAAATGTGGGGATGTCAGAAGTTCTGAACATGTATTTCACGAAATGATTAGCAAGAGGGATGTCATCTCATGGAATTCAATGATAGTTGGATTTGCTAAAAATGGCTATGCAGAAAATGCATTGAAAATATTTGAGCAGATGAAGAGGACAAACATAAAGCCTGATGAGGTCACATTCCTTGGTATCCTCACTGCTTGTAGTCATGCAGGAATGGTATTTGAAGGCCGTCAGATATTTGACGACATGACTATGCAATATGGAATTCAGCCAAGAGTCGACCATTGTGCCTGTATGATAGACCTCTTTGGACGATGGGGTTTCCTTGAGGAGGCTGATAAGTTCATTGAGAAGTTGAATTTTGAGCCTGATGCTATGATATGGACCTCATATCTTGGTGCCTGCAAATTACATGGAGATTATGAAAGAGGCAAGCGTGCAGCAGAGAAACTCATCAAACTGGAGCCCCAGAATTCTTCTCCTTATGTTCTCCTTTCTAATATTTATGCTGCATCAGGTAACTGGGACGCAGTTAACTCTCTAAGGAGGGAAATGAAGGAAAAGGAAGTGAGAAAGTCCCCTGGATGCAGCTGGACTGTAGTAGATCAGGAAGCAGTTTCTTTTGTTGCAGGTGATAGATTCAATCCAAAAGCTGGAGAAATCCTTGCAGTTTTGGAAGATTTAACTGCAGTAATAAGGGATGAGGGCTATGTTGCTGAAATTCAATTCTTTATGGATGGTGAAGAGTAAGAGGATATTCTCTTTCTGTGTCTCTTGATGGTTTCTTTGAAGTTTGAATTAGAGACGAAAAGCATGACCAGTCAAAGTAAGAATATGGCAGCATATATGCCATGCCTYGAAATTCTGTGAGCACTCTATGTAATGAGTCCAAAGAATTGTGCTAGTTTTTGAYGTGTATGAGGAACTTCTTGGTGATATGAGTCAGTGAAGGTTTGACGTTAACARCTTACAAGTGGATGAGATGTTTTATGCACGGAACCAGCAGCCTGAWAAAGGAAACAATCTGGACCTCCCTGGTTCCACAACCTGACAGCCTATAAGGTTGGTTTTACTCTTCATMGCTGCAGATATAAATTATTTGAGTGCTAGGACTCTTGGCTTGATGTTTAACTTGATACTTGAAATTTTCAGCTCTTAAGAGTGAAAAACTAGTCAAGGTGCAATAAAATTGTCAATCTTTTACTTTCATCTATTTTACTTTCGTTTATAGATGATTTTGTAGCTACTGGAATGCTTATTAACTCTGAGTATTATTTCTGATGTTTTGAGTCTAAATCTCAAAATTCGAACGGTATTTTTAATGTTTTAGCTTTACAGGTAACTATGAATTCAAGATTGGAGGAAAGACAAATGATGTTTCAACAAATATCATTCAGGTTGTTTTCATTTTATTTCATACTTCTCAACCTGCAGCTAAAAGATTAGCTTTGATTGGCATCCTTATTGTCTGGTGGTTGTGTTAAGGAACTTCTTATGGACAGTTGATATGTTAGGTGCAGTACTTTTAGCAGTACCTGAAGGACCCATTAATACTTTTTCCATTGTCCATTATCCTGATGAGAAAATGGATAGCGGAAAAGGCTTTTGCATGAAGAGCTCCAACTTCTCAGTAGTCAATCAGAAAATTCTCGTTTCTATTGATGTTTGGCCTTTCTTCTCATATTTTCCTAATTAGACTTCCTATTTTCCGAGTCTTGCACAGTATATCCATTTTAAAAGCAATAAAGTGCAATACTTTTTGCCATTTTCCTTTTCTCCTTTTGTGGTTCCGCATCAGAACTTCCTTCGCTAATCCAAAATAGATGGGCACCTGTTTAAAGGTGACACCCGTAGTAATCAATGTTTCTCCACTAATTTTTCTCAGGTCTAGAAAATATCATGCATCAAGATTTTGAAGGTTCTAAGATGTACATGCCAAACCTTTCAGATTGGAACTTAATTACAATGTCTTTTCATATTTCACCAAGCCCATTTGATTGATGAGTGTCATTATGTACAATGAATGGTGAATGAAATCTTCAGTTGAAGAGAAAGTTGGATTTTTGGAGGACGGCCATCAGTCCTACCATTCTTCAGCAGCAGCTCTTCACTGGTATGGAAAGATTTGCTCTTTATCCTGAAGCTTGTGTATCCAAAAGAGAAAGAATGAATATCATTCTTGATGTTTTTTATGAGTGGTTTATTTAGATAGCATGGACTTGGGGAATATTGTTTTCAGCTTATTCATTGAGTTGAAATGTTGAGAAATTTTTTGGCAGTCACACTAACTGGACTATTATGGACAGACTATTACTGCAGAGCAGGGATGGTTGTCCATTGTAGAGGTGGAACACAATTTATGTGCACACTTTTGCAGGAAGGTAATACACCTACCTAACTAGTTTTACTTCATTTTGTAATCTGTAGATTGACGTTGTGAATGCCTTATGCTTACATAGATATCAGATGCGTTCATGCTTTGAGGGGAACATTGATTAATAGCCAAGAATACTTTGTTCTCTGTATTGCAGAATMATAATTTTTAAATTACCAACTTATTAAAAGCATAACCTGTTAGCGAGGAGTGTAATTTGTTGATTGCACTTCAATACAGCCCTTCACGCCCGAGCTGGAMGGAGGAGACCTCCGGCTCTAATAGCCTGTAAAACATTACCACCTCATCTGAAAAAAGCTTAAGCTGGTAGAGAGAGGCGTATGTTGCACAATTAACATTTCAATGCTATTGTTAGCTTTTTTATTCTCATTTCATTATCTTTTGTTTTTCAGGTTATCCACAKTAGGTGGGCTGCCAACCTAGGATTATGGAAGGTAGATGCTTGTCAGAATTAAATACCGATTGTTGGAGAACACTTCAATTGCTTGGATATCCTATGCTGCAAGGACATTATTGTCTTGGTCTTTTTGCTCTCGAGTTGACAAAACCTGTCTTCTTTCCTGGAGCTTTTGAATTGATGCAGCTCTTGATCTAATGTTGTTTTTTTATGTCAATGACTGTTCACATTGGCCAAATAGGCCGAATACTTCCTTTATGGAGTTCATTTCTTTAGAGAAGTTGATATGCCAACTCATTTGAAATAAATTACTCGGTCAAGTTTGAGGACCTCTAGGTGCTCATATCCTCTTTGGATTTTTTAATAGAAGTCAGCATTGATATATGCTTTGTAATTTCCATGACTTGCGACATTCGGACCACACCATCACATTTATGGAATGAAAGTTTATTGTTAGAAGGGAAGAAAAAGAAGAGAAAAGAAGGTTATGTTGCCATCTTTGATAGAATATGAAACGTGAAAGAAAAAGGCTCAAAGCATCTTGAGCTGAAGGGGAAGGTCATAAGTTGATAACTCAAGAAGGACAAGAGTTAAAAATCAGAACCAGGATGATTAGTTAGAGGGCATAAGTTTAGAAGATTGTTATGGCAAAGAAAAGTGGAAGAAGATATTGGAATTCTATTTGGGCGCTGTATTTACAGAGAGGCTCCATATTATCCCTCTTTTCTCGCACTGACTGGCATTCATGGGCTTAAGTCACCAGAAACAGCGGGACGGGAAAAAGTTTTACCGAAGCTGATGGTATGTTATTCTGGTTATTTTACTACATGAATTTCTTGGGTTAGGTATAGCTTTTTATCCCTCAGGTGCTAAGTGATAAAAACAAATAGATGAGTGAATTGCTTTCACATGAATCAAGTTTTTATGTGTAACCTGAAACTTGTGATGGAAATGATTGACATATGTCTGGCTGAAGTAGAGAAACTTTGCTCCAGTGGTTTCTATTCTTAAGCATACTTTTTCTTAACATCATTTTATGTATGTTAGAAATTTCTCTCTGCATCTGGTGCAGCATATGTACTAAAAATACTCTCCTTACTGAGATTTGGATACAGCTCCTATGCATAAATGAAGAAACTTAAAGACTAGGAATGTTGATCAATTGATGTGCTTCTTGATTGCTTCAGGGTTTTGGAAGTCTAGCTCAGCGTCTCTGCATCCTTGGAAACTTTCTCCTTTTGCACAGAAGACACTTCTAAAATTTTCATGTTTAACCTCTGAAAACATATAGATTATGTGATTGATCTGTCGCTGCCGACTGAGAAAATTGCAGCAATCCACCCTGTTTCAGCTGTCTCAAACGAGACAAGAAGAGGAAATGACTAATATGACAAATCCATGTATGGATTTGATTTTCATATTCCTTGGAAGGAGTTTTTGTGCATTTGTTGCAAACTGGCACTTTTTAGAGGTCCTTCGAAGAAACTCCCAGGAATATTTTGCCAGAATAACTTTTATTTTTTGTTCTTCTTGACAAATTCCTCTTCTGTTGCAAAAATTGATGTGCCTTTTTCTTTCGGGTCTTGTTTCATAACTCAATTTAGTGCTTAAAATTGAGCAAATTAAGTATTTCATTAATATTTTTTATAAATTTTAAACGATAATATTTTGATTAATAAATTATTAAAAATAATTTTTTATCGTTTAAAATTTTAATATTTTTTCAATTTTAGATTTATCAAATGAATATCATTGTATTCAAAAAATTAAAATATTCTTATCACGATTGTTTGGTTGCCATGTGGCGTATAACGATGGAGAAAACAAGAGAAATTAGATGCCAATCCAATGATGGAGACATAAACACGTTCTAGAGGCTAAGTTGTGCCCATAATGACTTGCGATGCATCCAAAATATGGCCTAATTTTAATTTGCTTTAAAATAGTCATTTCTCTTTATGATAATTATCCGGATCGATTGTATTATTGTGCTATTTGTCCAATCCAATTAGATTATAGTTGATAAAATTAATATCAAAGAATATGTATATAATAAAATTTTATTAAATATAATAACTGCCTTGTGAACTATTATCTTTTTTTTGTCAAATGTGAATCGGGTGATTGTAATAACTTATAAGAAATAATATACATGTTAATAAAGTAAATTAGATCAAAATAAATTTAAATCAGAATTAATAAGTAAGTATTTCAAAAGCACTATTGTGCATTTCTTGGGAGGAAGTCTAATTAACCAGAAACCTAYAAGACTATGCAAATAATGAATGAAATCATGATTAGCCATTGTGTTCTATCCCCAAGAAAATCGTACTTAGTAATCTATGACTGAGAAAAGTTGGTATGACATTGTAATCATCATTGGATTTGGCTGGCCGCTGTATGTTTGTGGGACATTGTTCCCTAGAGTTTATGGCATTTCTTGATTATTCCTCGAAAGATCGCCGACAGTGTTTGTAAAATACCAGTGTCCATGAACCCAACCATATTTAGTTCACAAATCACATTCAGACCAACCGAAAGTACTTGAAACCAAGTTTGACATCTACCTTGCTCTCTAATGATTAAATTCCCCTCCATTCTTTACCATACTTTCCCTTTTCCAATTTCTAATTGGGCTCCTTAGCTGCAAGTCACAACAATCCATGATCCGTTCTCAAGAACTGTAAGATTTTGAGTTTAGTTGATTGACTGAAGCTCCYATGCTGTCAGTATTGAGTTTCAAAGTTATGGGTTTTGTCTCAAAGCTCGTTTTCTTGCTAGTTTCAGATGTTCAAGATGTTCAAGTGGCTTAGTTGATTGATTGTTTATGAGGTCATTTATGGGCATTTGGGTTTTGTTCTTCAAAGAGTGTTGCAAAGATAGGATTGATCTCATGGTTCTTGTAATTGGCACTTGAATTTCTTGCTTTGCTTGTGGCCAATATGGTTGAAATATCTGAGATGGTGAGTAAAATGTATATCAATTCATTAACCCATGTGAGGCCTGTTTATATGAATGTTTTGGGTTTTGTCAAGTTAATGCCTGGGGGCTATTGCCAGAGCTGGGCTTTCCAGTCATTCAACGTGCTCATTGTCATTGCCTCGTTAGTTTTCTTTCTTGCAGCAGTCGGTTCTGGGTTTTTTTACATGTTTCCTTCTGTTCCACTRATAACTCAGAATTTTGAGAATAATACAGCAAGTGGTTTAGCAATTCCAAAATTTGAGAATAATACAGTAARTGATTTAGTAACTCCAGATTTTGAGAATCATACATCAAATGATTTAGTAGTTCATCCTTATGAGAATAAGACACTGAATGGTTTGGATAGTGAATGTAATGTTTTTGATGGGAGATGGGTGCTTGATGAGAGCTATCCTTTGTATGATGCTTCACAATGCCCATTTGTGGAGCGTGGATTTAACTGTTTGGCTAATGGTCGGAGAGACAAAGGGTATCTTAAGTGGAGATGGAAGCCAAAGAATTGCGACATTCCCAGGTTTGATGCGAAAGGGATATTAAAATTGCTTCGTGGGAAAAGGGTTGTTTTTGTTGGAGATTCATTAAGTAGAACTCAGTGGGAATCTATGATATGTATGCTGATGACTGGTGTTGATGATAAGAAGAGTGTATATGAAGTGAATAGACATAAGATTACTAAAAGGATTAGGTACTTGGGAGTACGGTTTAGCACTTTCAATTTTACAATAGATTTCTATCGTTCGGTGTTTCTTGTGCAGTCTGGTATGGCGCCAAAACGAGCTCCAAAGAGGGTCAAGTCAGTCCTAAAGCTTGACATGATGGATGATATCAGTTCACAGTGGGTTGATTCTGATGTTCTTATCTTCAATTCGGGTCATTGGTGGACACCTTCAAAGCTGTTTGACATGTAMGTCAAGAGTTTACCTCTATTGGATTCATTATTGATGTGTTTAATTTATTTAGTTACCTAGATTTAATTCTTTTCACTATATTATCTAGATATTGAATGTTTAGTAAATCGATTGCTCCGTTGAACCTGATTTAATAGAATAATTCTTGCTGTTGTCAATCTGCTTTGTATCTGTTGATCCATGTGACTCGTGATTTTTCACATTAGCCATAGATTTCCAGTAATTCTTCTGGACTTGATATGTACTTTAGTTTCTTGACTTAYTGAAAAAATTAAACCGACTTAAGGTCATTAAGCTCATCAACGTCAAATATAAATGGGCACAATCCCAGTTTACCTTTTTGTCTYCTCGTCACTTTCTGAAGGTATCCTTCATCACATTCTAAAAAATTTTCACTAGATTGCCTCTGCAAGTCAAAATTACTTCTTCTTGCTTGAGTTTATCACCTTTCCCTTGTGTTGGGCATGAAACCCTTTTTTTTTTTTTTTTTTACTGGCAGATGAATCATTCTTTTCTCTATCTTTCTCTGGTATATTATTATGTTGTTACCACAACCTATTTTCACTGTTAATTTTGTCTGTGTGACGGGGAGAGGACCGTGTTTGGTTATAATGTTGATTCTTTAGCTAGGAGGGATCGTTAGTGGAATCTGAAGACCACTTCAAGCTTTCTTTTGATCGTGTTATGGAATTAATTGAGTAAAAGTACTATTACCTTTTTAATAAATTTGCTTAGTCCATATGTTAGAGATAGTTATGGTAAGGAACATAATTTTTTTCTAAAAGAAATAATAAAAAAAAGAGAGAAACAGAACATGAAATTGGTATTGGATAATTATGAAGAGTGGCATGTTGTAAAAGATCTAAAAGTTAATAGTTTTAATTTGGTAAAGTCAGAAACATTGTGATGTGTATGATACCGAAGTCTGATTAGCAGAATTAAGTAAGAGGATTACTATGACAGAATAGACAGTCCTATAAGAYACTTGTAGCAGAGGACGTTTTAGCTAAACTTGCATGTTCTTGGGCTGAAAGTTTTATTGAGCWGCAATAGTCCTTTTGAATTCCTCACAGCACTGTGCAGGAACCTCCTACTTTTATTATCATTGCTCGAAGGCTAGTAGAGAGCAGAGTGTATCATAGACCTTCAATTTGCCCTCAACTTTTGGTTCAAACCTATAGCTAATATTAGAGCACATATAACCAACAAAATCTTATAAATGGCAAAATGAAAAATAAACAACTGGTTTTATAAGAGTTGGCTRAAGAAGTCCAAAAAGCTATCTTTGTTTGACTTCAAGCTTTTGGTGGAGTATAAGTTCAGTACGTAGAATAAGCTGATAAGCAAGCTTCTGCCCAAAAAAAAAAAAATTGACAACGAACTTTACTGCAGCACTACTGAAGTTTCAGATGTATGCACTGCCAAAATGGTAAAATGGTCAGAAGCTCCAGAAAGTCAAATAGTATAGTGCATAATCAGCAGCTGTACAAGAATCTAAGAGGAGACATAAGCAGAAATGGAATTATATGTCTGTGAAGGAATGTCAGTGCACACATATGAAGTCTTAAGTTAGGCTACATATGTGGAAATGGCATGAAATAGGCACCAGAACATACATAACCAAAACTTAATTAAGCTTGAGTTTTTGGATCAACTTTAGGTTCAAGTCAACATCTAAAGGAACAAAAAAATGAAGTAAATTTGGATATTGCTAATCCTATAATACTTTTTTCATAGATTCATGGATGGRAAAGCTAAATTATTCTCTGCAACTAGGCACTAGGTACATGTTAATGTTGGGTGTTGAACTTTCTTCACATAAACCAGACATCATTTAGGAATGTTTTAAATGTTTATGATTAAATACTCGTTAGTTGCATGTTATTTACTCTGGAAAACATTTACAACTGCATATTCTGTTTTCATCCCCGGATTTAGTACTATAACTTCTTGAATATCAGGGAACAAGGTAAATTTGGGCTGAAATAATTAGAACATCGACCAAGGTTCTTATATTTGCAATGGGAAACCTAAACAGTTACATCTATGTATGTGTGTGTGTGTGTSTCTCTCTCTCTCTMTATATATATATATTTTATGTATGTTATGTATATTAGATCTATTATTGAGTCATCAAGAAAGTTTACACAAGATTAAGGGGCATCCCTTTTCTGCTCACAGGACAAAAAGCAGCAAAGTAAACAAAACATACACAGGAAATATCATTTATATATCCAATTCAAAGCTTAAGGGCASTTGCCAACATTTATTCCCATTACGAATCCTCCTTCAAGAAGCCACTGTTTCACATATTATCCCTATACAAGCGGTTTACCCTTATAATCCTGTAAAAATTCTCCAAAATTATAGCTTGCAATTGCTCTTTCTTAGTATCAGTTTACTTTGTATCTTTCAAGAGTATACCTCCTGCAAAAACATGGAATACTTACATTACATTGTTTTCCTTAACTGTATTTTATGTGGAAACAAATATAATTTGTCACACATATCAGCTTTCAAGATTTCTTCTGTTCTTTGTAATGTATAGGTTTTATGTTATGCTTGCCATTGGGTAGGAACCTCGACCTAACCATTTCAATATTTAACCGTAATAGAAATTGCTCCCGAATGCTTCTAATGTGTTCTTTTCAGACAGGGGCTGCTATTTCCAGATTGGCGGAAGGATGAAACTTGGAATGTCAATAAATGGAGCCTTTAGGACAGCATTGTCCACTTGGCAATCTTGGGTTGAGAGTAAGATCAACACCAGCAGAACAAATGTATTTTTTCGGACCTTCGAGTCCACCCATTGGAGGTTTGTACTGTTATATCTATCACGAAATTAAGTAATTGAAAGTCATTGTCTTGTTCTTTCTTTTAACTCTTAGTTGTGTTCATCATGTAACCAAGGGACTTTCTCAAAGTCCCAATTTGGGGATGACCTCCTCGTGCAGGATGAAATTCCTAATTCAAGAAAATGTTTCCAGTTACATTTTCTCTTAGATCTTGTTACTCTGCAGCTATTTCTTTTCTCTTGTCCTCTATCTGAACATGTAACGTAGTAAAACAGTTCAATAGCCACAAAATTGCTTGTTTGGTCTGCTACTTCAGTCAATAAGCTAAATTGCATCAGTACTATTTACAAGTAGTATTGGTACTTTAGAATTGTCTTGTTTATTGATCCTTCATAGCAATAATTTAATCAGACACATCTCCCAAAAAAGAATTGATTTTAGTAGTCATTTTACCTAATATATTTGCAAATGCGAAAACTGACATGGTTGATGCTTGTATCTGCTCCAGTAGCGGATCCCGTCAGAGCTGCAAAGTAACAAGTCAGCCCATGTCAAAAGTTAAAGGCAGGGACCGTAGCCAGATCTCTGATGCCATTGTTAATGTCGTGAAGAACTTATCTATCCCTGTAACTGTGCTGCATGTTACTCCCATGGGAGCATTTAGGAGTGATGCACACGTAGGGACATGGAGCGACAATCCAGCAGTACCTGATTGTAGTCATTGGTGTTTACCTGGAGTACCTGAAACATGGAATGAACTGCTCTTCTCATCTCTGCTTGCAAAGCATTAATGAACTGTAAGTTCCTWCTCTTTAGCTTCTCGCTATATATAATTGAATACTTGTATTTGAGCTTTGCATCATGTGTGAATCTTAACATAGCAGTTCAAGTGCTCTTGATGCTTCTTCTCAGTCCAAATTCTTTTGCTTCCTTGTACAGGTTTGACAATCTGGTTACCATATCCAATTTACACAACTTCTTTCTTTCCCTTTCTGACTCACTGTGGCCGAATAGAGCTCGCGTTTACTTCATCCAGCTTTGTTTTATTTTACATTTTTTGTTTGTTCGATGTGATGAACCATAAGTCATTTTTTGCCTTATTCTTCAGCATAATAAAGCATCTAAACATTATTTCTCATTTGACTGCTTTATAAGTGACTAAGAAGAGATGCTCCACAAGTGTTTTTCACTCAAACCAAGTTTTCAAGACTTCAAAATCTTGACATGAGAGCCAAGTTTTGGAAACTTGAAAGCATTGTCATAATACAAGGGGCTAGACCTCAACTACAAATAAGCATTCTCCCACTTCTAATCACACAACACATAAACAACTCATAAGCACACTGCAAAAACACAGCAATGGCCTCTGCTCCTAATAGCCACGTGTTCCATCGTGTTCCTCCACCTCCACCTCCACCTCCGCCCCCTTATGTTCGTCCACCGCCTCCTGCCCATCCAATCAGTCCTCCTCCTCCGCCTCCTCCACACATCATTCCGCCACCCCATCCTCACCCCATTAGGCCACCTCCTCCTCATGTCCTTCCACCACCAGCGCCTCCATTGCCACCACACCATCATCCAATTATCATAATAATCGTGATCGCTTCGTGTGGTGGTCTGTTATTCCTTGCATTCTTGTTTGCCCTTTGCTGCTTCCTCAAGAAGAGGAAGAAGAAGAACACGGTCAAAGAAACTCATGATGAGATTGTGAAGATTGACGAGCACTTGAAGATCAAGAAAGCCATTGACGAAGGCCCTCATGGCCATAAAAAAACTGTTATGCTCTCTGTGGAGGATGATGTGCACATGGAACGGAATGAAGTAAAGAAGAAAGAGAGTTTAGSTCAAGAAAACATGCAGGCGACATCTGCAGAAATCAGCCCTAGTGCCCTTGAAGAAGGGAGATCAWCTTCAAGTCCCAAACATCACCATCTGAAGCACAATTCTTGATTGATTATTATTGTGCAACTGATTAAAGAACCAAAATCAACTTAAATATGCATATGAAATAATAAGTGATTTTATTTTTTATTTTACCGAGAATAAAATTCTCAAAAATCATTATTCGTTTTGGGTTCGATACTCGTACAGTCAAACCCAGAGTACAACAGAAGGGGCACGTCTCCAAAAGATATTTCCATTTTACAAGACTACCCTTCTTCACAAATTGAGAGATCAAAATTATTGAGTGGTAGACTTGGTATTTAACACCAACTTGTATTTTCTGGTGCTTTGTTCGAATCAATTGCGTCCTCACTTTATCAAATCTTGTTTCCAATCCTCTTCTTTCTTTTTCAATTTCAAAATACCATGAATTTGCTTGCGCCCATTTGATTCATATAATTTCTTCTTCCAAACTTGTTYACATTTTCCCAAGAATCGAAAGCTTCGAAGCTCAAAATCAATCGGCAGCAGCAGGTATGTAATTTCTTTTGTCAATGGAACCACAATGCTGGAGTTTGCTTTACTGGAGTTACAACTCTTAATGACTGTCTCTCCCATCGTGTTCGGAGAATTCTGCTATGCTACATCTTTGAATCCGACTCATAATGGAGCTTTGAACCCATGCATTTGAATGTCACCTGATATCTGCATTCATCTGGACTACTACCAAACAATAAATTTTAATTGTTTAATTATCTGATTCGGGGATAATTCCTAACAATTAAGATTATTAATAATCCCCTGGAGTCGACTTGAAACTTGGACCTAGCCTACAAGTGGACACTTGCTTACCAACACACGGCAACGGCCTGGATTGATCTAGACTATTTACTAGAGAGATGTAAAAGCGAATATGTATATACTCCTATGAACACTGAACTTATTAACTTTTAGTATGGTAAAGAAAAAATTCCATTGTCTTTCACAGCTAAAGTCATTTAACTTGATCCACAATATTACAATTGTAGGAATCCGTATTCCTTTAATTACCTTAGGAGGCTTCCATTTACTCAATGATTCAGATAGCTACTAATACCATTTACCAGATAGGAGTATCACTTAAAAAAAGTGAAAGATTAGTTCCATTATAACAATTAGAAGTCCAAGAAATTGTGAATCCCAAGTTTCAGCTCCCATACTGTTCCCTCTCAATTACGTTAACCAGCACCGCCCCCCCTCTTCCTGCGGATCAAGTTTTTAATACCCCATCTGGGTTTTATATATTTTCATTATGTATATAGCATCATCGAGTATTCGTCTACATGCTCACAGTTAATTCGCATCTTCCTGCTGCTCCTATCAGTAGGTGTGGAACGTATTCTGTTTGACGAAATGTATTGCTGGGTTTTGACTTCATATTTGTTAGGAGAAAGGATGTCTGAAGGTTTTGCTTCTTTAAAAGCCCGATTTTGTAGCAAATTAAGAATTAATATTTGATAAAGCTTATGTGATTAGTGTTTGAGGTGGGCTGATTTGGTTGTTGGTTGCTGGTTGTGAGTTGTGAAAGTGATATCATCTTGCTTTAAGCTTTATGTAAATTGGATTGCTTTTGATGGATGTTGATCTCCTTTGAGATTAAGTAATGTGCATTGGCATTGTGTTGCATCACTCCAAAAGATGATTTTGCTTTTCAGAAATATTTTGTACTTGTTTAATTGCATGAATGTAATCTTTCATTTCTACAATTAGTTGTTGAAGGTATACTTCAAGTTTCTTTATCTTTTCGTAGTCAGTGGTGTTGTATTTGATAACTCTTGCAGACATATATTGGTGCCTTCATTGTTTTACTTTGAATTTTTYGAGTTGTTTTACATTTCATGGTGAGTTATTGCCAATCTTGTACAATTTTATTGAGCAATTGAACCACAAATAAACATTTATTTGTGGGAAGATGATAATCTTTAGAAAATTTTACTCTTCTAACATCCCAACTTTTCTGTAGGTGGCACTTCATAATTTCTCTCCCACAGTACTGTTGAATCTCTCCTCACCAGGACGTAGATGCCTTGTTAAACTAGCTTTTGTCACTAGATTGCTACCTTTGGATCCATAAACTAATTGCAACTTGCCATAGCCCTGAAACACATTTTTGATTGATATGCAATTGTGACTTCTTTTGGAGTTTGTAAATGGCTGGTTCATTAGTGCCCTTGTGTAAGGTGCCATTGCAATTTTCTCGACCTTCAATCTGCTGTGCATTTGACTCTCACTCCCATCAGTTAGAGCCTCATCACTTCCTTCGTCGACAGTCTCAGCAATCATCAACCAGGAGTGTTAGTTTCAAGAAGTCACCCTTATTCGGTCCATTAATTTACCATCATCGGCTCACTCCAGCTTTTGCACTTGATTCAGATGTTCCTCACTCCAGTCAAGAGGTATGATTATTTGTCTATTAATAAAAGTCTGTCAAAAGTTGTTCAATCTTGTCTTCTATGCTTTGATGGGAATGAAGCTTTGTAAATGCCATTAAAGTTCTTGCAAATTCAGTTAACTGACCCTTTAGTATATTGTTCTCTTTGCTCATCCTCATTCCCATTGAGTTAGAAATGTTTTACCTGAAGGGATCTGAGAAAGCAAAGGACTTTGACCAATGGGATTCTTTGACTGCAAAATTTGCTGGAGCTGCAAATATACCGTTTCTTTTATTGCAACTGCCTCAAATTATACTGAATGCCCGTAATCTCTTGGCCGGGAATAATACTGCACTCTTTGCTGTGCCATGGCTGGTAATGCAACATTTTGTTTGATGAGTGCTTGAGTTTTAGTACTTTGCTAAAAATAATTGGACACCTTTTTTCCACTAATGAAAATGAAAATACAGGGGATGTTCACAGGTTTACTTGGCAATTTATCCTTGCTTTCTTATTTCATAAAGAAGAGGGAGACTGAGGTTGTGGTAGTGCAGACCTTGGGAGTTGTATCCATATATGTGGTAATAACACAGCTCGCCATGGCAGGTGCTATGCCTTTTCCGCATTATATTGCCACTTCCGTAGTGGTTTTCTGTGGTCTGGTTTTAAATTTCATGAATTACTTTTATCTGCTCAACCCTGAGATCTGGCTTTTATGGGAAGATTTTATTACTGTTGCTGGGCTCTCTGCACTACCACAGGTATTGTTTCTACCTCTCGAGCRGACAAGCATGCAATGTGTTGTTTTACATTAATGTTGTTTACATTTCTTCATCTTGCCCTTTCCATGAATTTGAGTGCAGGTCATGTGGTCGACATTCATTCCATATGTTCCGACTACCGTTTTGCCGGGTTTGATAGCCTTCATTATGGCGGTTCTTGCTTGTCTTATGGTAAATCTTCATGTTTCTTTGGATTGAACATCTAGTTGGGTGTTTTAGAAATATGGAATAAATATATGTATAATTGAACAATTTGGTGTTTGTTTATTTTTATGTTTAGTTTCAATACAATAGATCAATAGAATACGATATTAATCCACTCTGCGTGATCATAGGTATCACTGCACGGATAAATTGCAATTAGAATATGTAGAGAGAGAGAGAAAGAGATGTCTTKTTTGGTTATGAAATCAATCCCAAGATTAGTCAAGAATGTCTATATCAACTTGGACTCATCTATTTTTGGGTTTCAACAGATGATATGAACGGATCCATTATAGTTTTTTGTTCTCTTGATCCAAACAGGCTATATAGCTACACCCAATATCACCTCATTAGCTTGTATCCCCCTACCATCTATTATGACCATCAATATTTCTCACCAATCTCATCGTAGATTGTTCTTGTCTAGTCTCTCGCTTTATGAGATAAGAAGAGACTCGTGCAAATGAAACCAGATCTACAGCAGAAATAGCTACCAGTGAGATTTTATACCAGAATCTGAAAATAAATTGTGACCTTTAACCTTTTCCCTCCTGCTGTTTACTTGAGCTTATCCATTATGCATCTTGTCTATGTATTCATTATTTGTCTTGCATATGTGTCTCTTGTAGATATCTACCATCTAAGAAAAAAAATTCAAGTT
Source organism: Rhazya stricta (assembly GCA_001752375.1). Classification (NCBI taxonomy): domain Eukaryota; kingdom Viridiplantae; phylum Streptophyta; class Magnoliopsida; order Gentianales; family Apocynaceae; genus Rhazya; species Rhazya stricta. The sequence continues at coordinate 257,404 of MEJB01000103.1, forward strand.
AAAAGTTACATTTTGTGTCTAATGTGATGAACCTTGTAGCTGCTGATGTTTACAGGCACGGCTGGGCAAGCTGTCTGAGAGTGGCATCAAATTTGTTGGTTCACTATCTGGGTGGACGGCCACTCTTCTTTTTATGTGGATGCCAGTCGCACAAACGGTAATTTTAATCTGTTTGTTCTGGGGAAAAGGATTGACTTCAAAAGGCTTTTGGCATTTTAGTGACCATTAAGCTTGATTTCTCATCCATAGTTTTGGTTTCTATTCAGTGGACAAATCTCCTAAATCCTGACAATATCAAAGGTTTATCAGCCACTTCAATGCTGCTTGCTATGATTGGTAATGGGCTTATGCTTCCACGCGCACTCCTTGTTCGGGATCTCATGTGGTATGTGTACTTTTTAAAACTTTTCAACGTCCATTTACTTTATCACACTGTGACAGTAAAGCTTGCATGCAGGAAGTTGCAAACGCTGCTTAATTAGTTCATGGATAAGTTATTCATTGGTCATCAAACTATATGAGATTTACATCTTAAATAAAGAGAGAACAATATTGTTATCCTGGAAATAGTCATCTGCTAACCAGTGAAATCCCATAAATTTATTTTTTGTCACATAGCATAGAACTTTCCATTTGAAAGGCTTGATCAGTCATTTGATGGGACTTTACTGGAGCTTAGCTGCAGTCCTTGGATGTTTCCTTTAAAGGATGGGTTATCATGGCTTAAACTGTACTTTCTCTATTATTCTTGTAATCAACGTTTCCTTTGATGTTTTTAAATCGTTAACAGGATTAAAGCGAAGGTGATGCATACTTAAACAATATGTTTTCTTGAATTTAGTTTTATCTTTAGATAGGTAGGAAAACTTATTTAACATAGATTGTGGATTAACAGAGCTAACTAAAAGTTATAGAGATTATAGGCAACAGCCATTTTGTCAAGAACATGATCGATGCTATTTTACGCATTCAAGAGAAGTCTTGTACTCTACATGATCTGTCACTTAAAGTCCAATGCAGTCATTCTGGATGATTGAATTAAACATCTACTTATTGCCCAGTCTCTTATATATGAAGGTAGACCTCCTTAAAGAGTGTTGGTTTCAAATTTTAGCTTAATCATTTCCATGAACAAGTTATCGAACTTATATAACGACTTAAAAACTTATAAATAATACTCATTAAAGAATAATATTAGATCATTCCAGTCATAAATAGCATAGAACCTCATGGTTTTAGTCTACCCCAGACAATTTATAGATTTTTAAACACTTTTAGATGGATAAAGTRTAATAAAGTGATTTTCTTCAATAATCAACCATGTTAAAGTTGAGAAGACATCAGATAGTTCCCGTTTCTTTCTTTCTACCCGTTTGGATGAAAAGCTGTTGATTTACTCACCTGATGGCAATTAAAGGAAGATTAGAACTGATCACTTGCAGGTTCACTGGTTCAAGTTGGGCAAGTGTCTTTTACGGATGGGGAAACCTTCTCTGCTTGTATTGGTAACCTATTTACATTGGACGGAAGATTACTTCTATTAGCAATTTCCCTGCTGAGAAACATTTTGTTGTGATTTCAGTTTTAAGAGTATCAGCAGGGAGTTTTTCTTGGCTGCAACAATTAGCTTCGCTTCTTGGATAGGTTAGTCGACAGGTTTCTTTTTCCTCTTATGCATCTTTTATTCCTATATTGTTTCTTCATCTTTTATAAATGCAAAACCCATGGCAGAGCACAGCTTTTCACGCTATTAACCATCTAAAACCAGGAAATAAAAATAAAACTTCGTCAGAGTAGTACATGACAGTCATTTGCCTTCTGAAACAGGACTGACACTATGGAGAGACAAAGAAGTTCATGGACACTCCTCGCCCTTGACATCTCTGAAGGAGTTGGTTTTCGGCCCTTAGGTTTCTCCTACCCACTTCATCCCTGCGGCTTATAAACCCGAATGGTGCTCTCAAGGTGTTCTGCCATCGGAATGTGGTCATGGATGTGATCCTGAACTACCTAGACCATCCCTGAGATGGCCGATGAAACTGAGCCTGCCAACCAGCTTACGGAACAGATTTTGGTTGAGAAACGCCCCTACAAGAATGACTGTTTAACCTTCTCCATCCAACGTCTTGTCCATGAATAGCCAAAGATTTGAGGCATACTTTTTGTATAATGCAATTCATTCTCTCATAGATAAAGCTCCTTTTGTTTTCTTTTCATGTAACGTGTTTTCACGAAATAGAGTGAGCATTTTTGTTGCCAAAATTGGAGCTTTTCACAGTGCTATTACTACATTTTCTGGACCTCCACTTCATTGGGGACAAAGGCTGTGGCTGGGTACTTACGAGCACGCCTAACTGCAGGAAGGACTGTGGACCAAGTCTGCATTGTAAATACACTTGATTGTCCACCACTGTCCTTATTGTTAGTTTGGATTCTCATCGTTCCCGCTTATGATTTAACAAAAGGGAGAGGGAAAAAAGAAACCCGACACTTGATTGCACCTCTGGCTCGGGAAATCCTCCATTGTCAGAAAGGAGACTTTGTCTACAGGATTCCCCTGAGAATCTGAACGATTGCTTTCTCTTACGATAGACATGGCTGTATGACAAGGCCAATCGGTATAGCTAAGAGGCCAAGACCCAAAATCTTGCAGAGACGATAGAGCCAGTACCACAAAAATTAAGAGTGTTGGAAGAATATAGATCAAAATTGCTCCAGTTGTTCGTGTCCYAGATGTATCTTATGAGGCCTAGGTGCATCAGGGTACTTTATCCTCAGCTTCATAAAAGCTATGAATTCCAAAATCATTCCAAAACAGTATAAAAAGTTTTCTGCAGCCAAAGTTTCTTTAAAGCTCAGCCATGAGAGCAGAATCATACCTGATGCAGAGAAGAGAATCCAATAAGAGGCGTTCCATATGATCGCTTACCCAAAAATGCATGAAGCATGCCCTTCACTGCTCATCACCGCCACAAACATCCCCCACGTTTGACAAAGCCCTTAACCATACCCTCTGCAATCATTTTCGCCATGTCAGAGAAATAGCCATCTGTCCACAGTTCACGGTCCCGTGGTACTGGATCAGCTCCGGTGCCAATAAGAAGAGGGACAAACGCAACAAGAAAATTTTGGACCGATAAAATCTGTCCCTAAATTAATGAGGAAAAAACCCATTCCTAATTCATTTCAAAATTAGGGACGAATACAATCTGTCCCACAATTATCCATATCCATTTCCTAATACKTCCCTAATTTGGGACTGATAATGGCAAAAAATGAAACACCATACTATTCATTCGTAATTTGGAAGGGAATCTCAAATCCATCATTCATTTTGGAACGAATTGGGTATGGATTTACCAAATAATTTTTTTTTAAAAAATTATAACAAACCTAAGAAAACACTCCCAAATTTGTCCTCAATTTTGGGATGGATTATATCCCTCTCAAAACACTCTCAAGTCAGGAAGGAATTAGAGATCAAAAAGATTCAAGAGAATACAAAATTAATGAAAAAATTTAGGAACCATGGCTCCGTAGTCTGTCCCTAATTTTTGTGACGGATGTGTTGGTCCCAAATTAGTATCAAATTTGGGATAGATTTGACAAATAAAAATTTTAAAAATATATGTATGAGAAATATTCTGTACAATTCCTCTCAAATCCGTCTTTAATTTTGAGATAGAGTATATCCCTTTTAAATGGGTCCTAAATTATGCATGAAATAGGTATGGATATGGATAAACAGAGTAAAAAATAATGCAAAACCTTAAAAATCAAATTTGTCCCTTATTCCTCCCTAAACTAGTAATTTAGACCATTGTTTTTTTTATAATTTAAAAACTGACTAATCCAATAAAAGGATTATACTATTCATATTGTATCCAAACTTTAACTTGTGTAATCTTAAATATTATACAAAGTAAATGAAGCAAGTGATCGTTCAATGAATTATTATATACTGATTTACCGTTAAATAGATTATTATATATGCGAAATATATTTACGGTGCAATAGCTAATTACGTCATATGAACTCCAGATTTTAGATCTTCACTTTTTACCAACTTAAAGAATAAATCAAACTGTTGAATTTTTAATGTGGTGCACAGACTATGAGTTATGTAGAAATTGAATTGATTAATTATAGATATGCATATTAATTTTAAATCATACAAGTTAAATAATTACAARGTAGCTATTAAATTCTCCTCAAGTTAAACCAAATCAATGCAACAATAATAAAGAAATGGATAGTAATTTTTTAATTATAGTAAATAATTATTGTAGTTTTCCTTTTTTTCCCCCCCTAATCAAACAAGATAGACTTTTAATTATGTAAATTATATAAAGGGTACCTTAATGTCTTGTTCAATCTCATTTTATATATCATTTTCTTAATTTATAATAATTTGTAATTGTATCGTTAATTCTTTATTAAATATTTATATAATTATTCAATATTTATATTATCATATATATGTTACTTAGTAATCCCATCCCTCCCAAATCCACCCCTAATTAGGGACGGATTTGTGACGGATGGTTTCTAGAGATCAATTTTAAACCTATTTGTTTCTAATTCTTCTCTAAATTAGTAATTTTGCACCATTACTTTTTTAATTTAAAAATTACCTAATCCGATGAAAGATTTAAAGTATTCAGATTATATCCGAATTTAACTTATATGTTTTTAATAACTATTCAAATTAAATGAATCGAGTAATCATYGAATGAATTACTATACACTTGAATTATAATTAGATCTTTGATAAAACGATAGACAAGTCAAATTAATCTCAAATTTTAGATCTTGTATTATTAAAATGAGATGCCCAAACCATGAATTACGTTGACAAGTGTTGCTATTGAATTCTTATGAAATTACTAGGTTGGGATGCTCGAAAATTTAGTTAAGAATATTTATACATATTAAGTAAATTATTATCATTTACAAAAGTAATATTTTATAAAATCTTTTATCAGATTGAAATATAATTTTTTTAAGAATTATTTATATTCCAAAATATACATTTGCAATGACTACTTTAAGACCAGTTTAATAACTAAACTTTTTGCCTTCATCATGAATCTACATCAGAAGCTASTAGGATTAGTCCCAGAATCATAAAACCCACTTGGCATGAGAGGTATCTCGTTGAGGAAAGAGTAAGTGAAGAGGGAACATCATTGGAGTAGTGGCCTCTGGTCACACTGGCCTCTGATTCCACTAATGATTGGAAAGCAGAAAGCAACTTATTCTTGTGGAAGCCATCATATCTCAATGAAATAGGTATAACATACGATTGAACAAGAGTTGGGACTCACATACTTGCACCTTTTAATACCACTTTCCAGGAAAAGAACAACAACCTTACCATGTTTGATCCAAACTTTTTGGGATCATTATCTCCAAAGACATAAAACTGTCACAATAGATCAACGGAACAGGAATAGAAGAAGGGAGGTTGTCATACACATCAAATTCACTTCCCTTGTTCACTTGAAAAGATTGTCTGGGATGTGAAATTTCAAGCAAAGAAAAGAAAGAAGATGGCAGAGAAAAGAAACATAGTTATGACACGTACATCAAGCAAATGAAATCATGAATAGGAAGAGAGACAGAAAAGCCAATTTGCATAATAGGCTGGCCTTTTGGAAATTTCTAATGATTCACTTCATAGAAATGTCCAATTAGGATATGGAATAAAACATTTCATAGCAATAGCAGATCTTAGAAATAATGTAAACAGTAACACATACCTTTACAGCCTATTCAGCTGATCTGCAAGCATCATCAACATCTTCAACCCTTCTAATCTCATTGTATAGTTTCAATGGGGAAAGTCACAACATCACTCACAACATACACATCATGAGTGTGTAGCAAGAAGACTTATTTAAATGTAATATCCAAAATTGTTATTATTAATTAGATATAGATGATGAATCACGTCATGAAAACTTAAAAACCCACTAACATATTGGGTCTTTCAGCCTTTCCTCAAAAATCAAAGAAGAGATAGAGTTCCGTTCATGCCATACATTTGCTTATGAACAATTTATCTCAAGCAACCATGTATGTTCTGCAATATCTAGTGGTGATCTAAACACTAAAATGAAAGAAGAAGCCACCTCAGAAACAATTGTTGCTAACTTAATATAAGAAAATGAAAAAAAGCTAATGCACCACCAATTAGTCAGTCCTAAGTCAGCTTATGCATAGTGATATATCATAATTTCTTACCTTTGAAACCTTATGCTTGGAGGTGGAAAACAAAATTAGGTTGTGATGAGTAATTCTGAAGGAACTGCAAGGGAAGTTACCTAAGGACCTTAGGTGGGGGCTGAAATGCTGACCTAACGACCTTAGGTTGGGGCTGAAATGCTCACTAAAAGTCTCGCAGGATACCAGGAGTCATTATTCTAATAGATGTCCTAAGAAATTTCTTTGAAAGAAATCAAAAGAAGATAGAAACCTTAATTGAACAAGGAGAATTTATACAGATAAACAATAAACAATTTTGAAGATATAGACTTGGAAGAAAGTATCTTTATACAAATTGATACAGAATATACTTCTTCTTTAGAAGATAAGAAGTAGATCTTTACAACCTATCATAGATAATACCCAAGAATATCAATGTGAATACAAATCGGAGATATTAATAGATAAAAGAAAATTAAAACAAATACAAAAGGTAATTTTTTTTTTTTTACTAATTATTCTAGATTCAAAATAAATCCATTAGCAAAATCCTCGATAAAATCTAGAAGACATCATTTGTTCTTAGGATTTAACATACAAGACAAYGCATTAGAAGTAAGTTTAACTTCTAACAAAATAATGATTCCTTTATTATCAGAAAAGGATATTCAAGATAAACTAAATAAAATAAAGTCAAAAATAAGAAATACTCTCGGATGGATTCATATAGGAGCTATACATGTAACTATTAAATCTACATTTAAAGAAGGACTAGATACCCCAATTGATCTAGCAATAATGGATCTTAGAATTTAAAATAGAGAGRAAGCCTGTTTATGAATTTTACGACRAATTTTACAATATAGAAAATTAAAGTTTAATATAAAGAACGAYTCCTTAAAGAATTATAAGACAAGATGAGAATATTTCAATGGACTAACATTTTCTGAAATAAATATATTGATAGATAYTGAWRCTAATGRAAATTATTTTAGCAATAAATCATGTCATAATCTTCAAATATATAAACTCCAAGATCCTGTCAATATACAAACTTTAATGGAGAAATACATGAAATAGATGAAGCAGTAGAAACTATGTTAAGATTCGAAAATGAAACTATTCCTATTAGATTATTAATAGAAAATGAGGGATACAATGACATGTTAGGATAATGTTAGGAATGATATTCTTAGATAGTGTTCAACCTTACCGGATAACTCCTTATGGAATCAAAATAACGTTCAATGATAAAATCATCTATATACCTAGATGTCTAGCTCATGCAGTATACATATTTCTATTGGAATTACTTATAAAGATAGATTACAAAGCAGAATRTTTTGTTGCAGCATTTACGTAAAGCATATTGTTTTCCTCCAAAGTATCATCAAGATATACCCCAGATAATAGGACGAGATATTTTTCATAATAATATTCCTCTTAATGAAGGAACTGCACAAAAAAGAGGGAAAAAATCTCACTTGTGAAATTGCAAGTTGTATCCAAATTGAAGGCAAGACCGAGGAAAAACACAAAAATAATCAGGATGATAAAAATAATAAGAGCTTATTTAAGCGATGAAGAGGAAGGCAAGATAATCATCTACGCGTAGGAACTTCAATGGACAGTTGTAGGGAACAAAGCTCAGCGCAATGGAAGTGCAAAAAGGGGAAAAAAAAAAAAAAATAGATGGGAAGGTGCATATCACTTGCTTAAAAAAATCCATGATAAGTAAGCCTCTGAATGGCTTCACATTGTGAATTGATTAAAAGGTTCAATTAAACTAAACTTAAAAAATTATAGTAAATAATAATTATAATTTTCATTTATTCTCCTTAATCAAACAAGATAAATTTTCAATTATGTTAAATTATATAAATTGTATCTATATGTCTTTTTAATCTCATTTTCTTAATTTATTAATAATTTAAAATTATCATGTCAATTCTTTATTAAATAAATAAATAATTATTTAACAATATATAGTTCTTAAATTTATTTTCATTTGATAGAGACTGAATAAAAATTTTACCTGTTAAAATTATTACAAAGAAATATAGTTATAAAAGAAATATTATTATTAAAGGAAAAAGAAAAAGGAATTGCAACTGCGTCCTTTCAGCTTTGAGAGGGTTTCTTCCACATTTTCAATTACCTCCTTCACCGTTTCTGCATTCCCCCTCTCTCACACACCCAGACACGACTTTTTCTCCGCTTTCAGACAGAAGCTATTCTCTTCCGCTACTCTCCCTTTCCATGCTTTCTTTCCCAATTTCTCAGACTACCTCTTCCCCCTTCTCTATCTCTCTTTCCCCTCCGCCATTGTTCCTGCCTATTTTGCCACGTTCCTTTCAATCTCTGAGTCGGTTTCCGCTGAAATTTTTCTGTTTCAAAGGTGAGCAAAGCTCTAACTTCTAGAGATAGCTGCTTTTCCCAAGCCGAAGTAGGGCTTATACTTTCCGCCTTTGCTATTGAAGTCGCGTCGGAGTTGCTGTTTAAGTTCGCCGGTCGGGTAAGTCATCGATTTCTCTGTCTTCTTATTTTCTTTTTCAGATTTTGTTGGTTATATACTTCGCATTTTCTTTGCCGGTTCCACTTTCGTCTATTAAAGAATTCTCTCTGTTGGATTCTTTGCACTTTCTTTATTTTTAAAGTGGTAATGTAGACTAGGAAATGTCTGTATACCATGCTTAATTACTGGTTCTTAATTAATGTCTGAAATAAGTTGTGGGTTTATAGAGTTGTGCCATTACGTAGCTGTGGGTTTCAGGAACAGGCATAATAGGAAAAGTGCATAAATTTAGAAAATAGGGCAAGAAGACCAAATAATTGACAATACTGTAGATATAGAGGTAGTTAAGTGGCTTAATGTATTATTGATTTTTTACTCGTATAATTGGAGTAGATCAGGCACAGGCTCACTTGTGAAGCTTAAATTATTTTTATTGACATTGTCTGGACTTTTAGTCTTTGGGTCGTATGCTGAATTTAAAGAAAGATGTTTTACTCTTTAGGTAGTGGATGCATTCCTCATTGTACTTTTGGAATTTTGTTGTTTGCCGGTATATTATCTATATAATTCCACCTTCTTCTGGTCTGCTTGCTCTCTCTCTCTGTGACTGCATGTTTGTGTGCATCAGTGTTGCTCAAAATGCATGTGCTGCCAACTWGTATTGGTGTTCTTTAAGTGATTCTTATTTACATTTTGTAGCAGAGGTTGTTTAAGAAATTTTGTTTGAAACTCCTTTTCCAAGAATCTTGCTTAGCCGAAAAACTTTAGCTAAGTTTTGGATTTATCATGTGAGATGAGGAAGCATTTGAATCTACTCAATGTCTTATTTTGTTTAAAGCTTGATCTGCAAGTTGCATTTAAACCTAGGTTGTATTGAGCTCGATAACAAACACAGTTGTCTATGGGCAAGGGTATTGAAACTTGACTCATCTGGGTGACAAGGTTCCTGTTGGCTGAAGTTTGCTTATAATTCATGACTATCAAGAATGGTTGAGAAGATGGCGAGAAAACCAAATTGCTAGAAAAGTGACCAAGTGAAAAATATATTTAGGAAATTCACAAATATTTTAAATCAGTCTAATGAGAGTTTCTTCATGCTGCAGATTTCAAATTGATTACTCTGCACTTCCATTATCTGTCTTCAGCTTTATAGGGATAGAAGGTCGAGGTTTTAATTCTCTGACAACAGTGCCCAATTTGAGTGAATAGTGATGCATAAGATCATGAAGAAGTAATCTCCCGATTCTCCAAAAGTGCAGTAGAAGTAAATAAACTTAACACAAGCATTTTGCTTATGTAATGTGATGGTACATGTTGTTAGAAACTGGAATTTTTCTCAGCCTACGACTCTGTGATTATTAATCAAAAGTCATAATGACTTCTTTGTCATTTAAGGAGCTTGATAGGAATATAATTTGCATATTACAAGTGGAGTACATGATTTTCTTAATGTCTTTCGAGTGTTAAATTTTTGTCCTCAATGACCTTATTTATGTTCAGTCTCTAACTTCCTTCTGTACCTTTTTTATGTTGAGTACCTGTCATTTTAATCACAAGAATCTAATCATGGCTTCATTGCAAAGTAGACTTTTAGTTCTATATTTCTTGTACCTTAGATTGAATAATGTTTCCCCTTTTGACTTTGGCAGCTTTGATTTGAATAAAAGGAGTATACCTTCTTTAGCATGTTGTGTGTCACGATAAGAATAAGTAAGCAATTTCTAAGTATCAGATGCTTGATTCAGAAGGATTTCCATATGACGAATGAGCCTTGTCTGACATGTAATTTAAAGAACTAACACCTATTGTTCTCTGATTCTTCATTGGAAATTTGTTGTTTCATATAATGGAAATCTTCTTTATTCTAGAATATACATCAAAAGCAACCTTCAAGGATCGGCTTCAGCTTTTAAGGTCAGAATAAATAGTCAAAATGCTTGTGCTTAGGATGTTTGTATASTTAAGAAGGGAAGGATTCAGAAAATCTTTAAATGTGAGCCTGCTCAAAGCATAGTCCTTGTCAACTGTGATTGGTTTGACACAACTTCAACCATGTGAATAAGAGTTCACTTGAAGTACAAGCTTGTTGATGTCAATCATAGAAAGATGTACTTAGCATTTGATCCTTTTGCGTTAGCTCAACAAGTCGCTAAGGGGTATTATGCACCATATCCTAGCACAAAACGAGATATGCATGATTGGTGGGCTGCATGCAAAATTCTAGCAAGGCATGTTATAGATGCTCAAATTGTCGACTCAACTTATCAAGCTGATATCAGTGTAAAAGTAGCAAGTATCATCAACCAAGATCTAGAAAATGACTATCCTTTTAACTCATGAAAGTGGCGAGGCTGATGTAGTACATATAGGAGAAGAAGGAGAAATCAAAGAGGAAGAAGGAGAAGAAGAAGAAGAAGAAGAAGAAGATGAAGACGAAGAGGAAGAGGATGAAGAAGAGGGAGAAGAAGAAGAGGAAGAAGAGGAGGGAGAAGAATGAAAGACAATGCTCAAGCCACATTGTTATCAAATTGTGTGTATGTGCAAATTTGAGTATAAATTTTTTGATACATGTGTTTTTCCTTTTCCTTTTGCAAGATATGTTAGATCAGATTTAATGGAATTGTTTTGTAGAACTTGAATAGAACCTTGATGGTATTTTATGGATACATCAAAAAGGTCCCTTTGTTTTTTTATGTATTTCCTTTTCATTTATAATGATAGTGCAATTGCTTTTAAGTAATAAGTATTGTCTCCTTTCTTGATTCTTTACATGACTCTTTGCAATTCTAGAGTACTGAAAAAGCAGTAAGGCTAGCTGAAGAGATTGGTTACCTGTAATGATCAAGGTAATGCCTTGCTTAACCATTATAGTTAGAAGCTTCTCATAATTTAGGTATAGCGATGCATATCAAATATTGCTCTAAGTGTCAAAATAGCTGTGCAGAAATATGCAAGAACACTTGGCTAAGTTTGCACCTTTTAGAGCATCCAGAGCCGATTATTTGTTTCTGCGACTGGATATGTGACTAAGGTTGTATATAATTCCTCTCAGACTGTTCTATGGGAAAATCAAGTTTTGCATATTACACATTGGACAGAATTTAAGGATTATATTTCTCCTCCATATCTGATCTTACGAATTTAATAGTGATATTACAATCTCTAAAACGTTCTCAATTTGAGAACCTTGGATCCGTTAATTTTTTTTTCTCTTGGGGTTTAATTCTRAGGATTTCRTAGCTTGATCTCGGACTTGATGTGGCCGGATGTGAAGCTTGAGGGTAAACAAAATCTTCCTTCTAACTCTTTCCAATATATGATTTTTTGGCCCTATGTTTTTAGACATGACAAGAGGATTTGATTGGTGGAGACCCCTACTATAGAAGTGATGTGGCATCATTTGATTTGTCAGGCTGCATTCTTAATTTCATCGGTCGAACTTTGTCATTCTTGACACGTGATAATACCTCATTGGTTGAGACATTGTTTGCCAAAGTGTAGCGAGAATATTTAAATGTAATTTTTATTTGTTTCAAAAAATTATGAAAATTTAATTTGGTAAAATTTTTATATTCTCATATTGTCCCTATGAGACTTGTTCGCGGGGCAAAGTCTGAAAAATTGTCTTGGGACAAATTTCAAATCAATTTACACCATTCATTATGAATCACCAACTTGTTGGACCTCATTTTGAATGGATCAATCATCAGGCTCTAAGTCAACTTTTGGTGACAAACCCCTTGCTGTACAGGCAATCTTGCTCTCAATTTGGGGCTGCAGGCATGGAAAATCAACTCCAAGGATAGATGGGATGGAGATAGCTCCAGAATATATTTGTGTTGAGATTGGATGGAGATAATTCTAGAAGATTTTACATAAAACTAATTGTGATAAGTCTTCAACATATTGCTGATATATTACTTCATTTGACCATGTGTTGACAATATCTTTAAATCAATAGTCATCCTCCTTTTTCCTCTCATTGGCATATTTTGCTTCAAGAGGTGAAAGTCAAATGAATATCTTTATGGTGCATATTACTTCCAACCAAGTTAATGTTGCCGCCATCTGTTGCTTTAAGGGATCAAGGTAACCTGGCATATCTTTGTACCATTAAACTCTAATTGATTTTTTGTTTCTTTTGATCTCTGTTTAAGTCTTCAATTGTGTTGTTTTGTCGAATCCCCTCCTTTTTGAATCTCATCTCTGCCGTAAGTAGTTTGATAGGCTTGCCTTCTTTTTCTTTTTCTTTTTTTAACTTCGCTTGCCTTTATTTTTTCCCCAAATTTTTGATGTTGAGAGAGAGACTTCCAATTTCTTCTCTGGTGCTACCTTTCACCAATATCCTTAGAACTCTTTGTGCCATTTATCACCTCACATATATATTAAACATGCATAATAAATTTCTGAAACAGCGAAATTCACCAATCTCAAAAGTTCGCACATAGGTTGTGAGCAGTCGTTTTTTCGGTGGTCAAAACATATTTTTATTTGCACTGCTATTGCCCTTTGTTGGATTGCTCTTCCCCCAGTTAATCTTTCACTCTTTTTTTTTTTTTTTTTTTKTGGAATACTCTTCTGGTTGAAAGCTTTGCTGCAGTCCGATTCAGCTTCTGCTCGCGGTAATTTGTTCTTCCAAGATTTTCTTCTTTGTCTTGTGTAATGTTTTGCCTTTGCTGAGAAATTGTTGAACTTGTCTTTGATAGTCTTTGAATCGGAAACCTTGCTACTACCTGTCTCTATTTCCGTAATTTCGTACTTCTGGATTTAGCCATGCATTTGTGGAAATCCTAAGCAAGTAAGCCTCCATTCTTTCTCATCTTATGAGTCTCATGATGTGGTAAAGTTATGGTTATCTTCTTTGGGTATGTGAACAAATGTCTCTTTTTATTATCTATGCTTTGTATCTTTGACCATATTTGAACCTTTTAAGTCTTGTTGTGTGCAATTTTTTAAATGTCACTCCATACGGTCATGTAGCAAGCATGATTTTTTTTACTACCCAAAACATCAAACATCTCCATTTCTTTTTATGTTTCAACAGAGTAGGCTGCTATATGTTTAACAAGAGGAAAAATAAAATTCAAAGTTGTGCAACCTTCAAATAAATTGATCAAAGAAAAGTAAGTGAGAGATGAAAAAGGTGTAAAAAATAGGGGGGAAAAAGAACAAATTGCAATAAATAAATGAAAGAGTTCAAAAGAAAATGAAAAAAGCAAGTTCTGGAAAAAACACAAAAAAAAAAAAAGAGAAGAAACAAAATTTTTAAAAAAAAGTAACAAGCCCAACAAAGTCATGGCCCAAAAGAAAATAAAAAAGAAGAAGGGAGTGATGCAGAGACCCAACCCCATGGCCAATTATGGATCAAGCAAAAGAATTTGTTAAAAAAAAAAGGTAAATCCATGACAAAAGATGTGATGTCTAAGCCCAAGACCAAGCCTAAGGCCAATTATGGGTCCAGCAAATTTTTTCAAAGTTGCATAAGAAAGAAAGTTTAAAAAAAAAAAAGCAAATTCATGGCAAAAATGAAGAGATGATGCCCCAGCCAAAATCCAAGCATGGACGACAAAAGGAATGCAAAAAAAATATTGAGGCCCAAAGGATTGGTTATACGTTTAATTAATCATGAAATTATTGTGGTAATTAAATTTATGATTTTTGGTTCAATAATATAGATTCAACTTCTTAGAGCTTATTAGTTCCTTACTAGGAAAYTACAAGCTAATTTAATACTAATTTTAACTGAAAGGAAAACTCAAAAAATTTAATTTATTGGGTTGAATTGATTATGGGATGGAAGGCCCAAAGGATTAGGTTAGGGCTGAAGTCTGGAAAATTTATTTATATAAAAAAAAAAAAAAAAAAACCTAAGCTAAACCTAACAGCATTATGTTCTTCTTCCTTTCCACCTTGCCGGTGCCGCTCTCATGTTGCCGCTGCCATCCTCTTCTGTCCGTTTTGCCACCAGCTTCTTCTTTCCTCCTGCTCGACGCCGCGCTATCATCGTGCTCCCTTCAGAATCGAGATCTACCGCACGGATCCTCCCTCGCGATACTTCTGCCAGGACGCCGCACGCGTACCGGCTGCTCAGACTGACCTCTCATCGCTGCTTCTTCGGTCCTTGTCCTTGGTCCGAGCTCGTCACTTTCAGATCTGCTCGAATCAAAGCTGGTTGGCCGTTGTTTGCAGTATAGCTGCTCAATGCTTGGCCGCAACCCTCCCCGCCTGCTGGTTTCCTCGCTGCGCTCGACCGCTGGATCCGTGGCCTAGCGCACTGAAGCTTGCGCGCTGCTCATTGGCCCTCTTCTGTTGCCGACTAGAAGCCATCTGCCTAGAGTCGCGCGACTCGTGCCTTCCAAATCAGCCGTCCAGTTTCTTCTCCTTCGCTCGCGGTACGTTTGCTCTGCTGTGACCTGTGCTTCCGAGCTCTGTTCGGTTTCTATTCCGATCAGTGGAGTCCGGCTAGGAGCAGGAAATTCTTAGGCCACCAGAACCCCAGGAGACCAGGCACCATGTTGCGCATGCCTGAAGRTAMGTCCGGGGCACAATACAACTTCATACGCAACACTTAGGGTTCACAGGATTTAAGGTGAAACCATTGTTTCTTTGATTTCATCAATCAAATGAATTTCGTAGTTATATTTGATATTGGCGAGTTTATAAAAATGGATATTTTGTTTATATATGATTTAAGATTGTATTTAAAATAGTATGAGRAATGTATTTTAGRAAATATAAAGTGTTTATGATTAGCAYTACTTGTGATAGAGGAAGTTTTAAAATATGAAACAATTTATATRTTCGGTATATTWTTATTGTTAAATTCGAAATATAAATATGAATTTATAAGGATAAATGATGTTCATAGGATCAGCCTTAAATGTTTTAAGRTTGAATAATCGTGTTAAATGAATTTTTTTGRTAATAATRATTAGGTCATTTTCAAGTACATTGACATTAGGAGAGGTTAAGGAACTCCGTTTTGCAATTAAAATAAAATTTTAATGTTAAAGATTCYAAGTAAGTAAATTTTCATATTCATCRACTTTAGTCCATTATAGGGTTCAAAGTTTCTCAACAAAAGCAGGGTGAACAAAGGAGTGGATAGCTCTCGAATAAAATATTATATTAGTAAGTTTATTACACACAGATAAAGTGCCTACATAACAAGAAATCTTAAACTTATGCAACTATTCATAATAACTAAATTAACGCAAGAATAAAACTATAAGTACCTGATACTATAGTCGGTGCTTCATTGGCCTCCTTCCTCGTCATAGTGAAGACTCKTGTTTGAGCAGCTGGCTTCGTCACTCTACAGTCCTTGGCCAGGTGTCCGGGACTCCCACAGTTGAAACACACTCCACTAGGACATTCCCTAACAAAATGTCCTTGTTTTCCACATTTGAAGCACATCCCCTTGCCCAAGAGGCACTCATCCAGATGTTTCTTGCCACATTTGGGGCAAACTTTTTTCTGCTGCTTGCCCTGCTGATTTCCTGTCTACTCCCTTGGAAAACTCAAAAGGGATCACTGCCAGCTTAATCTGATGCCTGAGCCCCTCTTCAAATCGCCTTGCTCTTCTTTCCCAGTAGCAACCAAATTAGGAGCAAACTTGGCTAATCGCACGAACTCAGCTTCATACTCACCGCCTGATCAGCTCCCCTGCTCCAGCCTCACAAACTCGTGCTCCTTCTACTATCGCACGATCTTGGAAAAATATTTATCGTTAAAGGCCTCGATAAACATTTCCCCAGTGAAGGGACTAGTCTCCCTCACATTCTGGYGCTGAACCATCAGCCACCAGTCATACGCCTCCCCTTGAAGCATGTACRCSGCAAAATCGACCTTTTCGCTTGAGCATCTCATGACAGAGAATGTTTTCTGTATCTCTGTCAGTCAATTCTCCGCTTTTACAGGATCAATGGTACTCGAGAATGGCGGTGGGGGAGCCTCTTAAACTCTGAGATCTTCTCGTATTCTCGTGTTTCGCTCCTTCTCAACTGGCTAGCCTGTCCGAAGGCAGTCATTGCTTGCATAAAGGCCTCCATGGTCATTGGAGTCCCTTGTGCAACACAGGTACTACGCACCCCTTCATCCTGGGGTTGAACCGCCCCATCTTGGGTTTGAGAACGCGTAGTACGAACCATTACTAAACTAGAAAAGTTTATCGTGTAAGCACTTATACACAGACGTAGCGCATGATTATAAAATCGAACATTATACTTTACCCAAACTCAAAGCAAAATCAAGACATGCTACAACACTTAACATTCAACTCATTCGAGAATTAAATCAAAATACAAACTTACCAGATGGTCCAGGAAAGGGAGCTTATGGCATGACTTGATACCCATATACATTTTAAGAATTCATAAATCGTTTTTCTTTTTTTTTTTTGAAGTCTACAGAATCGTTTTTAAAACTCTAAGCTCTGATACCAAAACTGCAACACCTTCAGATTAGGAACTGTCATAAGCTGAGAATATTACACACTATACTCGTAAAACAATCAATTACCCATTAAAACTCAACAATATCCAAAATAATAAATAATGTGTTTTAACAAATCTTCACTAACCTAACATTTATTCAAAACTGAAATCATAAAAACCCCAAAGAATTTAAACCAAATGAGAAATACTTAATAGTAAGCAAAAACCATTCAAGTGAACAATTATCTTAACATATAAAATTTATTTAAAACATGTTCCAGGGTATCATAGCCTACCCACAAGCGACCTTATCACCCCATCTGGCTACATATCATTTGAAATGCAAAATAAGAGAAAATGAATGAGCTAAAAAAGCCCAGTAAATAAACTTCATGTATGAATGTATAAACATGTCCTATATGTCATGAAATTATAAAATTTCACCTTTTAAATGAAAACTTTCTAAACATTTCCTTTTCATAATCTTTTTACAAAATCTTTCCTTTCAAAATATATAACTTGCAAAACCTTTCATTTCATTACATTCGTGAGCTCACTGAGTGTAATGCCTAATCACTAAGCTCTGCAGTGGATCATTCTTATTTGAAACCCGATTACATTCCTACCGGTAGAATCGCAAAATGGTTAATATCACATTTCTTTTCCTTCCATCTTTTCACCTCCAAAGAGTTGAACATTACATGCTTCCCTACCCTCCAAGAGAATAGGGTCGGGTACATCGGTCCCTCACGCCCCATTTCCCACTCACATCTTTCGTGGCTAGGTTTATACTCCTTTCCAAAAACTTTAACATTTTCCTTTAAAATTTCATTTCCTAAACCATTCACTTTCTAAATGTGTAAATGGCTCATGCCAGAAGTGATGTAGAACCCTAACTACATGCCCATGACATGAAATGCATACAATTGTATATAACATATCATTTGATATAAAAATAGTACAGGATATAAAACACATGAAACATTCCACACAACTAATACATCTCATAATACAATCCCATACACAACACATTAGACTATCTAAAATAGTTCAATTACATCAATTCATAAGCATTAATGAGATGTGAGAATTAACTTACGCGGAGTCCTTTATGTTAATGGGTTCTTACTCAAATCGTAAAGTGAACTCCTTCAATCGTTCTCAACGTTAAGGCCTCGAAATGACCTAGTTGTGATTACAGAAAAAAAGTCTATTTAGTTCAATCATCCCAACTTAGATATTATGTGTTTAATTCAAGAATGTCCTTAATCAATTATATATCCATATTTAGTTCTCATATTATCAAGTATCACGTTTTTAAGGGTACAATTCAAACTCCTTAGCTCGGGTATAAACCTAATCTATGTTCTTCCACCAATTCACTTCAGGATATAATTATATACAAGTTATAAATTCTAATATTAAGTGATAACGTTTTCACCTTTAAGTTGACAAGGTCCAAGTGTCACAAAAGTGGTATTGGATTCCCGAGAGTGAGCTCAAGTAGCGTGCGCAACAGCCCTGGGAGTCTAGGCATTTGAGCATTTGGGTGCTTGGCCGAGTCACGGTTCGTCATCGAGTGAGCGGCGTAGCACATGGCGACTAGCAGAAACAAAGAAGATGGTGATCGCAGAAGGTTTTCTGGGAGTGGGCAGCGGCGGCGGCGGCGGTAGTGTTACGGGAGGAAGAAAATTAAGGGTTTTTCTTTAGGCTTTTCTTTTCTTTCTTCCTTTTTATTTTTTATGCATTTTTTATTTTTATTTTATTTTATTATATTTTGGGCGTAACCCAGACCYTTCGGGCCTTTCCATCCATACTTAATCCAAAATCCTCAAATTAAATATAACGAGCTTCCTTTCGATAAAAGTCTAACTTCCGACTAGGAAATAAATAGGCCCACGAGTCGAGCCTTTAACCAATCAGTGACTCTTATTCGATGAAGACAATATTTCCGTACCCATTAAACGTGAGATTTCAAAATATTAATCACATATAGAATTTTCAACCCTAGTTGGCACACAATTTCACATGATTAAACAAAAATTAATAAAGAAAAAATTTCTGGGTATTACACATTGTATCATATGTTGTGGTTATAATAGACGGTGTTGTGTAATGTGTTATGATATGTTGGATTGTATTGAATAATGTGGTTCTTGTTGTATTGGATTATTTCATATAAGATGTTTCCTACTATTAACATATATGTTTAAATACGGATTTATATAGTTCATGTCATGCACATGTAGTTATAGTATTCTACATCATTTYTGGCATGAGTCATTCRTACATTCAGAAAGCGAATGGTTTAGGAAATAAAATTTGAAAATAAATGGAATTCTATAAATGAATTATTATAAGAAAAAGTTAAGATTTTGAAAAGGAGTGTAAATCTAGCCATAAAAGATGTGAGTGGGAAATGGGGGTGGGGGACCGGGCACCTGACCTAACCCTCTTGTAGGGTAGGAAAATAAGTAATGTTCACCTCTTGGGAGGTGAAAAAAGGTGAAAGGAAAAGTTAAAGTAATGTTAACCGCTTTGCGGTTGTACTAGTAGAAAATGTGATCGGGTTCCAAAAAATAATGGCCCATTGYAAGCTTGATGGCTAGGCATTATACTAAGTGAGCTCATGACTTTAATCAAATGGAAAGGTTTTGAAAATGTTTTACATTTTGAATGAAAGTTTTATTTAAGGAAGTGAATTTTAAATTTATGGCATATAGTGCATTTTACATACATTCATGCATAGGATTTGCTTATTAAGTTTTATAACTCATTCCATTTCCTTTATTTTGCATTTCAGGTGATGTGTAGCCAGATGGTGCGTGGAGGTCGTTTCTCTGCAAGCCTTGATATCCGAAGTGACGTTTTAAATAAACTTTAATGAATAAGAGAAATGGTTGAATAAAGAGGTTTTATGTATCGTTTACGATTTTATTGATTTATCTATTTATGCATTAAATTCTTTCAAGTTTYGCAAAATTTCAATTTCGTTAAGGGTTAAATTGGCAAAAGATTATTTCATATGGGATAGTTGTTTGGTTTTGAATACATAATATATGCAAGTATTAAAAATATTTAGGAAATTTTTCTAAATACAGGCAGTAATTGTTGATGTTACAGAGAAAACTCTGCCGAAATTTTTATAAACCTTTTAAATAAATATATTCAAATTTTGTTTTCTGCAGTAATTAATATGAATATGAGTAAAGTCAGTAAAAAACGATCTCCACACATCATTTGGTTAATCATCACCTGAAACGTAAAATAAGGAAATATGAGGTGAGCTACTAAGCTAAGTAAGTAAATCCCATGCATAAATACGTATGTCGTGCACTATATGTCATGAAGTTCAAAAATTCACTGTGTTAAACCTTTCCAGAAATTTTCTTTTCAAAAATCATGAGAAGTTTCCAAAAAATTTCCTTTTCATCAAAACTTTCCAAATATTTTATTTTCTTAAAATTGTGAGCTCACTTGATGTAATGCCTAGCCATTAAACTTGTAGTGGGCCATTATTCTTTGGAACCCGATCACATTTTCTATCGATAGAACTGCAAATCGATTAACATTACTTTAACTTTTCCTTTCACTTTTCACCTCGCAAGAGGTGAACATTACTTGCATTCCTATCCTACAAGAGGGTTAGGTCCGGTGCGCCGATCCTCCATGCTACATTTCCCACTCACATGTTTTATGACTTAGGCTTACACCCCTTTTTCAAAATCCTTAACGTTTGGAAATCATTCATCATAAAAATAACATCTTTCCAAACTTCATTCCTCAAAACATATACTTTTCCAATTTCATTCTTTAAAACGTTTCCTTTCTTGAATGTATGATTATGTCCATACCAGAGAATATGCAACTACTACAATCTATATGCTCACGGACCACATGAACTCTTAACTTAAACTTTCCAATATGTCATCAAGTATAAAAATTCACATACTTGAAGTAAAACCATAAATCATATCACATAAAAGCAATCCAATTATGACCATAAACTCACATTCAATTCACATAAAGATTTTCAGTGAAAATAACAATTCACACGTATCATAATTAATGAGAATGTGGTGATTTACTTACTTACATACTTCAATATCCATTATGAATTTACGTTCAATTCACATAGAGCTTCAATCATAATAACAACACACTTGCATCATAAATAAACGAAAATGTCGAAATTTACTTACATGTAATCCTCAGTAAATTTGTTTACTTTAAGTCGCTAGCGGGGTGCCTTAGTTGCCCAYAACATCAATGTGCCATAGTATCCTAATATTATTACACAAAAAATATTCATTTGAAACTTGTTTAATCAAATACATTTATTTAATATAGGTATTTATCGTTAATACCTTCATCGTTTTTCCTATGGTAACCTTAACTAATAATTTCTCAAGATTAATTTCCATGCCAATAAAAATCGAACTACTAATAATAAAATTTAATTTCATGACTCCTAATTTTTTCTTAAAATAACAATAATAATTGTAATCACAATATACATTATTTTATCATACAAACTCTAAATTCCACCCTAAATTATATTCCATCATATTTCAAGAATTATATCCTCTTTTTACTTAATATTACTAACTTAAATTTTAATTAAACATATTCCATATTTTTTCTTAATTATTATTGTATAATACAAAATCTAGGCCATTCGATTAATTTAAATGAAGAAATTAAGGATTCACCTTGAATCCCGAACCTTAGGTGTGGTATCAGTCTATGATGTAATGGCGTCAATCATATTCGGGAAAGAAATACGCTTCGGGTGTGCGAACGGTGGTCTTGGTCGTGCACGTGCTGTGCGTCCGCAACTGGCTCTAGCGGACGACGCATAGTGCCTGGTTGCCTGGGCGCCTGGTCGGCTAGTCGTCTAGTCGCCTATCGCCTGGCCACCTGTCGCCTGGCCACCTGGTCCCCTGGTCGTGCGACAATGATGAGAACAGAGGAGGTGGAACGGCGTCCAACACTGGCAGAGAAGAGGGGATGGGGGAGAGAGAGAGAGAGAAAGAGAGAAGGTCGGGGTCAGTAAGGGTAAAGGGAAGAGGTGGCGACTGGAATGGGGTTAGGGTTAGGGTTACATTTGGGGAAGAAGATGAAGAGTCATCTTCTTTCCCTCTAAATTTATAATTTCTTTTTTCTACTAATTTAATCTTAACCAAAAATTYTTCRCGGGCCATTTTTATTCTTTAACCAASTAAACCCACCTAACTTAAAATCTATTAGTTTTCTTCTAGCCCAAAWTTGAATCGTAATTATGGTCTTAGGTTTGAATAAAAAGAGAACGAATTCTAACAGGTTAGGCTTAATTTAATTAACTAAAAATTCTAATTAAATTAAACTAATAAAATTTTACCTTTAAATAAATATACTTACTCTTAACTCAGAATAAATAATAAATCAAAGAAATAATTATTTATTTCTAATTGGTACATCGAACGTTACGACCTCCAAGTCCTTCCACTATAAATTAATCAATTTACTAACAATCATGAATATGATCTAATTAGTGGATTGGAACATAAATTTTATATAATTATCTATAAAGTTCTAAAAAACAAAAAATCAAATCTCGAGTATTACAATCCTCTTGAACTAAATCTTTTGGAGAGGAACGGCCGAAATTATTTACTTATGTTTTACCTATAATAGAATAAGAGACAACCTTAAGATTGTCACTTAATGCTCTTGGAAAGAACTCTCCTAATGTAATCGATTGTCGGTACTTGGTGATGTATGAACCCTTAGATTTGTTGACAACTTTCTTAGGAATAACCTTATTTAGCTTAGGTACATTCCTTTTTATTGCTTTAGTTCTTCGAATTAGTTTCTTATTTACATATTTCTTTTCATGATTTTTTTAGCATTTTATAGCTGTCCAACCTTTAGAATCAGAATCATCAACTTTGCCACCTTCAATATTTTCAAATGGCTTTGCAATGGTATTTGCCACTAGGTTAGCTGATTTGCAAGAAGATTTAGGTGAGGCTTTACACGAACTTCATCACATCGAACTGCCCAATTTTGATCTCAACAAAGCGTTCAGGTGATCGGGAGACATTTGCAACATTTTGTAAGAGAAAGTGTTAGGTATAATGCTTATTTCATTAATACCGCCTAAATAGTAGACACAGGTAATAAATAAGAGAATACTAAATATCCGAGCCATAGAATTTCTCAATTCTGACACAAGGTACTTATTAGATCGAATGTACTTATTCGATCTAATAGAATGATTTTGCCGTATCCAGACTAATACCAATCCAAGCCATTTCATGAATAAAATGTGACCAATTAACCAACCAACAAAACTACTTGTTACAAATAACATCTTGTTGTTGCATCGAAACATATAAATGTTGACTAATCTGGTTAACATTGAACTTGGTAAAATGAAACAGTTGAATAATTGAAAAAGATAAGATTATTCAGGAATACACATTGAATGCTGAGATTATGCATTAAGTTTCGGGTAGTAGATCCATAATCAAAAAAGTGTTTGTGATTGTTCCAGAAGAAATGAAACAAAAGATACAACAAAATGTGCCCCTTGCGAGTTAATTCCATGAATTTATCCTTAAAGATGAAGCATTTTCGATTGGGTGGCGAACAAGATGATGATATTTGCAATAATTTGGATCTCCTAGCTTTCTTGCTTCTTCTGATCATTTTATATATRACAGTTCGATGATCCCAGCTTTTAACATGTCATCAAAAATTTTCAAAATATTTAAATCGAAAAAGGAATATTCTTTATTTTTCATATCTTTCAAAGTCAATGCATCTTCTTCCAAGATCTAGAGTAATATTTACTTTCTCTATAACCTTTCTGCTTACTTTTGTAGGTATCCTGATAGGCGTTGTAATTATTATCATGGATCATTTCCTGTCAGATTTGGAAGATTTTAGTAGTTTTCTTGAAGTAATTTTTCCTTCTTTCGTGGCTCGGGTACTAGAATTCCTTGATCTCTATGCACCGTAATACTCAACTCCATATCGTGAGCCGAGTAGCCAATTCCTCGAAGGTTTTTGGCTGGATTCCTTTTAAGATATATTGGAGGCCCCAATATATAACTTGGATGCACATCTAAATTGCAGATTGTTCGAAGAGGCAATGTCTGCAATCCAAGCTCAAACTTCTCCATCGATGTAATCAATAACGGGCTCATCTTTTCATTGCTTAGTATGATTAAGCTCCAACATACTTGCAGTTCGACGGGTGCTGTAAAAGCAATTGAGGAATTCATGTTTAAGTTCGTCCCAATTGTCAATGGGTCCAGCTGTGAGGTTGATGTATCGGTCGAATGTGTTTCCCTTGAGAGATCGAACAAATTGTTTGACAAGTTAGTCACCATATATGCTAGCATTCTTACAAGTCTCAACAAAATGTGCAATGTATTGTTTAGGGTTTCCCTTTCCATCAAATTGCTAAAATTGTGAAGGTTGATAGCCGATAGGCATCTTCAAGTTTTAAATCCTCTCGATATATGATTCAGAATATACAAAAGAAGATTTAGTACTCCCTTCATACTTATCCTTGATGGCGCTAATAATGAAATCATTTAATTGATCAACATGGATTAATCCATCTGATGAGACATGGATTATTGCGGCTTTTTTTAAGGGTCTCGCTTCTCTCATATCTTTAGATTCAAAATTTGACTTGAGGTTGCTTCCCTAAAATTTTTGCAGATCCCAACATATTTGAAGGTTCGGGATGTTTTAGAGTAGATTGGATTGTTTCTCTAGTATTCTCGAGCCGATTCAGTAGTTAGGCAATTATAAGATCTTGTAGTTGAGTGTGCTTTGCAAGACTTTCCACCAACTTTGTCAGATTTGAAATATATTCTTCAACAATTGAGATGTCCGCTATCATAATGAGCATAGCGAATGAACTTGTAGTTGGATCTTCATGAGCTATTATATCGAGTTTCGAATCCTCTTGAGGAGAAGCTGGCGACGAATCTTAAGTATATCCGCCATCAGCATGTTTCGACTTATGAGATTTGGTTCCTACATTCAACAAAGACATAGTTGTTCTTATAGCAGATCCAAGTTCCATTTTTTCTTCTTGAGGAGGAACATCCTTGAACATAAGGTTAAAGTATTCGTAGATCTAATTATTTGAGATGTACTCCACTTTTTTTCCAACACCAGATGGCGCCCTACTCCGTGCCACAGGTCTTACATATGTGGGGACATGGTTGATTTGACAGCGGTACCAATTATTGCAGATTTGGAAGGGGTAGCCTTTAAGGTGTTCTGGGGGCCATTGATGAATTTGACTTGATTTGATTTGAAGACAAGAGATAATGAGAGAGATTATCCCATTGGCCGTGTCAAAATTTGTTCTGAGGGTTTTATAGCTTGATCTTGAAATTGAAGAGAAATTTGATGCTTTTTCTTCTAAACTTCTCACAATTTTCGGACCTTGGTATGAATTTCTGGACATCCTCTTCTTCTTGCTTTAGTCTCTATTTATAGACAAAGAGAATTGATTTGATTGATTAAAGTCACATTAAGGAGTGACGTAGCGTTACTTGATTCGCCAAGCTCCATCCTTAATTTTCACTCATTTTTGACATATGTCATCATTTCACTGGTCGAGATGTGACCCTCTCTAATAAGAATTTTAAAATTAGCTTTTAATTACCTAAATAGATTGTGAAAATTTAATCTAATAAAATTTGCATATTTAAAAGTAAAAAATAAAATAATTATATCATAGGAACAATAAATCTTTCTTTTTCTTTTGATATGTTTCAAACTGAGCTAAAAATGAGTTTTTAAAGAAAAAATGATGTTGGTTTAAAGATCTAGTCATTTTGCAGGTGTGATAAAAAAACTCCCCAATTTTAAATTCAGGACAACAACTGCTAATTGACTAATTGACCAACACCACTTATGGGTTTTTCTTTCGYTCTTGTTTTCCGGTTTTTCCCTTCCGGCCAGAATTGGTTTCTCTCCTCGAACTGATACTGCTCTATCACGAATAATGGAGTCCGATGCCTCATCAACCACGGCGGCGAAACCCACCGAAACCAAGAGCTGGGCTGATGTAGCCGACGAACCTGAGGAAGTTTCGGAGGCGCCCGATGAAAAATCTACTCCTAACCTAGAGAATTTGACGATTGGTGATTCAGGGAAAGGAAGTCAAACACTTTCCGATCCAGATGACTCTAGCATACAAGCTGTATGCACTTCTAATCTCTCCCTTTTTGCCGCCGAAAGAAATTATATTTATCATTAATTGTCTTTTGCTCTTGCCATCTGTTCTTTTTTTTCCTACAGTAAACTTGCCCCCGATAGTGATTAGTGATTGCCAGTAATGTGTGTTCAACTCTTTGGAGTGAATTTCTAATAATCTGAATAAACTTGTCCCCTGCAGTTAGCAATTGAATTCGGAAGTCGTTATTGAGCTTGAGGTTATGATATTGAACCTTGATGTGTACTTAATAGGCAGTGAGGCTTATGATTATATGTGTTTACTATGTTAACTATATTATATACTACCTATTTTCCAAAATATTTGGTATGCACAACTATGTTGGAAGTATAAAAGGACTAAGATACCTCTGTATTAGTAATCTCTTGGGGTTATCATTAATATTGTGGGAAACAGACTAACATTGTTAGGTGTATACTTTGAACTTTTATTGATAATCTTAATCGATGTTTTTTAATTAATCCAAGATGACTAAAGGTAAAATTGGAAAAAAGCAACAAATTGTATCTTGATTTCTAATGTAGCAGATAATTTGAAATAAAAGAATTCTTGAAATGTAGCAATTAGTTTAGAATGTAGCTAGGACTATCATGTACTATTAGTAGCTAGCTACTGGTGTAGAGAGACCATATGATAATGAACATCATTGTTACTCCAGCATGTTGTTGATGCCCTAGTGCTCTTATATTTTTCCCRCAGCTATGAGCTGGAAAATTGGAATATATGACAAGAAGGAATAATGTGTTTTTGAAATATTAAGAACAAATTGCGTTACCATTCTTCTGAAGGTCACAAATTAAGTTGTTGCTCATGGGTGCTATTAGCTGTAGATTTATTCTGTAGCCAGTTTTGCCTTTGCTGATTCCAAACCATGACAGCGAGCACCATCTTAGCATATATATTTTGTTCAAGGACTTTTGCTACTCTTTGCTAGAGTGCTAGGTTTAATTTGGATTAGTTACATTARGAATATAGTTTATGTTTTATTTAGATTTAATGCATTGAGAATATATTAATATCTCCCAGTCATGGGCAGGTGCAGGAAATTTGAAAAAAGAAGAGGACCGGGGGGGCGGGGTGTTAAATTTTTTAAGTATGTTTCAGAGGAAATTTATTTTTACAGAGTTAATATAATAATTTTCAAAAGCTTTGAGACAATTCTCATAYTCATGAATGGGAATTTTTGCTTTGGAAGTTTACTGTTAATTCTACTTGCATGATTACGCAATTTGGATTAGGTTACATCTAGAGAGAGAACAATTGTCATTTTATTTGATTATGTCTTAAATGATTGTATTTTTTTCCAATCATCTGCACTAAAGCTCATACAAAATCTTTGCAGTTGTTCTTTAACTGATGTGACTCTTATCTAGGTACCATCTGGGGATACTCCATACACTTCAGCCAAGAGGTTTGAAGATCTGAATTTGTCTCCGGAGTTGCTTAAGGGACTATATGTGGAAATGAAGTTTGAGAGGCCTAGCAAGATCCAAGAGATCAGTTTGCCAATGATTCTGACTCCACCTCACAAGAATTTGATTGCTCAAGCTCATAATGGGTCTGGGAAGACCACATGTTTTGTACTTGGGATGCTGAGTCGGGTTGATCCAAAAGTACCTGCCCCTCAAGCACTCTGCATATGCCCCACTAGAGAATTGGCCATCCAGGTAGGTAAATGTGTGACTGTATCTGCATCCATTGGTTTCTTGTTAACATTTATATTCATATAATTGGCATTTGGCATTTGGCATAATCAGCCTTACTGTTGCTCTCCCGCTCTTCTTATTATTTATATATGGAYGTTTTTTTGGCGTAACTTCCTACACGAGTTTGATTCAATGTTATTAAGGTTTAAGATTTTGTAATTATAGGATTGTGCTCTAATACTGCATGTGAATTCTAATATTTGCTTATTTTGGTTTTATGGTGAATTTGGTTTCTGATATGTTGTTTTAATAGAAATTTCACATGGTCCTGTCCAATAATTAGTAGCAAAGGTCTAGACAGTTGGATTGGTGGTTTTTTGCTTGTCTAGTGATGTGTCTGTAACTATCAGCATTCTTGTTTGAGTATGGATATATGCAAAAATAAATTGGGTTWATTGAATGGACAAAAATTGCTTTCGTATATAATTGAACATGAAGTCGTCTGTTTACACATTCTGTTAAATGTTGATCCTTGTATAGCCAATTTTTTAACTGATTTTTCCTGATTTCGAGCCATGCGCACATGTTATATGTTTGTATCTTTAAGTTTGCTTAATGGACTTCTGCTGCATCTTAGCATTTTAAGTTTTAGAAGTTTTAAGAAATGCTAATGGATGGTAATATTTTGCAGAATATGGAAGTGCTTCTAAAGATGGGAAAGTTCACAGGGATAAGTTCACTGTTAGCCATTCCAGCAGATAAGGCCAATTATGTACCTCTTTCGAAGCTACCACCAATTGATAAACAAGTAATTATTGGCACACCTGGTACAATAAGCAAGTGGATTACTGCAAAGAAACTAAGCATGAGCTTCATGAAAATTCTTGTGTTTGATGAAGCAGACCACATGCTAGCTGAGGCAAGTCATGTACATTAACATCTTGATGGATATTGTTCTTGTAATTTGAAGGTGGTCGCATTTTGAGTGTTTTTACTTCATTATATTCTTTGACAGTTACAAACTTATATGTGAATTTGGATATATTGTCCAGTGTATATAATCACTACAATGTTGCTAGTGAAAAATTAATTAATTAACTCAATTTATCATAATCGAAAATGTTTATGTCTGATTAAGTTTCATTTCCACCTATTATTATTTTGTCTTCTTGCATTTACCCTAAATTATATAAAGCAGGTTGTGCTGCCGAGTTCATAGTTTAGAGGATATATATTCCTTGTTGATACATCCTTTAATATTGCTTGCTACTGTAGGGGAAAGAAGTTTGTTATGATTGTATTTTGGTTTTGCTAGTCTATGAAAGGACACTGGATACTAGTAAATGAAATCGAGTCATAAATCTCTCTCAATTCTCAACTGCCTCTTACTGTTTGTGATGCAGAGTGGTTTTAAAGATGACTCGGTGAAGATAATGAGGGTTATTGTTAAAAACAGTCCAGATTGCCAGGTTAGCAATCTGTTAGATTTCGTTTGGGTCCCCTTCTCCATCCCCTCCATTTTTCAGTGTCTAAATATGATCTCTTGCTCAATGTCAATATTTCCTATGGCACTTCTCATTGTCAAAATGAATTTTTGGTTAACTGCATTTGTTTTCTATTTCCCATTTGCAGGTGCTTCTATTTTCTGCTACATTTGATGATGCGGTCAGGACTTTTGTTGATAAAATAAACAAAGAACTCTTTGTCAGAGACTACAATCAGATGTTTGTGAAAAGGGAAGAGCTATCACTAGATTCTGTTAAACAATATAAGGTCTATTGTCCTGATGAGCTTGCAAAGATAATGGTAATTAGGGACAAGATACTCGAACTTGGAGAAAAAGTGGGGCAGACAATTATATTTGTTCGAACCAGGAATAGTGCAAGTATGTTGCATCAATCTCTGGTCAAGTTTGGCTATGAGGTTACAACAATTCAAGGTGCCCTAAACCAAGAAGACCGAGACAAGATAATCAAAGAATTTAAAGAAGGGTTAACTAAAGTTCTTATATCAACTGATCTTCTTGCTCGGGGTTTTGACCAATCCCAGGTACTTTTAGTTCTGAGCATTTACTGTCATTATAGTGTTTGGGGACAATATAGCTGTGTTCAATTTTCTAATTTCTTATTAACATAATATTGTTGTTCTTTTTTGCTCTGAAAAGGTCAACTTGGTTGTTAATTATGATCTTCCAGTGAGACACAACTATCAGTCAGAACCGGACTATGAGGTATACCTGCATCGGGTTGGTAGAGCAGGTCGTTTTGGCCGCAAAGGTAATTTCAGAGGCTAAGGCTGCGTTCCGTTTGTATTCATTTTTTAGTTTTCATTTTCAAAAACATTTTCAGGTTTCTATTTTGAATGGGTCTTTCTCAAGTTTGCTTAGAATGTGTTCGGTTTGTCATTTCTGAAAATTGATTTTGAAAATAAAAAACTGAAAAATACGTTCCATTTAGAATTTGGCAGAAAAATGTTTGGCTATTTACTATTAGTCAATGTCAGAATATTTTTAAATTAAAATTAAAAACAAAAATTAAGTGCAATATAATTAATTAGAAGTTTTTTAGATAATTACTAAAGAGAAATAAACAAAGAATATGTTTTCTGCGTTTTGGTTGTAGGAGGATGTTTTGCTTAAAAACGTCCAAAACAATATTTTTGTTGTTTTTAGTTTTCTGTGCAAAAAGTTTTTCCATTTTCGAAAATGCATTTCTGAAAATACGAAAGAGTACGCATTTTTAATGTTTTGAAAAATTGAGAATAGAAAACAGCCCGAAAATAGCAAAGAGAACAGGGCCTAACTGTTTAATGTGGGGCTTCCTGCTGCATTTTTTGGTTGTACTCTGTTTCTTCGTAAAAACAGCTCATCATCCTACACATTAACATCTAGTTGCATATAAAGAATACATGAGAATTGTTTGCTGCTTTTTGAAGTTTGAAAAATTTGAGGATATCTGTAATATGCAACATGTTGGTATCTGATGTTTATAAATATTCTTTTTTCTGTCCTTTTGACCTTTAATGCTTCTGCAGGTGCTGTTTTCAACTTATTATGTGATGTTAATGATAAAATGCTGATAGAGAAGATTGAGAAGAACTTCAACAGCCAAGGAGCTGAGGTAAGGGTTGTTTTTCTTGTTTTATTCCATTGATTTCATTTTTCTCCCACTTCTTTTCCACAGTATTGCACAAATTTCTAAAACTAGAATAACTGAGATCAAGTTTGTTACGAGTTATTGTTATTGTGGCTCTGAAGTGGAGGAGAACATAGAGGGTTTAATTGTGTCCCCTCAATGTGTTACAGGTGGGTTCTTGGCAAAGTGATGATGATTTTCATGATGCACTTTCAAWAGCTGGATTGATCTGAAATGTTTGTCRTCTGCTGGAGTTCCTGCCTGGATCAACTCCATTGCCTGGTTTTATGATTGTAACTCTATCAATTGCCAGTAGATTAAAGTTTCATTAGCTGCTAGTCTTTAGAAGTCCAATCTATCCTTTGGCAGACAATTAAATTAGATCTTGCCACAAGATATGTAATTTTTCTGTCTTTTCTGTTTTCTCCTTAGCCTTCTATTTAAGTTCGCTAGAGGAATGCAATGTACTTGTGCCCCATTTTTGGGGTTGATGAAGATTTCTGACAGTTAAATGCCATGAGATGGGAGTTCTATTGATTACTTGAAAATCTTCCTATTAACAACGTTTCCTTGTGTTATTTTTTTCATTAGTTGTGTTCTTCTCATTCTAACTTCATTTGAGCATTACATGATTAATTTGACCCAAAGATCAATTTTTGATTCCTAAAATTCAGTTACTAATGTAGTTCTCATCTTAGGTGTATATTAACTAAGCTTCATGAAATGTGCGGTTGCACTCCAGGTCATGTCTTGCTGTGGAAATTGCACTCAGTTTTACTTGCCTTGCTTTTGCTGTGTTTCACATAAATTTGGAGATAATTTCCTTAGTGTTGTAAAATTAATAGCATCAATGAAGTGAATGTGTTTGTTTTTGTAAATCTTGATCCTACAGAAAATGTGTTTTGGTTGGGGAAGTGATATTCTCTGGATACAAGTATATGTTTTTCTCTCTGCATCATGTGTGTTCGTTGAAATGCCTAGTGGAGTTGAAAATGCCGTTTTGTCTATGTGCGCTAAGGTTTCTATATACTTGTACCTATTGGTTTATATCTAATGAAGTGCCATACTAAAAGTTTTACTTTTCCTATGTCTTTATGAATCATCTTCTTTATGTTCAGCTGTCCGAGAGAATGGTTAAGATCATACTTGTTCAAATAAGTAATTATTATGCTTGTAAAGTTTTTCTTTTTTTATTTTATTTATTTTCTTTTTTGGTTTTTTTGTGTGTATTTATGTGATATATCCTCATTGCYATGTGGTATTGGATATCTTTTAGCAATTCTTTTATTTTTTTTCTTTTCTATTTTTGTAGGTTTTATATTTTTTCATTTAGCTACTATCCGAGAGGCAGTTGAGGATTTAGATGTTCAGGTAACTATCTTGCATTTATAAGTAATTCTGTTCTGCTTTTCGCTTTGATGTTGGAAAATATGATAAGGTTGTTTAGTTGGAGTCTTGATGTTTATGTTATTTGGCTTCTGCGTAACTTGTGTGTTTATTTTATTACTTTGATGAAGAGAAAATAGTGTCTTCTATGTGTTTCATTGATCTGCATTTGGTCCAATAAAATATCTAGTTCTGGTAATTGAAACAGCTATTGAATTGAATAGCTCCATTGTCTTCATCGAAACATTGAAAATGTCTCGTGGAAACTCATTGGAAACATGAAATATGTTCATATACATCCCAACAATATGCATAGCCAAATGGAGTAATAAGAAACAAAAGCCACAGGATCTGGAATTTTTCCTAATCCTTGGTCACAGTAATACAAGTAGACTAATGAGAAAAGAATTAGAAGAGGTCACGAGATAGGAATTCATCAGTACCAGATATAATCTTCAGATTAGATTTTATTTAGTTAGACTTCCCACTGTTTGTACAAGTGAAAAACTAATACATCAATGCTAGAGTAGACTAGGAAATGCTATGAAATAAATAGATTACCCCAAGTAGCTATTTGAAATTATTGAACATATTGCAAATCCACTGCTGAAAATAAGAAAAAATGGCAGGACGACGTAGATGATATCAACCCTGCAAAATGACTTTGTGACCGATAAAGGTCGAAACTTGGTGACAATGGAAGGCTCTTCGCCAATCAATTGTTGCAGATGAATCCAATCCAAGTTGCACCTTATGAAAAGTAACAGTAATAAACTTTTCTTTTACAATTTACTTTTAATATAACTGATTACCTTATTAAGTAGCATTTCTGAATTATGGGAGTTTAATGAATTTACCTTCCCCAGAAGCAACATGAAGAGGTCTTGAAGACAAATTAAGTACTCCTAAGCTTAAAAACAGTTGATTTTAGCTTTTAGTGTTTTTAAAAATAATTCCAATTATCGAATACAACATTAAGACAAAATCAGCATAAAATCAGCATGGATATCATGCTGACATGAGCTTGACCGGCTTGATGTCCTCAAGATACTGTGAACTTTGATAATCTGTTATATTATTCACATATTACTAGGCTATTTATTCATAGAGAACCCTAGAGTAATTATGGTAAATCCTAATCAATTATCTACAATCACATAATTAGGGGAATATCCTAAGATTTCTCATAACAGAATCAAATAAATATCTTTTCATATTTTCCAGAGTCCCCTCAAGCTGGTTCAAAGATATAACCACAGCTTGCATGTAAGCTTGTCAAATTGAATCTTCTATAGTTCCTTGGTAAAGATGTCTGCCACTTATTGCTCTGAAGGAATATAAGGCATACACACTATATGCCTCCTCCCAACTTCTCTTTAATAAAGTTTTTTATCAATCTCCACATGTTTAGTCCTGTCGTGTTGAACAGGATTATGAGCAATGTAGATAGCCGCTTTGTTATCACAGTAAAGTATCATAGGAATAATACTTGAGAATTTAGGTCCTCAAGTGGCTTCTTTAGCCATAATACTTCACAAATTCCATGAGCAACCGTTCTAAACTTAGCTTCTGCACTACTTCTAGCTACTAGACTCTGTTTTTTTACTTCTCCAAGTCACTAGATTTCCACCAACATAGGTACAGTGGCCTGAAGTAGATCATCTATCAGTCACACTACCTGCTCAATCAGCATCTGTTAATGCTTCAATTCTGAGATGACCATGATTTTCAAATAGTAACCCCTTTCCAGGTTTTCCATTTAGGTACTTGAGAATTCTGTAACAGCATCAAAGTGTTCTTCTCCAGATGAGTACATAAATTGATTCACAACACTTACTGCAAATGCTATGTGTGGCCTGGCATGAGATAGATAGATGAGTCTTCCAACTAATCTTAGAAAATTTCTCTATTCACTATCCTATCTGAAGTGGCCACCTCCAACTTCAAGTTAGCTTCCGTAGGGGTTTCAACTGGTTTGCACCCAAGGAGAGGCCGGTTTCCTTAGCAAATCAAGAACACWCTTCCATTGTGAAACAAAAATCCCCRTCTTAGATCTTGCAAATTCCATCCCCAAGAAATATTTCACAGATCCAAGATCTTTTATCTCAAATTCCCTGGTCAGAAACATCTTCAATTTTTCTAGTTCATCCACATCACTTGCAGTTAAGATCATGTCATCTATATACACAACGAGAATAGCAATCTTACAATCCCTAGAATGCTTGACAAGTAATGTGTGATCTGCTTGAGCTTGGCTATATCCACGACCCTTCAGAGACTTAGTAAWTTGACCAAAACATGCCCTAGGGGATTGCTTTAAACCATATGGTGACTTTCTTAACTTGCAAATCTTCTCTGACCCATAGTGTCTTCAAAGCCAGGAGGTAAATCCATAAGTGCTTCCTCTTCTAATTCCTATTAAGGAATGCATTTTTCACATCCAGT
The DNA here is from genome assembly GCA_001752375.1 of Rhazya stricta. NCBI lineage: Eukaryota > Viridiplantae > Streptophyta > Magnoliopsida > Gentianales > Apocynaceae > Rhazya > Rhazya stricta. The sequence goes on from MEJB01000103.1 coordinate 292,422, forward strand.
TGTTGTAAGGGCCACTCAAGATTAGCAGCAAGAGAAAGCAATACTCTGATGGAGTTTACCTTACCAACAGGAGCAAATGTTTCTTGATAATCTATTCCATAGGTTTATGTGAACCCTTTACCCACAAACCTTGCCTTGTACCTTTCAATCTTTCAATCAGCCTTGTATTTCACAGTAAGCGTCCACTTTTAGCCTACTGTTTTACCACCATTAGGTAATCTGACGATCTCCCATGTTCCATTCTTCTCAAGAGCCCTCATCTCTTCTAAAACAGCCATTTTCTATTCAGGTTGACTCATTGCTTCCTGGATATATTTGGAAGTGAAACACTGGACAGATTAGCAGTAAATGTTCTATAGCTAGGGGATAACCTATACTAGGAGACATATTTGGCAATAGGATGCATAGTACAAGTGTGGGTCTATTTCCTAAGGGCATTAGGAATATCAAGATCAGAGCTTATAAAACCAGTTTTATCATGATACTCAAATTATTTGGAACTGTTCTACCTGTTTCGTTCATAAGACCATCATCCAAAGAGGAGTTTTGGTAGGTAGCAGGCTGGGGTTCCTTATTTTGAATTTGCTTCTTTTGAGAGTAGATTAGCAACTCACCTTGCTGCATTGTTGGTAATGCTTCTCCCTCTGCAAAAGAGTTTATAATGTTTGGTTCTATAGGTGAGGAAGGAGCAGGTGGAGTACTAGCTGAAGGCACAATTAGAGTTGGTTTAGGAACATTTAGAGTTGGCAGATCTAGAATTGGTAGAGGTGAGGAATTTGAAGTTTCCCAAAAATGATCTTCTACCCTAGAATTACTCTTCCCCTGAAAAGAATATTTGGTAAAGTAGGGTGTGTCTTCAAAGATTGTTACATCCATGCTGACAAAGAATTTTATTGAAGTAGGATGATAGGATTTATAACCCTTCTGATTTGGAGAATAGCCCACAAAGACACTTTTCAGCTCTAAGATTGAGTTTTGATCGATTGTGTTTGTATAAATGAACAAAAGCTGTGCAGCCAAAATTCTAGGAGGTAAGGTATTGAAGATCCGAATTTGGGGAAAGATTTCCAATAGCTTTTTCGTAGGAGTTTGATATTCTAAATAGTAACATGATTGATCTAGTAACTTCAAGTAGGTGTCTATTTTTTCTTTCTGCTATCCCATTTTGTTGAGGAGTATCATAACAATTAGATTGATGAAGCATGCCATTTTCTGTCAAAAAATCATTAAAAGTTGAATCAAAGTATTCTTTGCCATTATCAGTTCTAAGAACTTGGATTCTTGTTTGGAACTGATATTCAATCATATAAAAGAATTCTTTGAATTTTTGAGCAGCTTCAAGCTTTTCTTTTAATAGAAATGCCCAACGGATTCTAGTATGTTCAGCAGCAAATGAGATAAACCATCTATTACSAGAAACAGTTGTTACTCTAGAGGGTCCCCAGATATCATTATGGATTAAATAAAATGGTCTAGAAGCTTGATAGGAATGAGGTTTATAAGAGATTCTATGATGCTTTGATAATTGACAAGGTTCACATTGAAGAGATTGAGTTAACATTATTGTCCTTAAAGAAGGATGGAAACAAATGCTTAAGGCAAGGAAAATTAGGATGGCCTAACCTRTAGTGCCATAACATTATTTTATCTTTAGTAGGAATAGAAATACTACTACTGGCAGTCTAATCTTGTCCAGTCTCGGTAGTCAATTCATCAAAATAATAGAGTCCATAAACCATCATAGCACTGCCAATCATCTTCTTTGAAAGTGGATCCTGAAATTCCCAGTAAGAATCCTAGAATTTCGCTATACAGTTAGAATCTTTGGTGAGCTTACTAACTGATAAAAGATTACATGATAGCTTAGGAACATGTAAAACAGATTTTAGAGTGAAATCCCTTGAGATAGGAACTGAACGTTTTCCTGCAATGAGAGATAAGCTTCCATCTGCTACATGAATTTTAAGGTTACCAGGACAAGGAATATATGAGGAGAAAACATAGAGAGGAATTTGTCATGTGATCAGAAGCACAAGAATCAATGATCCATGGTGCTATATTAGAAAAGACACTTGAAGCTATGGGAAAACTACCTTTTGGAGCAAGAAAACCTGAACCTCCTCCAGGGGTTAGAGGTTTAGATTTATCTCTGAGGAATAATCTCCCATGTTGGTAGGAGTTAGAAGAATAAGGCTTCAAGAAAGATCTGGTTTTTTCGAGCYAGAAAAGAATGGAGGTCACTGGCTGATTAAGTCAGTTGGTAACCTTAGRAGGGCTTAGCTTTGTTACCATGAAAACTTTGATAATCTGCTATATTATTCACATAATACAATACTATGCTATTTATACATAGAGAACCCACTAATTATGGTAAATCCTAATCAATTATTTACACTCACATAATTAGGAGAATATCCTAAGATTTCTCATAAGAGAATCAAATAAATATCTTTTCATATTTTCCACAGATACAAATTCCAAATATACTCTTAGATATTTACGAATGTAAAGACAAATGTACCCTTGTACTCTTCATAGGCTTTCACCGGAGTGTTAGGCAGAAGTTCTCGAGTGAGTTTAGAGAGTAGATCCTCTCTTCCCTGTAGTTCTCCTCTTTTTTTTTTTTCCTTAAGAGTAATGGTAATCCTGCAAGGAAATTTTCTTTCGAGATAGCTGGTTAGAATAACCTAAATGTTAAGATGATGTTCTCGAGTGAGTTTAAAGAGTGAGTCCTGTCTTCCCATTTCCTTCTCTCTGATTAGAATGTGCGGGAGCCTCTATTCTTGATTTGTATCTCCATTTTCAAATGCAAAGTGTAAGTTGGAAATAGACCTTGGCACTCCTAGATTAGTGATAAACTACAAACCCCTTAATAAAGCTTTAAAATGAATTAGGTATCCAATACTGAATAAAATGAAATTCTTGCAGTTAATACCCCTTATTAAAAGACAATTTGCTCTCATTGACTATATTCATCATAGTGTCATCTGAAGGACTCCAGTCATTAACTTAATCACCCTGTATAGGTAAACAACTATTCTATTTCCTTTAAATCCCAGAATAGGAAACTCATATTCCCTTTCTTAGAGAAACAAAAACTAGGAACCTTAATMCTATTAGGCCTATTCCACTCAGAAGGAGTACATTAGTTCAGTTACCCATACCAGAGGCTTTAACCTCCAAAACCTTTGAAATTCCATTTCATCCCGTAAGATAGAAGAAGCTTACAAACATCAGAATTAAAATATAGGATTTCTACTTTTCAAAAGCTTTTTGAAGAACAGCTTTGTTCTGATCTTCCAAATGCCTTCTGGTCTAAGAAACAACATACGGTTGGTCTTCCCTATGAGCCTAATTTCGATGAGAAACAGATTCCTACAAAAGATCGTACAATTCAGATGAATGCAGAGTTAGTAGAAAAACACTGTAGAAAAGAAATCTGGTCTGTAATAGGATTAGAGAAACTACTGGTCTGAAAATCATTCCATATCCCCAATTCACTTTTGGTGAATTTCGTAGCCTGGTCCAACAGGAAGGACTGAAAATCTGCCAAGATCTTAGACTTCAAAGACATCTAAAATGAGAACTAAGACAGACTAATTCTGAATTAGGATCTTTCTGTAGACAATTCAATCCTGATCCTCAAAAATCTGTAGCACAATCCTGCAATGGTACTTGTAGCAAAACCCATTCAAAGTTTAGAAAATCTCATAGGGAGTTCAGCAAACATTATAAGAAATGTTCAAAGTCCTTGGCAGATTTCTATTAAAATCCGAATTCATCTTCTAGCAAAACCTTTAGAAAATGTCCTAAAAAATCTAGTTCTTCTAAATATAAAGATATAGAATGTTWCAAACGTCATAAAAAAGGCCCCACCTCCAAATGTTGTAAACTCAATGAAAAACTTAATTAACTTGACTTAGATGAAGAAATTCTAGAAAAGAAAATTCTAATTTGTTGGTATTAACTTCTGATTCACAAATACCTGTCGTGAGTTTCCGCTCCAGATGAAGAAGCTCTTCAAATAAATGAGCTAAAAACCTCTTCTGACTCTGCATCTGAGGACTGATTCTGATAACCAAATTAATGTCCTAACTAAGGAGCAAGGTACCCTTCTTGATATAGTTAAACACATTAGTGATCCAACTCTTCGAAACAGTACTTGGATAAACTCTTAGCAACCCTTTCATAGACAAAAAAAGCCAAAACCTTCTATTCTTCACAGTACTTCAAATACTTTTGATCTTACTAGTATTCTTAAGGGGGGGAAAAAATGGATAAGAATATATCACCTTCCATTCTTAATCTTCAAAAAGAGATTAAGAAATAAAAGTTGAATTAAAGAAACTTAAAAGAAAGCAGCTTCAAGACTCAGAAGCCGTTAAACTCCTACTCTTTAAAGCTGCATTTGATTCTTCTGATTCTGAGCACGAGAGCACTCAATAAGCCATGGGAAACCTAGAAAAATCTCCATATGATTTTCTCTTTGTTCTTAGAGAAATTATCTCTAGGAAATACATCATTAGAATAACTCTTAGATTTTCAAAAACTTTTCAATTAGACACATTTGCTCTATTTGATACCTGTGCTGATCTCAACCAAGTATGATGGGATCTAGAGTTTTGAATATAGAAGGAATTAAACCAGGCTGGCTGAATTATCACTTTAGTTGAAAGGGGTATCATAAAAATCTTCAGATTTGTATTGATCAGGGGAGCAGCAGTTAAGACTGGGATTGCATCCCTGAGCCTCAATCCATTCTGACGGGGATATAATTTGGATAATTTTGATAGTAGAATATGCTGGATCCTCATGAGAATCATCAAGGTAGAAATGTTCTATTTCTATGGAATATGAGTTCTAAAAGGGATTGGGTAGTAAATGGGGGTTTTCTGTGGATGCCATGGTTTGTAAAACCAAGAAGTTTTGTAATAAAAGGACCCTTGTTTAAAAAATTATTCTTGTATGGTAAAGATATTTTGTGGAATAGGTTTTAAAATATAGGGAGAGGATTTTGTAGGATGTTTTGAGGAACCAGATACTACCCCGACATTGTATGCTTGTTTAGAATCAGGTTTCACCGTGGATTTCGTAAAGGTTTCTGATCTGATCTTAGCTGCTCGAGCTTCAGCTACCACAGAGGATTCCACGTCTTCTGATTTCTTATTGTTTTTGCAATGATTTCTTGGGATTCTGGGTTGTTTGCAAGGGATTCAATAATGGTTTTTTGTTCATGACTTTCTTCCCCATTGTACCTGTTATGTTGGATATTTGAACTTAAAATGTCTGAAATTTTCTTCATCTTCAAGAGTCATCTCGTATCAAGATTTTCTTCTTGCTGGAGCATTTAAAGGTGTTGCTACTGGGGTATTTGTAGGGGGTTTTGTATTTTCACTCAAGTTTAAATCCATCTAATTGGTTTTGGAATCACAGAATTGGATCTGGACAGATCTATTTGAAGAAGGATTTCTCCCTTTCTACTTTGAAACCTGGCTTTTGTAGCAAAAGGCAGATGGCAGTACTTAAATAATGAAGCCTATAAATAGGCGCTTTCGGAATTGATCCTCTTTAACATTTTGTAATTCTGGGGTTTACGTGGAGAACAATAGTTTGTTTAAAAGATTTGGATCATCTAAAGAGAGAAATGAATTGGATAACAATCGAAAGAAATAGGTTCAGTGGAAAGGCTGGATTCTATGGAACTTAATAGCGAATGATGGAAGTTTATGAATCTAGTGTTTCTAAGGACTACTAAGATGAAGGTGTTTAAGCTTCTTTTGTAAGTTGTTTTGATTCCTACATGGTTTAAATCTATATAAAGGAATTTGTAATGTGTCTAGATCTATGTGTGTTAGGGATTTCTGAGAAAGAAGATGAATGGTTTCAAAGGGCTTTGAAAGTTGAAGGACTGTTCAATTTTGATCACATAATCGGATTTAAAAGGGTTGAAGGTGGATTGATAGATTTGGTCTTTGGAAAGCTTGTGAATCACCCAGTTTTTCAAAATATTCTCAATTGATAGCTTAATTCTGTAATGCTACTATGAAGTCCTGTAATGCTACCTGTCGCAAAACTCATTCAAAGTCCTGCAAGTCATTTTCTGAATTTTTTTCCAAAAACAAAAGTCCTCAAAAATCTCTTTCTTTAAATGTCAATAAATRTTGTAAACTCAATAAAAATAAAATTAGAACTTTAAAAAATATAATTATAGGGCAGYGAATAGTGTAACTAAAATTTTAACTCCCAACAAGGGTACGACTGTAGTCGAGRCATTAAATATCATATTTAAATATATAAATATTCCAAAAGTATGAGATAATCCTTAAAATTTACCTCAAATAAAAATATACTCTCCTATTTAACACGACYTGTATTCAAAGTAATGAGTTACACATAACACACATATATACATAACATAGCTCTATGGAATTTATAACCTTGTTCTACCTATTMTACCCTTCGAAGAAAAAGAAATCATCTCTGCTTTTCTTRTTTCCCCCTAATATTTTCGTTATATTTCATTCAAGTCCTCACAACTTCACTTCCTTATTGAAGATCCAGCTGAACTTCACCCCACGCGGCTGCAGCTTCTTTGCTCGCTCATCGGCTCGCTCTTGCAGCTTCCGCATCCTAGGCGGTAACCCACACACGAAGTCCTGTGCACGCCTCGCCTCACCCGTCAATCCCCCAAGCTTCTCCAAGCTCCACCGTTCAATCAAAAACTCAAGAATATCAGCATAATCATCGGCTGTATAAATCCCGAGCCGCTGCGCCACAGCCGAGAAGTGTTCAAAGAGATTTGAGTCCTGCCCATCGTACATCAAATGTGCAGGCATTGTGATTCTTTTTCTCATCATATCACCAATGGCTACCATGGCTCCGTCGGGGTCCACTTCCAGCAATTTCTCCACTATCCTAGAGTAGGCATTCTCGTGCCGCTTCTCGTCTGATGCAATGGTACCACATATACGCGCAAGCACCGGATCGCCTCCCTCCTTCGCTAGCCGAGCCGTGTTGCCATGTGAGACAAATGTAGCTCGCTCTTGGAATGATGTGTATACAAATCCTAAATATGGATTATTCTCCGTTCCAGGGTCCTATTTCATTTTTAAATAAAAAATCATCTCAAGATACCTTTGTTTTTAATGTAAAGCTATATAATTCACAACCTTTTTATTTTATGTTCAACAAAATCCCAACTCAAATTCAGACAAATAAAAATACTTTTTTAAATTTTTTAAAGAAAAAAACAAAGTAAAAATCTGACCATGCCTGAGCCGATCAAGTATTGCACAGTCTTCTCAATCATCAGCAGGTCAACTCTACCAGAAAGATAGAGATAAGTCCGGAGCAAATCACCATGTCGATTCTCTTCGGCAGTCCAAGCCCGAGTCCAGGAAGCCCACGGGCTGGGACTTGCCCCGGTCTCGTCTCGGACGCCATCAAGTGTGTTGATCATAGTCTGATAAGTAGGCAATGCATCTTCAGTAATCATGTCACCAACAAGCACCACGAAATATTCGTCAGGAAGCTCTGCCGTCCGTTCACGCAAGGCCCGCACTTCATCGGCGAAGTCCTCATATTTCTGTGACGGGTTCGGGAGGAATTCGATAGGTTGCCAGCATTTATCCACGGGTTTTAGTAGTGGGACGACCCATTGGGATGCCCAAGACTCAAGCGATTTAAAGACTTCAACTTTCTCTGGTGGCATTGAATGGGTGTTTTGGTATCGCAACAGTGCGGATGCCGCGGCAGAGATTGGTGGCAGTCGGCGAGACGCGGTGGCTTTTGGCGGTTTGTTGGTGATGGTGGTGGTACGGCCAGGTGGAGTCCATGCGGATGGCTTGGTAGTGATATGTGAGGATGCTAAGATCTGCATGGCTAGCGTGGGTTCGGTCTGTTTTTCCCACTATGCTTCTTGAAGACTTGAACTATTTATAACAAATCTTACTAAGAACCCGGCCTCATGATTGCCACATATTACCATCATGCCATCAGAAATATTTCAAAATTTATCAATTTCAATGTGACTGCGAGAGCTTAGATATGAATTATCTAAGGGTTTTGATTCTTTTCTGTACATTCTAAGACTCGATCATTGAACTATTATTGCTACATAAACATTCTTCTTTATCAAAATATTTGAGAAAAGTGAAATATTGGTGAAGGGCACAATGGTCAGATTAGAATGATAGTATAATTTTGCAAAAGGAATGGCAGGTATATTTGTGGTAGTATAAAAGAAAACAGGGGGTGCAGTGGTTTCGGGGGCAGAGAGGGCATTCTGTGGGTTTTGATGGGTTAAATAATGAGTGGTTTCGAGGTGTAAAAGTGTGATTAGGAGTGGAGGAGCATATGGTCAATTCAGACTATATATTCGTGACAATTGTAGTATAAAAAATAAATAGAAATTAGAATCTCTCGCAAATTCCTCTCAACAATACAAGGGATTTGCGAGCAAAATTAAACAGAAACTAGAAACCCTCGCAAACTTGCAAGAGAATTGATAACAAAAATGAATAGAAATTATAATCCCTCAAAAATTTACAAGGAAATGACTAACAAAAAGTAATTAAAATTAGGATCATTCGCAAATCCTTTGCAAAATTGCAAGAGATTTGCAAGGGAATGACTAATAAAAATAAGTAGAATTAGATCCCTCGCAAATTTTCGAGGACCCTCACATTTTAAATTGTTTCCGATTATTAAATTTTTAATAAATTAATAAAATATTTAATACCTATGATAATAAATTCAATCATTCACAATCAACACACTTTCAATCAATAAAATGCATATTACTCAAAAATGATAAAAGTCATAATAAAATATCATTAGTCAACCCCAATAACAATTAGATCAGTCATCTAATGTAAAACCCCAGTAGAACATAATACCTTTAATCAATGATTAAGTCAAAAAGTATAATAAATAAATTAAATAAAAAAGTGCAATGTAAAATCCCAATAAAAATATTAACATCAAGTAGATCGGTTATTTATGGGGCTCTYATCATCATCCTCATYAATCGTCTATCATCATTTGTGAAGGACACTCCATCCCCAAATATTACATYACTATACGATTCATTTCCGTTGGTTGCTTTATCTTTAGATCCTTCTTTTAACTTCAATTGTACTTTTTTAAAACAAGTCCCTCGCTAATTCCTCGCCAATTTGCAAGGGATCCACGAGGGGCTCAAATAATATCTTTTATATTTTTAATTTTAATTTTATTTTTTTAAAAACAAGTTCCTCACTAGTCTTTCTCAAATTTGTGAGGAATGYGMGARAACTTAGATAATATGTCTTTTTTATTTTTAATTTTAATTTTACTTTTCTTTAAACAAGTCCCTTGCTAATCCCTTGCAAATTGGCAAGGGATCTGCGAGGACTTAAATAATTTCCTTTTTATTTTTATTTTCAGTTTTACTTTTCTTCAAATAAGTCCGTTGCTAATCACTAGTAAATGTGCGAGGGATTTGCAATGGCTCAAACAATGTCTTTTTTATTTTTAATTTTAATTATACTTTTTTTTTTTAAAATGTGTCCATTGCTAATCCCTCGCCAATTTGCGAGGGATCCATGAGGGCTCAAGTAATATGTCTTTTTTATTTTCAAATTTAATTTTTACTTTTTTAAACAACTCTCTCGGTAATAATCCATGAGGCATGAAATAATATATGTCCTTTGTGTTTACTTTTTTTTTTTTTAAACACGATTCTCTGTTAATGATATGCTAGGGCTAGGATAATGTCTTTTTCATTTTTACTTTTAATTTTACCTTTTTCTTTAAACAAGTCCCTTGCTAATCCCTCCCAAATTAGCAAGGGATCTGCCATGACTGAAATAATATGTATTTTTTTATTTTATTTTATTTTATTTTTTAAACATGTTCCTTGTAAATGATTTTCTAGGGCTGAAATAATATGTTTTTTTAAATTTTAATTTTAATTTTAATTTCTTTTAAATAAGTCTCTCACTAATTCCTCACAAATTAGTAAGGAATCTGCAAGGACTAAAATAATGTCTTTTTTATTTTTATTTTTTTAAAACACGTCCCTTGSTAATTCTTSACAAATTTGTGAGGATCTGCTAGGGCTAAAATAATATGTCTTTTTATTTTTATTTTTAATTTTACTTTTTTTTTTAAACAAGTCCCTTGCTAATCGGGGAAAATTTTTTCAAGTGATCTGCCAGGGCTCAAATAATGTCTTTTTTATTTTTTATTTTTAATTTTGATTTTTTCTTAAAAACAAGTCCCTAGCTAATCCCTCACCAATTTGTGAGGGATCTGTGAGGGCTCAAATAATACGTTTTTTTTATTATTTTATTTTATTTTATTCTTTTTGAACAAGTCCCTTGCTAGTCCATCACAAACTTCAAAGGATTTGTGAAGCCCCAATGGAAAAAAAATAAAAAATAAAGTTAAAAGTCATATGTTACAAAATTAAAATGTCGCAGGAAATCCCTTGCAAAAATTGCRAGTGATTTGCGATGACTTGTGTGAATATAATGGCATGTTTTATTACATAAATATTGTGATGGATTGACCCTCACAGAACGGTTGCTAAATTTTATGGGAGAAGTTTTGCGCCAAAATTGTGAAGGATTAAAAAGAGATTACATTTTGGATGCTATTCAATCACAAAAATCCCTTACAAATTTGTGACAGTTCGTGTGCCACTCGTAAATATCCTACTCATTTTGTGGCAGCTGCAAATCTTGCAAAGGATTTTTAAGTTCTTACAAATTTGTTGCAAATTTGCAAGAGATTTTTAGACCTCGCAAAATTGACTTTTTCTTGTAGTGAATGATTGTAAATGAATGTCGAGTTACTTAATATATTTTGATGRTTCACAAATATCGCAACAATAAATATTTTCCTWCATTTGTAAATGCCTGGAGATCAAACATGCTAAGACATTTGAACATGCCGCGGAAACATAAATTGTCCCGTGAGTTATGTTGACATAACATAGGCACAAAATGTTGGTATAACACCCCTTAGTTATCAAGTATTACAAAATCTTACATACCTAATCTACTTTCTAATCCTCATAATTAGATATATCTAATGAAAAAATCACTGTCATCTTCTAACTCGTCTTCATAGATGCGCAGATAAGCTTCATAGTCATATTCTAGTTCAGACTCTGATGATGCTCCAAATTGATACCAATTCACATAATCAGGCAAGTCTTCCTCATTCTCTTATTCAGCCTTTGCATCCATGTCTTCCTCTTTCTCTTCTTTAGCTTCCTCTCCATTTTTCGACTAAATGTCAGCAGTATCTTTTCAAAAGTTTCCAAAAGTGCAAAGATCGGTACTCGATATGTTGGTTATTTTATTAATAAACCAGTATGTTGGCTTACAAATTGATAACAATTATATTTAGCTTTCGATTCTAATTAGACTAATTTAAGTAATCTSTTAAAGTAAGTTGAATAATACATCTTATATTTGGTGTCAATTTTGTAATATGTAGTACCCAATRGGAAACCTAATCTGATTAGGATTAGTGAGACCTAATCTGGTTGCCTAATAAAGAACACTTGGTCCTRGCCCCCAAGCCTTCTTTTCCTCAATCCCCATCTTGAGAAAGAGTGGCTATGAAAACCGATCAGTCGTTGGAAGACCTTGCATGTTTGTGAACTACTCCAATGGATTCAGATAGGTCGGTTATCTCTTGTATTGTAATCTTGATAATTTGGATGGAAATTGAGATAGTATAAAATTACGATTATTCCCTACAAGTGATATCAGAGCCTACTTCATATTAGGTTATTAGGATTGATTATGATAATTATGTGAAATGATCGCACGATTGTTTGTTTTCCAATTTAAAAAACAAACCCTTTTGTTGTTGTTCTAAAAAAATAATAGATYCTAATTTTTCCATATTAGATACTCCTTGATCGTGTAAGCTTTACCTTGCTTATGTGTTGAGAAATAATATCATATCATGTATGCTTTGCTTCATTGCATGTGCAATACTTTTGATTTTTGTACAAACTTCATATGTACTATATATACTTAAGCTTTTGATACTTTTGTTCTCTTTGGAACGAATTCATCCTTATTTAGATCTGTTTTATATGCGTCAACCATATCATGAAGTTTCCGTGATGGTGACCTAAATGCCTACTTGTTTCCATAGTTTTGGCGTACATTCATTTTGGCATTAAGTTGCATAAAAACTTTAAGGTGACCTTGATTTAAGGTTTTGACTTCTTTACTGCCATGTTTATAATTTAAATTCTAGGTCATTATGTATTTGGATATATTCTTTTAAGGTTTTAACTTCAACACTAAAGGGAACCAACGGATTCAGATTCTAGGCTTTGTGGACTTGGAAAATTTAATTTTCTTTGGGCATATATAGTTTATATTAAGGAAAGAAAAGTTATAAATTAATGTTTCTTTTGAGATATATTTTTGTGYAAGAAATAAATKAGACTAATCCATTAGCRTTATGGTGGTACCTATTAAGTCATGACACAATTAAAGCAAGAAACAATATATATATATTTTCTTGAATTTTATTCTTTTATCTTAAAACAATAGGTTGAAGCATACGATGCCTAAGTAATCTCTTTTGTGTAGATTTATTTATCTGAAGGTAGTAAGATGCGTGTGGTTGTTTTCTATGCTAGCAATGATTGGCCGAAAGGAAGGTTGTTGATTGACCAAATAGCAATTGCACCTGCTGGAATGATGTGTGGTAAATACAAAGCTTCGATGTGGACAACATATCGGTCCAAAAGGATGTTTGACTGGATTTCTTGTCAACATTGGATTTTCACATGAAGAGTGCCCCTTACAAGTTGATCTTTTTGTCCAACTAAATATCAATGTTGTGCTAGATATCTTGTTAAAATGGCCCACCACTTTGGATGCATGAGAATTTATGTCATTTATTTAATTAYGTGACATAAATTTTATTTGTGAGCTTATGTTTCTTTTATTGTTCTTTTTTATTTAGTTATCAATATTGCCCAAATATTACTGTCAATGTTAATTCTATTCTTGTGCTTAAGGACACAAACTTTAAAAGCTCGAAAGAGAACGTTTTGTTAGTTCTCGGTTCATGGATTTAAAATATGCATTAAGAATGGACACTTTTCTTATAGAAAATAGTTCATATGAGGATATTTGTATGAACGATACAATCGCCTTAGTCTAATGATGATGAAATGCAATATTCTAGAAACCTTTAGGGGCAGTATGTCTGATGATTTAACTACTAAGGATTTCCTTTCCGCTATGGAGAAAGGCTTTGCAAAAAGTGAAAAGGCTAAGACAAGTAAGCTTTTAGCTAATCTTGTCCGGATGAGGTATAAAGATGAAGGAAACATTAGGGTACCATGTAGATGTCTACTATCACTTCAAAACTAAAGGCATTAAAATTAGAACTATTTGACGATATGCTCTGTAATACCCCCAGATTAGGAACTGTCCTAAGCTGAGAATATTACATCACTTTACTCGCAAATAATCAACTATCCATTTAAAACTCAATATTTATTCAAAA
>MEJB01000103.1:314293-335736 GCA_001752375.1 Rhazya stricta
CCCCAACACAATTAAAAGTCTATAAGCCTTTCATTTTGCGCCCAAAATTCAAGCATTAAATTAGATTAGGCTTTCAAAATAAGACAAATGGGCTCTAATAGTTGAGCCTAACTTTAAATTAACTAAAAAACTCTAATTCAATTAGTATAATAAATTCCACATCCATGTATAAATAAATAATAATAACATAAATAAATTATCTAAATTCTAATTGGSAYATCGGACATTAGGGCCTTTAAGTCYTTCAGCTGCAAAATAACCAAAACACCAAAATTTCATGATAATAAATAAATCAGTAGATTGGCATATATTTTTTACGATCATATTGAATTTGTAAAAATAAAAAATAACATCCTGGGTATTACAGCTCTAATTCAGATGATTAGCCCAATTGCTATAGGAGGATCGCGCTCTATTTTATCTAAATTCCAAGTAAACGGTTTGTTATTCTACAGATCTCTCTCCCCTGTTTTAACATGAAATAATTAAAAACTGTCTTTAGCAAGTGCATGTATCTTGTGAGTCCTAAAAATCAGTTCTTTATGACTGCACAATACGAGATTACTTTTCATTACAATTTTCGAATGATGAATTTTAATATGCTTTTGAGCTATTGCCTTTTGAGTGTGCATTGTTTACTTAAAATATTGATTCAGAATGTCTTTTCGACTTTTGAAAACTTGCATTAATTTTGACATCTGAGGCTTGAATTGTTTATGAACTTGTGATTGTGGATTCGACATCTGTATGTTAATCTTTCACATCTTGTATTTCATTTCATCCAAAAACATGAACTAACTACTTAGAAGTAGAGTTTTAATGAACCTATGTATTTAATATTTATTTGGATGATTTGAGCAAGTTTTGCTCTTTATATATTCTTTACTCAATGTTATATATTGTTTACATCCACTATTTGTTTGGCCATGAATGGTGTTTGTGTGCACTTCTTGAACTCCGAAAAGTAGCTAAAGAGGTGGAAAACTTAAGTAGATGTGTGTTTGGTTATCTTGAGATAAGGTTTAATATTTTAGAGATACCATAGAATATTGGAGACATTCATATTCCACCTATAAAATCACATGAGACTTGAATTTCATTTATGTTCCTTAAGCTARGTAACTCCGACAGGTAGAACAACTTAGTGAAATAGGAACAAGGACCAACAAACTAAAAGGGTGAGGTCATTTTTGTCTCGATTTGCATTTCTACTGTAGTTAAACCTCTGCTGTAGTATTTGCTCGGAAGTCATTGCTACAGCCCATCTGCAGCATCGATGTTGTAGCTAAACCTTTGTTGTAGTATTTGCTCAGAAATTAATGCTGCAGCCTGCTGCAATATTGATCTTTTGACTTCTTGGACATTAGTACATAGGGGATTCTTACCTCTAACTCACTTTTAAGCTCTTGATCATATTATTTGTGCGATTGCTATGATTATTTTTGAATAATTGTGATTAGATAATTTTAGTTTATTTTACTTTGTTTTGTGAGAAGCAACAAACTATTGATTTTATTAGAAACTTAAACCATCACTTTTAAACCAACAATCCTTGTAGGATAATACTCTTATTCACTCTACATTACTTTTGGACCGTATATACTTGTATGAGTGAAGCTTTATTGCGTATGCGATTTTGTCTATCAAGTTTTTGGCACCGTTGCTGGGGATTGTTTTGTGTCTGCGTAATTTGAATTTATATTGCTTTTATTATTTTTACTCCTATCTTATATTCTTATTGTTTACTCTTGTTCTTGACAGTTAAAATTTCTTGCATGAATGTTCAAAGAGGACAACACGTATCCATTTGATCCTAAACCTAAAAGAACTTTCTGTTCTAAGAAAAGAAGAAAAACGTGCAAGTGCTAGTAAAAGAAGAAGAGAAATGGTTGAACAAGAACAAGGAATTTTACTGGGTATGGGTGTAGAACTCAATGCTGCATGGAACACCGCAGCAATAGCTGCAGAGCATAATGCTGTAGCAATGACTGCCACATTAAATGCAGAAAGGAATGTTGGAATTATGGTTGATGATAGGAATAGATCCATCAGGGATTATGCTGTACCTATGTTACATGATCTTCAGCCAGGCATAGTGAGACCTCTTATTCAAGCTCAACATTTTGAGATAAAGCCATTTATGTTTCAGATACTTCAGACAGTGGGGCAGTTTTGTGGGATGGCTACAAAGGACCCTCATCAGCACATCTGTTTATTCTTGGAAGTAAGTGATGCTTTTCAGTTGCAAGGGGTTAGTAAGGAAGCTCTCAGAGTCAAATTTTTCCCATATTCATTGAGGGATAGAGCCAGAGATTGGCTAAATACTTTACCCCCTCATTCCGTTACTGTAACACCCCCAGATTAGGAACCTTATCCTAACCCGGGAATGTTACATCATTCCACTCACAAATAGTCAAGTATCATTTAAAACTCAACATTTATTCAAAAATGAAGGCAGCGGAAGCCTCAATAATTTAAACCATTCAAAAATGAAGACAGCGAAAGCTTCAAGAATTTAAACCATTCAAAAATAATATATCTTATTACATAAATCGATTCGAAACCAGTTCCCGGGTATCATAGCTCGTCCACAAGCGACCTTCTTGCCCTATCGGGTTACATATCATCTGAAATGACATATAAGAGAAAGAAATGAGCTAAAAAGCCAGTAAGTAACCTCAATGCATGAATGAATCAACCTGTCCTACATGTCATGAAATTATCAAATTTTGCACATATCGTGTAATTATAAAATTTTGCCTTTAAATAAAAACTACTTTCCAAACATTCCTTTTTCAAATTCTCATTACAAAACATTTCCTTCAAAATTCACTTACAGTAAAACATTTCATTTCCTTTCATTCGTGAGCTCACTAGAGTGTAACGCCTAGCCATTAGGCTTGCAGTGGGCCATTCTTATTTAGAACCCAATTACATTCTTCACCTCCTTGAGGTGAATCATGTCCTGCCCTCCCCGAGAGTAAGGTCAGGAGCGTCGGTCCCCCATGCCCCATTTCCCACTCACATCCTTCATGGCTAAGTTTACACTTCTCTCCGAAAACTATAGCTTTTCAAAACTTTGCATTTTCCTTTAAAATTCCATTTTCTAAACCATTCACCTTCTAAATGTGTGAATGGCTCATGCCAAATGTGATGTAGAATTCTAACTATATGCTCGTGATATGAAATACTTACATTCGTATATAACATAACATTCAACAAATAGTACAAAATATGAATCATAATAGCATATCATTTGTCATAAAAGTGCTACAGGATACGAACACATTAACATTCCTCACAATTATACACACATCATCATACAATCCCATACATAACATATTCGAGCAACTAAAAAKTTCAATTTCATTCATTCATAACATTAATGAGATGTGAGGATTACTTACTTGGAGTCCTATACGTAAACGGTTTCTTACTCAAGTTGTGGAATGAACTCCTTCAACCAATCTCAATGTAAGGCCTTGAAATGACCTAGTTGATTATAGAAAGAGGGTCTACTTAGTTCGATAGTCCCAACTTAGGTATTATATGTTTAATTCAAGAATGTCCTTTATTAATTATCAATCCATAACTAGTTCCCACATTACCAATTATCACGTCTTTTTAAGGTTACAATTTCAATTCCTTAGCTCGAGTATAAATCTAATTATGTTCTCCCATCAATTCACTTCAAGGCATATTTATTTACAAGTCATACAATTTCAATATTAAGTGTTAGCGTTTTCACCTTAAAATTCATGATAATCCAAATGCCTCGGGAATGGCAATAGGTCCTCATGCGCAACAGTGTCGGTACGCCTGGCATCGGTGTGCCTGGGCATCGGTGTGCCTGGGCATCGGGCGCCTGTGCTTGCTGGGCACTGGGTGCCTGGTGCTGCTGGTCTAGTGCTAGCATTTGGGCATCTCTGTTCTGGAAGCTGGCAAATTGCCAGCCAGGTTTCAGCGAGCTCGGGCAAGTTTTGGCATCTACTGACTATGGTGTCGAATCTGGGCAGAATGACAGCCGACAAGGAGCTAACTGGCCGTGCGGCAGAGCACCCGAGCGGCGGCACGACGCGCACAGATCTGGTTAAGAAAGAACAGATCTGGACGGGCTCCGCTGAGTTGAGCGACCGAGCGATGTCCGTCATCCGTCATGGTGAAACCATAGAGTAGGGAAGAAGAAGAACAAGAAGATGGAGGCAGAGCTGATCGGCGGAGCGCTTTGTCCAGAGCGGCTATGGGTTTCGACGGACTCGAATCACGCGCCTCTGGCATGCCGTGACTCGCCATGACGTGACCAGAAGCAACGGCGAGCAACAGCCGAAGATGGGCAACGTGCAACAKCGAGCTTGGYTGTGCGGGTCGCATCGCCATGCTTCTCTGAGCGAYTACAAATCTGATAGCAGATCTGGTCGCGGCTTCGAGAATCGGGCGCTAGCGATGAGTGCTGCGAGCGGCGTCCCTTGAGCATCGGTGTGGAAGGGACGGTAC
Organism: Rhazya stricta; assembly: GCA_001752375.1. Lineage (NCBI taxonomy): Eukaryota > Viridiplantae > Streptophyta > Magnoliopsida > Gentianales > Apocynaceae > Rhazya > Rhazya stricta. The sequence goes on from MEJB01000103.1 coordinate 318,788, forward strand.
TGGCAGAGGTCTTCTGTGCGATGAGCGTCCTACCGATCGCACGCAGTGATGAGCGGCAGCCACTTCAAGTGTCGGCCAAGAAGAAGGGAAGAGAAGAGGACGAGAGGAGAAAGAGAAGGAAAAGTCACGACGACGGCGTCGGGTAGGCAGAGGAGGAGTGGTAGTGGCGGCGGCAAGAAGAGAGGAAAAAGAGGTGGTGGGTAGGGCTTGGGCAGTGGCGGCGGGAGGAAGAAGATGAGAGTTTCTTTAGGGTTTTTCTTTTTCTTTTCTTTTCTTTTTTTTTCCTTATACATTTTCTTTTCTTTTTTTTTAATATTTTGGGCCTAACCCAAACCCTTCGGGCCTTTCCATCCAAATTTAACCCCAAATTCGTAAGTTTAATATAACGGGCTTCCTTTCGATAAAAAGCCCAACTTCCGACTAACAAATAAATAGGTCCACAAGTCAAGCCTTTAACCAACTATGATTCTTATTCGACAYGGACAATATTTCCACACCTATTAAACGTACGATTTAAATATATTAATCACATATAAAATGTCCAACCCTTGTTGGCACACAATTTCATGAGATCAAACAAAAATTCATAAAARTAAAATTCGAGGTGTTAYAGTTACTTTATGKAGTGATCTTGCAAGAAGGTTCTTGCTCAAATACTTTCCTCCAATCAAGAATGCCAAGTTGCGGAATAGCGTTACAAGATTTCAACAGCATGGTGATGAGAATTTTTATAAGGCACGAGAGAGGTTTAAGGAACTATTGAGGAAATGTCCACACCATGGGATGCCTCACTAGATCTAAATGGAAACTTTCTATTATGGGTTAAGCCCCCAWTATCGCAATGCAGTGGATGTCTCAGCTAATGRAGCATTGCTTGATAAGTCATATASTGAAACTTTTGAGATATTGGAGAGGATTTYCAGCAATAGTTTTCAGTGGCCTGCAACYAGAAACACTTCTACAACAYCTTTATCATCAAGGAAAGTGGCAGGAATCCATGAGATTGATGCAATATCTTCTCTAGAAGCTAAAGTAACTTCTATCTCTAATATGTTGAAGTCAATGCAAATGTAGTTAGGGCTATCTTTGGGATAACAACCTTGCCTTCTTGTGTATACTGTGGAGAGGGACATTSTTTTGAGAGTTGCCCCTCAAATTTAGAACCTGTATGTTATGTGGGAGGAGAGTTCAACAAGAACAACAATCCCTACTCCAATACATACAATCTAGGATGGAAAAATCACCCTAATTTTTCATGCGGAGACCAAGGTAGTAACCAATCACAAGGGCAGGAATTTAGACCTTCTGGACCACATGGATTTCAGCAACAAAGTCAGCAAAACAGAGGGCAACCTAAGTGATCAAAACAACTTTCTTGAAAGCTTCTTAATGAATTTATGGCAAAGCAATGAAAATTATATTCAAAGACAAGATGCAATCATTCAGAGTCAAACTATATTGCTTAGGAACTTGGAGAACCAAATGGGACCGCTGGGGAATGCCTTGAACAATAGACCTCATGGTACCCTTTCTAGTGATACAGAAACTCCCAAGAGAGATGGTAAAGAGCATTGCAAGGCTATCACCTTGAAGAGTGGTAAAGAGTTGAGTGAATCTCATCAACAAAAGAAAGTTTCAAGGGATGGAGATGGAAAAGAAAGTGAAAAAGAGGCTGAAATTCTAATTGATATGGTCCAAAGCAAACTGGGCTCAATGCTGCAGCATCACCAGTTAATGAAGAAAATTTTGATGCTATAGCATTGCTACCAAAAAGGACAAATATGCAATCAGTCCACCAAAAGTTGCCATTTCCTCAGTGGTTTTAGAAAAAATAAGAAGATAAGCAGTTCAACAAGTTTCTAGATGTTCTGAAACAACTTCATATTAACATTCAGCTTGTAGAAGTCTTTGACCAAATGCCTAATTATGTGACGTTCATGAAGGACATCTTGATCAAGAAAAGGAGATTTGGAGAGTATGAGACTGTGGCATTAACTAAAGAGTGCAGCTCTATATTATAGAACAAGTTACCTCGAAAGTTAAAAAATCCTAGTAGCTTCACCATTCCATGTACGAATGGAAGTACTTATAGTGAGAGAGCTTTATGTGACCTTGACGCTAGCATCAATTTGATGCCCATGTCAGTGCTCAGGAAACTTAGAATGGGAGAAACTAGACCCACCATAGTTACTTTTCAGATGGCTGATAGATCATTTGCTTTATCTGGAGGGAAAAATTGGGGATATGTTGGTAAAAGTAGACAAGTTCATATTTCTAGTTGATTTCATTGTGCCTAGATTATGAGGAAGATAAAGAAGGTAGAGCCCACATTCTTGGGAGACCATTTTTAGCATGAGCTGGACGACCTCTAATTGATGTACGCAAAAAGGAGAATTGTCAATGAGGGTAGCATGAAATTCAGAGGAGACATTCAATGCCCAATGCGCATGAAATTTCCTAATGAATGAGAAGAAATGGTGCCTCTATTGATTGTGATTGATAACTCTTAGTGCTGAAATTTCAGCAATGCTAGCAGCATGATGGCTATAGGCACTGAGTAAGGGTGGGCAAATTTGGAGTTAGAAAGTTTCTTGAAGAATGAGGAAACAGGGAAATCGAATGAAATCAGCTCATGCCAATAAGTCCTTTTTCACACAGTGGAAACAGTTCGAGCCACTTAATCCATCTTCAACTTTTTAACTCAATGAAAGTCTTTACTCAGAACAACCCCTTACTTGAATTAAAACCCTTCCTTCACATTTGAAATATGCATACTTTGGAAATGGGGAAACTTTACCTGTTATTATATCTGTAAATTTGGGAGTAAAAGAGAAGATTTACTCTTGAGCATGCTAAAAAAAACACATAAGAGAGCTATGAGGCAATGGCTGACATTAAGGATATTAGACCCTCCACTTGTATGCATGAGATTATGCTGCAGGAATGCTACAGCAGTACAGTGGAGCACCAAAAGCACTTGAATCCCAACATGAAAGAGGTTGTGAAGAAAGAAGTCATTAAATGGTTGGATGCAGGTATCATTTACCCTATATTTGACAGTTCTTGGGTGAGCCCGATCTAATGTGTGCCTAAGAAAAGAGGGTGACAAATGAGAAGGAGGAATTGATCCCACTAGAGTCGTAACAGGTTGGCGAGTATGCACGAACTATCACAAGCTGAGCAGTGCCACAAGAAAAGACCATTTCCCGCTACCTTTCATTGATCAGATGCTAGATAGACTAGCGAGAAAGAAGTTCTACTGTTTCTTAGACGGGTATTTAAGGTATAACCAAATAGCCATTGTACCTGCCGATCAAGAGAAGACGATATTTACATGCCCATATGGCATGCCCGTATGGGACTTTTGCATTCAGAAGGATGCCTCTTGGACTATGTAATGCATCTGCAACCTTCTAGCGGTGCATGATGTCTATCTTCTCTGACCTAGTGGAAGAGACTCTCGAAGTCTTTATGGATGATTTCTCGGTGTTTGAGAATTCTTTTGATAATTGCTTGTTAAACTTGGAGGAGGTGTTGATTCATTGTGAGGAGACAAACTTGGTCCTTAATTGGAAGAAATGTCATTTTATGGTACAGGACGACATAGTGCTAGGTCATAAGGTCTCAGAGAGGTGGCTTGAGGTAGACAAGGAAAAAAATCAAAGTAATTGAAAAGCTACCTTATCCATCAAACATCAAAGGAATTCATAGCTTTCTAGGACATGCCGGCTTCTACAGGAGATTCATTAGAGATTTTTCTAAAATCTCCAAGCCATTATGTGAGCTGCTGCAACTAGGAAAGAACTTCGAGTTTGATTCAGGGTGTTTGGAGGCATTTGAATCATTAAAGAGAGCCCTTATTATTGCACCAATTATTGTTGCACCTGATTGGTCCCTCTCCTTTGAGATGATGTGTGATGCAAGTAATTATGTCGTAGGTGCTATTTTAGGACAAGGAAGGGATAAAGTGTTTAACTCCATCTACTATACCAACAAGACACTAAATAAAGCTCAAATGAACTACACCACAACTAAAAAGGAACTACTTGCAGTGTTTGCATTTGATAAGTTCAAAGGCTATTTAGTGGGGGCYAGGGTCATTATTTTCATAGAYCATTCTGCCATTAGATATTTGATCTCTAAGAAAAAAGCCAAGYCGAGGTTGATTAGATGGATATTGCTACWAYGATAGTTTGATTTAGAAATTAAATGTAGATCATCTATCTAGATTGGAAATGGCAGACACCTATGATGACCTTGTTCCTATTATGAAAACCTTTTCAGATGAGCAACTTTTTGCACTTCATCAAGTTCCTTGGTATGCAGACTTTGCTAACTACTTAGCCAGTAGCATGACACCAGCGGACTTGAGTAGACAACAACTGCGAAAATTCTTCCATGATGTGAAGTTTTATTGTTGGGATAAACCATTCTTATATAAGAGATGTGTTGATCAAATATTGAGGAAGTGCATAGCAAAGCGGAGGTGTCTTCAGTGCTGCAGCATTATCATGTAGCACCATATGGAGGTCACTTTGGAGGATCTAGAATAGYTGCAAAAGACCTTCAATCAGGTTACTTCTGGTCTACTATTTTAAGGATGCATTTAAATTTGTGAAAACTTGTGATAACTGTCGACGTGTGGGAAACATTTCCCAACGTCATGAAATGCCCTCAAATAACATAATGGAGWTTGAATTGTTTGATTTATRAGGCATTGATTTTATGGGACCATTCAYTCTTTCTTTTGGGAATTGTTACATCTTGGTAGTAGTTGATTATGTGTCTAAATGGGTGGAAGCAGTTGCTTTACCTAAAAATGACTCCAAAGTTATTATTAAATTCCTCAAGAAACACATCTTCACTAGTTTTGGCACATCTAGAGCTATCACAAGTGACGGTGGGAGTCATTTTTTTCATGCAGCCTTTGAGAATTTGTTGTCCAAATATGGAGTTAAACATAAGATCACTACTACCTACCATCCTCAATCTAGTGGTCAAGTGGAGATTTCCAAATTACGAGGATTTTGGAAAAAGTAGTTAACCTCGATAGGAAAGACTGGTCCATTAAGTTGGATGATGCTTTGTGGGCTTATAGGACTACCTTTAATACACCCTTAGGAATGTCCCCGTACAAGCTAGTTTTTGGCAAAGCATACCACCTTCCTTTGGAGTTAGAGAATGGAGCATTTTGGGCAACTAAGGAGTTGAATATTGATATAGATGGAGCTGGCAAAAAGAGAATACTCTAGTTGAGTGAATTGGAAGAATTGAGGCTAAGATCTTATGAAAATGCCCAACTTTACCGGGATAAAACAAAGAAGTGGCATGACCAACGAATATAATCTAGAGAATTTAAGGAAGGTCAACTTGCACTCTTTTTTAACTCAAGATTAAGATTGTTCCCTTGAAAATTGAAATCCAAATAGTCGGGTCCTTTTCGAATTGCAAATGTCTACCCCTATGGTGCTATTGAACTATTTGATGAGAAATCAAACGGTGTGTTTAAAGTTAATGGTCATAGGTTAAAGCATTATTGGTGTAGTGATTGTGCTAATGAAGGGAAGTCCATTCTCTTAAATCCAAATTAATGTATCTTTTTAATAATTTAGTTAGCATAGTTGTCTTGTTTTCTGTCTGTTTTCTGTTTCTATCTTCATGAATGTTTTCTATTCTATGTTTTCATGCTTTAGTTTAGAAGGTTTCTTTATTCGTCAGTGATGTCAATTTACTAATTTGGTCATTGTTTTATATGTGTGATATCTATCACGTGTTGGCTGCAGGTTGCAGAGGAAAAGTTTTTATTTTTATTTTATTTTATTTCATCTTACGTAAGAGGCAAAAGCGAATATTATGACTAACTGTGGGAACAGATTTTTCGTAAGAATGCAATGCTATACATTACTATCAAAATGCATTAGTTCAAGTTTGCAAGGACCACGTGGAAAAATAGAATAAATCTAGAGTTGGACGGAGAAGGGTGTGTCTGAGCAATGGGAAATGATTGTGTACTGTTCACAATGCCCAAGTCAGCCGTCTGTTCAATTCACTGGCACGCAAAATAGGGTGTCTTTTCAGTTCGTTGGCACAACAACTGAATAGCCTTAGCTTCTATTCCACCTATTCCTCTACCATCTACACTTTTCTTACCAACACCTCTTTCCTCCACTCCACTTCTCTCTGCAGTTTTCTCTTCTTCTTCATCATTTTCTGTTCCTCAGAAACTTCTACCACCATTCTCCTAGCCCCGCGACCACCTAGCCCACCACTCTGCTACCATTATTATACCCCCACGACTAGTCAATCCACCACCCTCCTTGAGTCCACCTTATAAACCACTACCTCTCTCTCAACATCCCTTCCAAACACCATGCCTCAGATAAAGCACACCGCCGTAAAAAAAAAAAAAAAAACCACGCTGACTGTATGAAACTTTTGTCAGCGATGAAGCTAAAAGCCAATTTGATTCGATCCTCGCCAACCGTGAACCCCTCATGGAAAAGGGCTTTGCAATACTTAATAGCTAGACCATGGGCCTCCCCAACTTTGTGSTAGAACAAATCGTAAATCCCAAATGGCTCAAATTTTGCTGCTAGCCGGAAGAGGCCGTCCAGACTAGTATGGTTGTGTCAATTTGGTCACACCAAATGCCTAGATGGTCATGGTTCACGGTGTTTGGGTATCCTTGACAAGCTATGATGTGAACGAAATCTATGAACTACCGAAGCTATGATGGCATGATGGAGGAGAGTTGGTCAACGATACTCAAGACGCTAACCGTGGAAGGAACCYAATGGACTTTGTTTAAAGAGAGTGTCCAATTTGTAACAATAGCCAGTCTCCTTCCTCCGACACGGGTTTGGCTGCATTTTATGAAAACCCATTTGATGCCGAGTACCCATGATATGATAGTCTCAGAGGAGTGAATGGTGCTGCTCTTTTGCATTGTCACAGGCATCCCCATCAATGCCATGCAACTCATCATCAATGAAATTCGGGTRTGCYGGAATAAGAATTCTGGGAAGTTATTTTTCCCTTGCTTAATCATGGACCTCTGTTGAAACAAAAGATGTTCCCCGAATGCTTGGGTTGCCTAAAATTGTTAATGACGGGCTCATTACYGGTGCTACCATCAACTGGCTATGTCGCGACACTGAGCCCAGCTTCTTCACCTCTGTGAATRATGTAGTTGCATGGACCCCAAGAAACCTACCGACCCCTTGCAGGACCYAGCDTTTCTTAAATTGYGCCTTGGGCGACCAGATAAGAGAACCGACCAGGGCTTAGTGTTCTCATGCATCTATCATGCAAAACTTTGGCAATTGGAATTGGTGGATGAAGAATATTGAGGAGGAACAGCTGCATTGATTATACTCAGCAACTCTTACCCTGTGTTTAGCATCCACATCCTCTCTCAATGTTATCTCAATATTATCAGTAGCTTAAGGAGGCTTCTTAGTAATTCTGTTGGTTTGACCTTTTGTTTTGCAGTTAATTGGCCTTGACATTTTCATTACTGCTGCCTGACTATTGTTAACCAGTTCCAAAGCAGTGTGGTCTTTGATTGATGGCTTGTGTCAACTCTTCGGATCTTTGATCTATAACCTTTTTAAAAGAATGCTCAATTGGTTGGATAGAGCTGCTTTGTGCTCATCCTGCCAGATGCCTGACGTGTTTATTTTGCTTTGTTTGTTTKCAATCCATCTAGCATCAATATGTTAGGGTAATATGGCCTATTCAGGTTCATGAGAAGCTCAAAAGCGGAAACTTTTGATTGGTGACTGTATCATGCATTTTTTTTATCTGCCATCGCTCTCCTAAGATTCATCTGGTTTTACTTCTTTGTATTTGTCTTCACCTTGTTTTGTCAGAATGGAAGACCTGCTCAGTTTGTTTCAATTGGCTTTGTTCCTATTTTGGCAGCTGGAATTGGTGTATGAAGAATCTCTAGGAATAGCGGCATTGGTTATACTCAGCAACTCTTACCTTGTGTTTGGCATCCGCATCCTCTCTCAATATTATCTCAATGTTATCAGTGGCTTAAGGAGGCTCCTTAAGTGATTCTGTTGGTTTGACCTTGTGTTTTACAATTAATTGTCTAGACATTTTCATTACTGCTGCCTTAGTACAGTTAACCAGATTCAAAGGAGTATGGTTTTTGGTTGGTAGCCTGTGTCAACCATTCGGATCTCTGATCTATAACCTTTTTAAAAGAATGCTCAATTAGTTGTATAGAGCTACTTTGTGCTGATTCKRCCAGATGCCTTGACGTGTTTATTTTGCCTTGTTCTTTTGCAGTCCATCTAGCATAGAACAAATATCTTTCCAGAAGCATTTTATGGAGCAGTAGTTCACCTACTTGGAATACCGGAAACATTTTGATCAGGACGTTGAAAAGGYACTCCGAGCCATCTCCTTGCGTAGGCTTCCAGAGTTCACYGCTTTCCATAACTCCCTCAAAGACAAGGATAAAGAAGTGGCCCAGGATCTTTCKGATGATTTCAACTCTGAAGCCATGGATGTTAACTCAGACTAACAGGGGAGTTGTGTTTAGACTTTTCCCTGTTTTGTTTTCCCATTCAGTTACTGGATACAACTTTGACGATCTCTGTTTTAATTTTTATTTTTATGAACTGGGCCATTGCTTGGCTGTTGGGATGTTCCCTGTTATTTTGCATCACTTGTTCAGATTAGTGTAGCTATATTTGCTTTAATTACTTCTGTGTTGGTCATAATTTTGTTGTTGGAATGTTCCCTTAGATTATTTTTCTTTTCTTGCCCATAATATTGTTAGTTGGTGTCATTCTAGTCTGTGGTCAGTGTAATTGGTATATTTTGAGGGCATGTCTATGATTAAAAGCTGTTTTGCGCAATGCTACAGCTCGCCTATAACATTGATTGTGTTTTGCTTAATGCTACAACTTGCCTGCAACATTAATAGTGTTTTGCTTATTGCTGTAGGCAATTGTAGCATTGATTGTGTTTTGCTTAATGTTGGCRTTGATTGTATATATTATTTCCCCCACCTCTGTTGTTTAATGTTGTACTCAGATGCCATACATGCGTTCTTGGAGCCAACCTCTAGCATTGAGTTTGTTGCCTCCTTATATTAAAATCCCACTCAATGTCAAACCTGGCTCATTCTCAAAACCTTGTTCACGATTTTGAGGATATATTTCACATTAGTTGATAAATTTCCTCCTTAAACGAAATGTTGATTAAGTATGAGTAATCCCTCAAGATTTCAAATGCTATGTATGGCCATCCATTAATKGTTGTTGATAAATAMTTGCACATTCCACTCTTTTAAGGACAGAGATGTGATTTCAATTGCATTTATAAACTACTTTCAAACTAGATTGCRGAAACCCTTTATTAGCATTATGGGCAGAAATTTTTTGGAAATAAAATTTCCAACAGGTTTGGGGGTGTATCCTTTGATATGTCCTGTTAAGTTACTGTTGCACTAGAATAACTACTCCAATGCCTTAATTGTCTAGTAACTAGAGTTATGCATGTTACCCATATGTAAATTTGCATCAAAAAGCGATATTAGGTATGAGTATGCATATCAACTCTTGTTTTTGTGACTTGAACCTAGTAACCAGGAACCTTCATTATAAATGTCGATTTTCATGTCAAATAGTTCTTGTGACATTATAGAGCAAAGATAAAAAAAAGAAAAAGAAAAAAACAACCACAACAACCCAGTTAGCTTATTAAGGCTGCACCAAAATGTTTAACTCCTATTACCAACCTAGTTCCCACATATTCATTTTTATTTCTAATTTGGGGAATTCAATATTTGTGTGGAAGAGAAGTTGGTTGAACATATGTTGAAATCATATTAGTCTTTTGTATCGAGTTGGGATAACTTGTATTCTTGACATATAGTTGGTCGTAGTTCATTACCATACACTTGCTTCAGGTGACCGAAACACTTCTCCATGAATGAGGAATCTAATGTTGACCTTTCTCTAGCATTATTTAAAGTAGATGATTTTATGTTTCTTTTTTCTTTCATTATTGCTCGAGGACTAGCAATACTTAGGTTTGGGGGTGTTAATGTGAGTGGGATACCATTGATTTTACTAGAGATTATATGCATGTTTTCACCCTTTTTAGTTTGATGGAATGCGACTGCATACTATTTTGCCTTGCATATTGCTTAGAATCGATCAAGTGACTTTGATTGTACAATAGGGTGAAATTATAGAATTCATGTGCATTTGCTAAGCTAAAATACTCTATTTTGTAGGGAAAAGAATTCTATAAGTAAAACAGAAAGTCACTTGATGAACAAATGAAGCTTTATTCAATGTTGCAACAATGGCTCAAAAATGCAATGCTGCGGCATTGAATATTATGAGCAAAAAGAAATATTTTATCATGTTTTTTGGTACATATATTAAATTGCATATTTTGTTGGAATTGGTCTAAGCTGTTAAGTAAATGGTTTATATGATGGGTCGTTATTCACATATAACCATAAATTGTGGGAACTTAATTAGCAAGACAAATTGGCGCTTGGTCTTTTGATAGAACCGATCATTCTATCATGATAAGAACAGTGTGCAATAGATTCTAATGGTGAATGACTTGTTTTAGTCAATAGACAAACCATTCACTTCAAGGAAAGTCAAGGAAGAAAAGGAAAGTCATCATTGGATAAAGGAAATAGTCATTTCTAGAGCCAAAAAGGTAAAAAGTAAAAAGTGAAAAAGCAAAAAGTGCTTATGACACCTTTTTGCTAGCCTTCCAAGGTAAGCTTCATGGGACAAAAGGGAGGAAGGCTGAAACGAGATGGGCATTATGAAATTCGGGGATTCAYAGCAAGAAACGAAAAGGACAKAAAAGAGTAGAGAGAAAGAGAGCAAAAAGAGGGAAGCTTGGAAGAAGAAGAAGAAGAAGATTTCAAGAAAGTCTTCACCATTGGACTCCATCAACCTCTTCGGGCTTTGCTTCTGCTTCTCTTAGTGATTATTTCAAGATGCATTTCAATATGTTAATCTTTCACATCTTGTATCTCATTTCATCTAAGAAAATGAACTAACTTCTTAGAAGTTAGAGTTTTGATGAACCTATGTATTGTCTATTTGGATGATTTGAGCAAGATTTGCTCTTTATAAATGCTTAGTCAATGTTATATATTGTTTACATTCACTATATTTTTGGCCATGAATAGTATTTGTGTGCACTTCTTGAACTTCGAAAGGCAGGTAAAGAGGTGGAAAATGTGAGTAGATGTGTGTTTGGTTATGTTGAGATAATGATTAATATCTCAGAGATACCATATAATATTGGAGATATTCATATTCCACCCATAAAATCACATGAGACTTGAAATTCATTTATGTTCCTTAAGCTGGTAACTCCGACAGGTAGAACAACTTAGTAAAATAGGAACAAGGACCAACAAACTAAAAGGGTGAGGTAATTTTTGTCTCGATTTGCATTTCTACTGTAGCTAAACCTCTATTGTAATATTTGCTCGAAGTCATTGCTGCAGCCTATCTGCAGCATTGATGCTGTAGCTAAACCTTTGCTATAGTATTTGCTCAGAAGCCATTGCTGCAGGTTGTCTGCAGCATTGATGTTGTAGCTAAACTTTTGCTGCAGCATTTGCTCAGAAGTCATTGCTGTAGCCCATCTGCAGCATTGATCTTTTACTTCTTGGACATTAGTATATAGGGAATTCTTAACTCTAACTCACTTTTAAGCTCTTGATCATATCGTTTGTACGATTACTGTGATTATTTCTGAATCATTGTGATTAGATAATTTTAGTTTATTTTACTTTATTTTCGTGACAATCAACAAACTACTAATTTTATTAGGAATTTAAACTATCACTTTTTAACTAACAATCCTTGTGGGATGATAGTCTTATTCACTCTATATTACTTGTGGACCGAATTGTCTAGTTGAAGCAAGGCTTTATAGGCTGAACAAAAGATAACTGGATTAAAAAACTTGTTGGGTATGCTGAAAGGTTGAGGGGTTTTGTAACATCCCTATATTAGAAACTATCCTAATCTGGGAATATTATTGACTTAATTCTCATATATTTAAAATTTCAGCGAAAGCTTTTGACAATAAAGAAATAAAATTTAAACTTTCAACAAGTTCATAAACAAATAAAAAATTTAATTAAGAGAACGGCTCTTGGGTATCAAAGCCTGCTCTCAAACTATCTCCACGCACCATCTGGTTAATCATCACCTGAAATGTAAAATAAGGAAATATGGGGTGAGCTACTAAGCTCAATAAGCAAATTCCATGCATGAATGCATGAATAATGCCATATATGTCATAAATTATAAAATTTTTACTTTCTCAATAAAAGCTTCCTAACATTTCCATTTCATAAATTTTCTTATAAAAACTTTCCTTTCAAAAATGTAAGAACTTTTTCAAACATTTCCCATTCCTTTAAATTCGTGAGCTCACTTGTGTAAATGTCTAACCATTAAGCTTGTAGTTGACCATTATTCTTTAGAACTCGATAATATTTTCTACCGCGTAAAACCGCAAAGCGGTTAATATTACTTTAACTTTTCCTAAACATTACCTCATAAGAGGTGAATAATACATGAATTTCCCACCCTACAAGAGGGTTAGGTCGGGTGCGCTGGTTCTCCACGCCCCATTTCCCACTCAAATTTTTCATGGCCTAGGCTTTAAACACATTTTTCAAAATCCTTAACATTTGAAAAATAATTTATTCATAAAATCCCATTCCTTTTTCCAACTTCATTCCTTAAAACCTTGACATTCTAAATGCACGAGTGGCTCATTCTAGGGATGATGTAAAATACTATAACTACATGCCCATGACACGAACTACATAAATCTGAATTTAAACTACCAACATGTTAATAGTAGAAACATATCACATAAAATAATTCAATTATAATTACCAGACATATCACACAAGACAATCCAATTATAATCACTGAATATATCATACCAGATAATCCAATTATAATCACAGGATATATCACACAAAACAAGTCAATTATAACCACGAAATATATCATACAAACAATCCAATTATAGCCACAAAATATATCACATATGAAATACGATTAATGAGTATGGGGGATTTACTTACATAGAACTCAGATTCAATATACATTCAATTCACCTATGAGCAATTTAATTATAACAACAATACATATGCATTAATGAGAATTTGAGAATTTACTTACGTGTAGTCCTTAGTATAAGTTTTACTTTAAGTTGTTAGTGGAGTGCTCTGGTTGCTCACAATGTCAATGTGCCACAATATCATAATATTATTATACAAAGAATATTCATTTGAGACTTGTTTAACCGAACATATTCATTTAATATAGGTGTTTACCATTAATACCTTCATCGTTTTTCTATGGTAACCTTAACCAATAATTTCTCAAGATTAATTTCAATGTTAATAAAAATCGAACTACTAATAGTACAATTTAATTTCATGACTCCTAATTTGTTCTTAAAATAACGATAATAATCGTAATCACAATATACATTATTTTATTATRCAACCTAAATTTCACCCTAAAATATATTTCAACACATTTCTCGAATTATATCCTCCTTTTACTTAATCGTACTAACTTAAATTTCAATTAAACATATTTTTATTATTCTCATAATAATGTGAATGAAAAATTTACCTAGTCGAGAAATCTTTATAGTTTTAGTTAAATCTTATTCTCTTCCGTTTATATTAAGTCAATGGTGTAAAAATTCAGGTGTATTAAGACAATAATTATTGGGTGTTAGAGGTATTACGTTTACTCTATGTTATAATTTAAGACTTATCGTTTAATCGTCAAACTAGTTAGTCTTTCACGTCGTTGTTCATCGACAGCTAAGAAATTCTTCCGTAGAAGGTTTGTTAGATCAAGTAGAAGTAGTGTAAATGTTAGCGCCTCCGTTTCGTCGGAAGCAATGCGAATTTAGTATTACCCAAAGGTACGTTACTAGTCCCGGTTAGATTGTATTAACGTTACTGTATGCTAGTTCATACTAAACATCGATCTTTACTATGACATTACATTAGAGTAGTACAGATAAAGTAAACCAGCGATAGAAATACTTTAGTTTGAGTTTCAGAAAAGTTGAATACGTTAAACGTAAACTCTATTATTTAAGTGTCTTATTTAGTTTCTACGTTTGCGTATTTTAAATAAAAACGTTTTTTGATTTATATATTACACGTATATTTGTTTCTTTCAGGTAGTCTGAAGGTGATTTAGCTTATATAGAAAGTTGATCATTACTTGATGTTAAAACTCATCATTAGCAGTACTTTCTTTAACCCTCAATATTGCGAAATATTCATTCCAAAAATGATTCGTAGACTCAACCATTGGAAAGAAAGTTAAACTGTAATATGATGAGAGATTCGGAAAGGATTTGTTCGATCTTTGAAAATTTACAGACAGACAAAAACTGAAACTCGCTCCGAAGAACAACAATAACCGTTATCCGTACTGATAACGTTCTAACACGTCGTATATATTCCAATTCACCTAAGAAAGTTATAGTACGTGACCGACCTTTTCGGGTTTGACTTTTTTTAAAGGATCCCGGTATAAACATACTAAACCAAAACAAGGTATTATCCGATACTTGAAACGAAGTATCATCTTCACCCGAATATTCACTGATCGAAATTAGGAAAAAGTTCTTATTGTGCGAAGTTGTTATACCCTTTGTATCGGCCTCCAGCCTAGAAACTCATAAAACCGTTCGATCTTTTCCAACTTAGTCTTATGGCGTCTACTAGCGAGGATTTAATGTAGCAGCTTAAGATACTAACTACGTACTTATAGAAAAAAGAGAAATTCATCCGGTGTATTCGGACAAACCAACGAAAGGTCACAGCCGATGATCCCCAGTCGAGTTTATAGACGAAATTGTACGGTTGATACATGTGACGTTAAGCTTTAACATACGTATCGAACTCGTGTGTTATTCTTTGGGAATGTTGCCTACGTAGTTTTCTGTACGAAAACGTAGAATTAAAGAAATATAATATAAGACGCCCCGTAATTAACCTCCAACTTATAGAGCGAAAACAGTTATCCTCAGTTAAAGAATTAAGGATTATGTGTTTCTCCGCAGCGGTTCTAACAAAACGAAGTTTGACGAATCAATCTTTAGGGACCAAAGTACGTTAATTCGGATATTATTGACCGATGAAATACCAGTAGTCTGTATCTCGTCGACTTCTTTCTAAATTTAAATCGAGGTGACTGAAACACCTTTATGATGTGTTACGTAGTTGTTGGATTGAAATTTTAGTATTACTCTACCATTATGTTGTTTTTAAATACCATGGTAACCGTTCTTTCGAACGGACTCTGTATCTAAACTTGAATGACGAATTCAAACATTTCGCGTTCATATGAATCTTTACGTGATTATATATCAACGAAACCAACGTCGTATATTTACCAAACGTAACAGAAAGTACCTAAGTTAGAGTAGCAAGTAGCTGTACGCTAGCGTACAAAAACTATTTCAATCGTCCGAAAAAAACTCGAATAACCTTCAATTAACCTAGTAGAAGTAATAGGATACAGTTTGAGTACGAGAACTTCTTTATGTTATATTAATTAAGTTAACGTGAAGAGAAAAGAGATCACCTAGCAGATTCACTTGAAGAAGAACCAACAACTTAAACAAGAAGACCTTCGTTATTCGAACTAAACCTCCATCCTCCAGGTTATCTCTTTAGGAGTAACAACAGAACTTAACAAAAAGAACTTGTTACAATGAAACGAATAGTCAACATTTATTGTTATAGATTCTTCCCCTTATTTAAGCGAAAGAGTTGTCTCGTTGTAGGATTGGAATACGAACGAGTTTGAGTTTTAGGAGTTCTTTAAGACGTGTAAAGAGCAGAACTTTTCCTTAAACACGTTTCCCTTAGTATTTTATATTTTGGATATTATTGCGCTCTAAATCAAAGCGTAAAAAGAAAAAGCTTCGAAACTATTAATATATATTATATTCATATCATAATTGTCATATGTATTGATGTGATATATGTGTCTAAGACAAGTGTAGTGATTAATCTAAAACATAAGTACTACAATCAGTTTACTAATTAAATCCTCCAGCACTACAAGATACACGTTAAGTCGTTTATTTATAATAAAGAACTAAATAATAAACAATACTCAAATACACACTCGCACAAAATAAATTTCCACCTTAAAATTAGTCGAAAATGAAATTAATCTTTAGAATCAATTAATTAAATTCTGAACTGGGCAATTCTCGAAACAGAGAATAAGTTTAAGATTTTGGCCTTAAACCTCAAAGCTAAAAACCCCGGTCTTCTTTTGATTATCTAAAATTAATCAACCCGAAATCAACCAAATTTATTTTTTTTACCGCGCGTTGCTTGCTTTAAAATTCAAACGCCAAATGTTAATCGAAGTTTTTTTTAATATATATTATATGTCGCTGCAGTTGCGTTCGTACTGACAAGTAGAAGAAGAATTTATATTTGGATTGGGGAAGGTGATGACGAGGAGAGCCGAGACCCCGGAGTGCGTTCGGCCAGAAGAAAGAGAAAGAGAGAGAGAGGAGAGAGAGAGAGAGGAAGAGAAAGATTATCCGATCACGGTTTACGTGAGGTAGAGCGAGCAAGAGCAGTGATCTGGTTCGTTGTTCGCTGCGCTCCGTTCGCCGCGTCCGACAGCGACCTCGGTCGAAATGTACGGTGTCGTTACACGAGTTGATCCTGTGACGTCAAGTGTCGCGCTTTCGTATAAAGAAAGACGCTCGTACTTAACTGCGTAATGTAGAATCTCGAGCTAAGGGGTGGATTTCCCAAGCTCTAGACTCCACTTACGCGAAATAAAAGAAGTACATTTAATTGCTTTACCGGTCCAAAACATTAATACATTATTATTTAAACTTCCTTTTTTACC
>MEJB01000103.1:343870-358413 GCA_001752375.1 Rhazya stricta
CATTGGTAGAGTGAAGATTTCACACTTACTGGAAGTAGCGGTCTTACTATATCTTGTGATTGATGTACGGGTATTGTACTTACGTATGTTAACATATATTGTATGTAAGCTATATTTTTGTCATGTCCTATCACTTTGTGTACTTAGTAAGGGTGTGTTAATTGTGTGGAGTATTAGTTAGGGTATAGTGGTGTGTTATTATGTATTGCTTTCTCTTATCCGCCATACCCAGTAAAATGCACGTATTTAGGTATATTGTTGTATTAGTTTAATAGATTTTCTTAAGTTAATGTAGGTAAGTATCGTAATACTCTACACTCTAAATAAAAATGGGCCTCAGGGAAATGCAACTCCCCAAGAATGGAATTTAGCACCTTCACTCGAAGGAAGTTTGGCAAGAATTGCATTCGGGACTTTTGACTGGAATCAACGCTAATGCTCTTTCTTCAGATAAATTCAAGCTAGCAGGGGTTGAATCTATAATACACCAATTAGGTTTCTTACAGGAAAAATAGTTAATATTTAAGGTATAGAATCAAGTGTAAATAGTTTCATAGTGTAAAAAATTCCAGTCGTTACGTATGAGGAATCGAGCCCATATTTAGGATTAGATACAAGAAGGGTGGTTTCAGTCGAAGTCCTGTGTTAATATAATGGTTCAGTATTTAAGGTTATAGTTCACAATTGCAAAAGTGAAATTTCAAGTGCTCTAGATTCACAAACCGCCCCCACCATAACCAAGAGCCCACACCTCGAAGTTCTCACACGCGTTGTCGGGACCCGGTGGGACCCGTAAACCCGTAAACCCTGACCCGCAGACCCGGCCGGACCCACGGACGGTGACCCGTGAATCAGCCCGGCCCGTTTACCGCGACCATGACCGCGAGCCCATGAACCGCGACCCGTGACGACCCGCGGATGTAGCCAACAACAAGAACAGTGCGGTCGTGTTGTTAAGACCCAGCGTTGTCACAGCACTGGAGTCGGCGTCTGCCACCTAAGCGACCGCCGTTTACAAGCCGCTACGCTCGTCCGTTCCTGTCTACTTCGTTTCTCTGTCGATCGGCCGGGTTTGGGACGCTTCGTGATAGGAAGTAGAGAGGATCCTTTTAGCAACTCTGTCTCTTCCTCTTCTTCTAGTTACTTCTGTCATAGGTACCGCTTGCAGATCAACCACAGCGTATCTAGGGCCAGGGCTCGGCTCTTTTCTTCTTTTATTACCGTTCTTTGGTCTAACCTTCGACGCTAGCACTCGGAGACCAACTTGACGAACCAAATCATGATGCCGGCCTGGGTATCTGCAGTTAGGGACTTCGGGTTCTTGAACTTTCCCCTTCGGCCTCTTCTCTGGGACCTCGTCATTACGAAACCGGAGTTTGTCTTGGATCGCTGGTAGGACCGCACGCAGAGCGTCGCTGAGCTCGTTGACCAGGTCGGGAGCCTCTTATCGAATGTCGGCGTTCGGACGTTGTCAGGATTGAGATCTGTGCCCGCCGAGCAGCTTAGCCGTTGGATCCGCCAGGGGGTCACTAGGTCCCGTTCGCCCGTCCCAACCGTTGAACTTGTCGCCGCCGTTGGCTCGTCCCTAGTGCGCCGGACCGGCTCAGGCCTACTGTTTTAAGAGTTGAGCGCGAGGAAATGAAATTTTAAAGGAAAATGTTAAAATTTTCAGAAAGGAGTGTAAACCTAGCCACAAAAGATGTGAGTGAGAAATGGGGCAGGGGGGACGGGCGCACCCGACCCTACCCTCTTGGAGGGTAAGGAAGAATRTAATGTTCACCTCCTTGGAGGTGAAAAGATGGAAGGAAAAGAAATATGATATTAACTGCTTTGTGGTTYTACCTGTAAGAATATAATCATGTTCCAAATAAGAATGGCCCACTGTAGAGCTTAGTGGCTAGGCGTTACACTTAGTGAGCTCATGAATAAAATGAAATGGAAAGGAAAGATTTTGTAAAAAGATTACGAAGAGGAAATGTTTAGAAAGTTTTCATTTAAAAGGCAAAATTTTATAATTTCATGACATGTAGGACATGTTTATGCATTCATGCATGAGGTTTACTTCCTGGGCTTTTTAGCTCATTCCTTTTATCTTATTTTGCATTTCAGATGATATATAGCCAGATGGGGTGAGGAAGTCTCTTATGGGCAAGCTATGATACCTGGAACATGCTTTAAATAAATTTTATGTATTAAGATAATTGTTCACTTGAATGGTTTTTTCTTACTCTTAAGTATTTCTTATTTGGTTTAAATTTTTTGGGATTTCCGCTATTTTAGTTTGACTAAATGTTGGGTTAGTGAAGATGTGTTAAAACACATTATTTATTT
The DNA here is from genome assembly GCA_001752375.1 of Rhazya stricta. NCBI lineage: Eukaryota > Viridiplantae > Streptophyta > Magnoliopsida > Gentianales > Apocynaceae > Rhazya > Rhazya stricta. The sequence goes on from MEJB01000103.1 coordinate 346,202, forward strand.
TTTGGGATATTGTTGAGTTTTAATGGGTGGTTGATTGTTTTATGAGTAGGGTAATGTAATATTCTTAACTTAGGACACTTCATGATCTGGGGGTGTTACAACCACGATGCTTTTTACAAACGTCGGATAAAAGTCATAATATCCATAATCATTTCAGGTTTCCCAAATGTTAGTGGATAAATGTTGGTATACGACTAGCGTGACGTTTATTTTAGATCTATGATGACATTTAGTTGCATCACAAGATATGGTATTTTGGCTACATTTGTAAACGTCATAATAATAGACATAAAACAATACTTTTTTGTAATCTATGATCTTGTTTGCAAAAGTCGACAAAGGGTTTTCTAGCTGGCATTTGCAAATGTTGTAAGAGGGGTGCTATGTTGAAACGTGCGCCTATGTTATGACAATATAACTTGCGAAATAATTTGTGTTTCAGCGACAGTTGCAAATGTCATAATAGGTATTGTACCCCGACATGAATAAATGTTGGAACATAGTTATTGTCGTGACATTTGTGAAATGTCAAGATGTATCAAGTAAGTCGATATTTGTTTACAATCGTTTGACATATTATGACAATGCTTGTGAAGACGTTTCTAATAGTTGTAGAGAGAACATATTAAAATATCTAAATATGTGGTGCAAATGTAATTCAAATGACGTTTGCAATAGTCGTACACTATACATTATTACTATTTTTGTAAATGTTAGAAAATGTTGCTTCTTTCGTATTTTATAAATGTTGGGAAACAGATATAGGACAACATTTGTAAACGTTGTCATATGGCTTTATCCTTACATTTTCAAAACATCGTTCGAGGCACTTTCTCTCAACATTTTCAAATGTCAAATATGATTACTATCCCAAAATATTTATTTATTTATCACTATGTTTGTAAATGTGGGGATATAATATCATAAATTTTAAAAACAATAATAATTTGGCATTATTTTGAATGATGTGAATTATTATTTTTAGYAGTRAACTACTAAATTGAAATTAAAAAAATATTTTATAATATTAAAATAGGAAAATACATTAGTTTCAATTACAATTTGTCGTAATCTAGAAGCACTCACCACCAAGCTAAAAAGCAACACCATTCATCATCTGTAAAAATAGAAAAAACAAATTAAATGCATAGTTAGGTAACGTAATCAACTATAGTAATGAACTTATAATTGACATCAACAACTGTCGTGGATTATGATACTTGACTATGGTATTCAACTATGATAAAACTTCACCGTCTCTAGTTTGGCTTTCATTATCACTGGCCATGCGTGAACTAATACTAGTTGTACGTTCTGCATCCTACAAATGAATTTTAAGACATCAAAATATTCAACCCAAATAGTAATGGATAAAAAATTATGTAAATGATTTAAAGGAGTAGATAATGTGCTTCTTACCACACTAGGAATGGTCAAATTCGAGTTCAAACCCACATGATTTGTTCAAACAATCTCAGAACCTTTTCTTCAAGGTCTATTTTCTTCTCCTTCACTTGTTCATTTTCCTTTATAACTTCTAGATTTGAAGTTGAAAACACCTTTGGGGTACTCCAAAACCCACATGCAGCCTTGTTTTCTAGATCAATCACATGGTATAGAGCATCACCTTCTAAAGGTGAAATGTCATTAGAGTTTTGCGAAGACCCACTTTTATGCATTCTTTCAACCAAAATTTATTGTATTTTATTCAACATAGATAAAAGATTAATAGTCAAGTGGTATAGTCAACTATAGTATTGAACATAAGTCACGAAGATGTAACCTTTACAGGTATTTCCCCAACCTGTTCATTAATTGGCGTGCAATCCTCGTGCTTATGATAATTTACATATATCTTTGCTCTACTAATATTTTCAATTCTTTTAACCTGGAAATCAGAAAATACTCTTAATCCGTATGTGGCTCAAAGAAATGTTTGAAATTTTGCACAAATTAAGAAAACATACTAATAGATGAAGTAATAAATTACCTCCAATTCTACCATTTGAGCAAGTGAAATACTTCTAGATGTATGTGGCATCTTCATTCGAGCTCTTGCTTTCCTTCCATTTTCAGATTTTTGTTGCATAGAGCACTTAAAAATATTGTTAGTCTCATGCATGGCTATGGTGTAGGTTATGATATTTAACTATATAAAACACATAAACTATACTTGCCACTTCGGAGAGTGCCATCTCTCCTCAAGCTTGTGCCATTGATCTAGTTTTGTCCTTGAATCAACGTTGGTTTTCAATTCTAATGGACTGTTGTGTTAAAATTGTCATTGAATAGAGTGTTGTTTGAATTCTTCCAGACATTTTTTGACGTGGTGAAGCACCCCTGACTTCGGACTTGTTTCCAATTTAAATTTTGATGTGACGACTCTCCATATTTCATTCATGAATCTTTTTGAAATACACCTCCATTCATCATACTTGAGCACTGTTCGATCTGGATTTCTTGCCACAGCCTAACAAAAAGGTTCCAATTCTCTATTGTCGACACATTGATTGAGCATGTTAAACTCTGCTTCAATCTCTTCTCCTAGGAATATATTCCAAACATCTTCAAGTCTAGTAGGTCCTCTGGTATTTCTTGATTGTTGAGATGCTACTGCAAATATAGTAATCAGTCTATGAAAGGGCTACTGGTAATACAAATTTGATTCATAAGCCATAGCAGATTAGTGTGTATGAATATGTACACTTACGGCCTTCGGCATTTACAGGATTCTCTTCATCATCAATCTGACTTTCAAAATCATTACTTTGTTGTGATGATCTCTTGGATTCTTGTGTATTTCTTAGGGATATTTTTCTCTTTATTTGTTCAACATCCTTGGATTTGTCTTTTCGAATTTGTTTCAACATACTGGGTGAGTTTGAAGAAAATAAGAAGCTATTACAAGGGACGATGAAGCAGACACTGTCAGACTAGTACTAGAAGAATGTGGAGGTGAAAGAGAGGCAAAGGAAGAAGAGGCGCCGTGGAATGACAAGCAGATAGAGAGAAGCCATGGGAAGAGAAAAAAGATGGGATAAGTTACTTTGAAATCCTTCTATCTCGTGTTAACCTAGGTGATTTAATAATAGCTACCAATTAGGTTTAATTTAAGGATGGAGGGAAGTGTAAACAAGGAGACATGAAAATTTGAATGAAAAATTTAGGTAATCGATAATCTTTTGTTTTCCATAAGTAGGTAATATTATAGTTGCCAACTGAATATGTTTTAACATTATGGTTGCCAACTAACTATATTAATGTGACATGTAATTCTTTTACTTCTATTTTATTAAAAAATTAATAAATAGATATAAATGAAAATATTTTCAAAGTGTATTTAATTTAATAATAAATTAAAAAATGTTATATTTTTTTGGATATTATATATGTGTATATGTGTGTGTATATATATATATATTGGTTAGTTTTTTTGTTTATAATTTTTATTATCTATTGTTAGTATTTAGCTACTTAATTAATTCTATGTATAATTTATATGTGTAATGCTAATAATGCCGATTTTTGTATCTTTAATTTACCTATGTATAATGTTAATAATGCCAGTAATGTCTACCTAATGTCTCTAAATGCATAGAAAATGTACCAATAATGTACCTAATGTACTTATCATGTATGATGTTATACGCACACACAAACACAATTTATAAAAAGTGGTCATTATATGAACCTATAATATATGACAATATACACGCACAAATATAATGTCAATAATGCCTGTAAAGTGTGAGATAGAAAATTCTAAAATATATATGATGTCTTTAATGTCTAAGGACCCAAAAAAGTAAAATAAGTAAAAGGCATAATCTTTATAATGTATACATATAATATGTCTAATGTGTATATTCTATCATGTATAATGGCTATAATGTCCTTTGTCTATAATGTCAATATATATACCCACATTACAAACCAAAGGGCATATATATATATGCATTACCTCACCGTTCTATCAATGGGGTCGAATATGATAAAAGATAGACTGTTCATAAAATTAAAGGGCATATCTAGTTTTTGGCTTCACATAAATTAAAGAGAGTATTTGTAATACTCRAGATTTACTTTCTATTTTTATGAATTTAATATAATTATATAAATTATATTCTAATTCATTAACGAAATTATTACCATGATTATTAATTATTTGGTTATTTTGCAACGAAAAGACTTGGAGGCCATAATATTCGATGTGCCAATTAGAAAAGAAATAATTTAATTATCTAATTTAATAATTATTTATGCATTATTGTATGAGTATATTTATTTAAAAATAAAATTTTAATTTAATTAAAATGTTTAGTTAATTAATTTAGGTTTAACCATTAGAGTTCTTTTTATTCCTATTCAAAGTCCAAAGTCAATTTAATGTTTAGTTTCAGTCCAACGGAAAAACTAATATATTTTAATTATATCAAATCAGTAGGTCAAGGAATTATACATCCCCACCATTTTGCAGTTTCACCATTATACCTGACAATAATGATGAAAACATCACTGCTAATATATCCCTTGCAGTTCAACGTGAAAAGGTGGCCTTCAATTTTGCCCAAGTATGCTCTATCTTGCGTTGCTATTACCTCTCTTCATATTAATTAGGGCATGCATGATTTTTCTTGAGAGATGGTATTTCATTCGTAATACTATACAATATTTTACACTTGCTAACGGGGACATTTTTCTTAGGTATCTGCCTTGGGCAGTGGAATGTTAGGATGCATTGAAGAAATGAAAAGAATATCGAGCCCTTTATCCTCGGGCCCGAAATGGTGAAGATGATGTGGGAAAAGAAGACGAAAGAGATAAAGCAGGTGGAAGAGGTAGAGGAACCTGACAAAGAGGAAGAGGAAGAGGAAGTTGGAGAGCGACAACCTGAGTACAACCATGAAATGAACTATCTTTATTCTCACCAAAATGAATCTGAATAAGAAAGAGACTCTAATTATGATGAGATGTTCTATATATCTGATGAAGAATATGTTGATTGCGTTGATGAGTCTTTTGAAGGGAGCAATGGTTCTGATTTTGAATTTTTGATATTTCTAAACTCATTTTTAAAATTTTTGGAAGTTTAATTGTTATCAGTTTAGAGAACTTTAGAAATGTAGCTTGTAACGCTACTTTTTATTTTGATGTATCTATTTGAATGTGAAATGGAATGATTTTTAAGTTAATATGTCTATTTGTAATGTTACTCTACCAATGTTTGCTCCCTATGCTTTTGCAAAAATCTGTTCAATACATACTCGACATCCATAATTGAGAAGCCTAGTCATGTATGAGTGCAAAGGGCATATTAGGAATTATAATTACACTTGACTATGTCTTATATAAATGGCTAGTTYGAGGTCCAAGTAATATTGTCTGAATATTTAAAAGGTACATTGTAGCAAGATTCAAATTCCATACTAAGGAAATAGAGGTCAAGAAGTGCTTGTCAGAGCTGAAACATATCTCAGCAATGGCGAAGTTGAATATTACGATATCATAAATGATATAATTGAATTGAATTATTGCGTGACACTTCAAAGTTGTGATATTTAAGTTCGATTGGGTAGTGTAGAGCAAGGGAAGGGCATCAAGAGAGGCCTATTTGGATTCACATATACTAATATGTCTAGACTAGTGCATACGAGTGCAAGGCCCAGTGATGAACCATTCATTGTTGCATCACAGGTCAAACAAGTCTTCTATGCACCAGACCAGTCACAGAAGGAGTGGCATATAGTTGTAAGAATTAGGCCAAGTGATCTTTTTGAAATAGGAGGTGAGGTGTCGATTGCACCAGATATCCAACTCATGGAAATTGATGAGGCTGTGAAAGAGCATAATGAAGCCGAGATGAATGTCATTTGGGTCCAAAATGATATAGATAGCACACAATTTAGTATTCAATAAAATGATGAAGACAATCCATCTTCCAAGGAAGAATTGTAACATGCTTACTCACAGTAGTGGTTGAGAGTAACTATACATAACAACCATATTTGACTATGATGTATTATAAATCTATATCAGGAAAGTGTTACATGTGACAATTTTTCCAATTTGTGAAACTACTTTATATTGTCATTCAGAAAAGAATAAATTAAAAAACTACTGTATAATTCAACGGCCAAAATATCATTAAGTCAAAGGAAAAAAAATACAATGAAATACAATAAATCAAATGGTTTATACATTAACAAACTTCATAATCGTCAAGCATAGTTGATTACTCATTAAATTGAAAAGGAAAGTAAAACCTAAATCAGTAAGTAAATAAAAATCTCCTCCATTGAAGCCTAATTTTGAAAATAACCATTTCTTATTCCTSTCCCTCATGGTAAAAAAGCCCTAATGTTCAATGYGSTGTTTTCATCCCTCTCAAATTCTCTCTCTCAAATCATTTRCATTGCAYACATGACTCGATCCCTTGTTCGACTATACTCATCCATCATCGACAACACCATACTGTTCGGACTAAGATACCTTCTTGCAATATTCAGAGACCACTAAGGAAAGAAGATATGGAAGCTCTAAGGCGGACTATCCCTTTTGAAGATAATGAGCACACTACGTAAAAAAAAATTAAAGTGCAAGTCCRCTGGCAACTCAAAGCTTTTCGTGTGCAAACTTTTTGAAGAAATATTTGATGAGGATCTTCGTTTTAGAGATGTTGTACATGGTAAAGTTTCAAACTTTAACAAATTAAAGCTTCCATTACTTAAAATATTGTTGCAATTTTAGGAGTGGACTAAATTATCTGAGAATGATTTGTGTTTGAAAGTTTAGCTAGACCGTTTTGTATAAACAAATGAAATGAATTGGATGAGAATAATAATCTAGTCACTCAATCTTGGTCGAATGGGTTTAACATGATCGGATGCTAAAATTATTAATGAAATTTCGGGCTTAACAGATGGGGCTTTTACATTGAATATACTTTATATAATCATTAAAATTTCAATTACAAAAAATAGGGTTTCTATTATAGTCACTTAATAAGAATACTTTATATAGTTATTTTAATTGCTTATTGTTTGTGAACATATTTTAATAGTCATTAAAAATTTCAATTACAAAAGTCAAATTTCAATTATAGTCACTTAATAAGAATAATTTATATAGTCATTTCAAATGCTCATTATTTGTGTATATAATTTATATAGTGATTAGAAATTTCAATTACAAAAATCGAATTTCAATTATAGTCACTTAATAAGAATACTTTATATAATCATTTCAAATGCTCATTATTTGTTAATATAATTTATATAGTCATTACAAATTTCAATTATAAATATCGAATTTCAATYATAGATAGTTATTTCAAATGTTCATTGTTTGTAAATTTACTGTATATCGTCATTAGAAATTTCAATTACAAGAATCAAATTTCAATTATAGTCACTTAATAAGAATACTTTATATAGTCATTTCAAATGCTCATTTCAAATTACAACATTACTCTCATTTTTATAAATGAAAACAAGTTCATTAGGGCATAAAAAAATATGAAGGTCATGGATGATGGAATGTTTATCTAGGGGTTTATACTCTACAAAAAGTTATATTAGATAACTCCAGTCCATTAAAACCAACATCAAATCGATTTCAATGTATATCAAACTCTTGCATTGGGAATGAGAAGCTTCCATAAGAAGCTAAACAATGCCAACCACAAGATAACAATCATTTTAGCAACTAAAACACTCAAAAGAAAATTTGACCGCGCACTAATTTAACTCTATTCACAATTAGCTTTATGATTTCAAATTGGGTTTCAAATCCACAATCTATTAGGCTGAGATAAAATTTCTTGGATTTGATGAGCATTGAATACAAACACTCATTCCTGTTTCCTTTTTAAACACCATTAGCTTTTGAGACMAAAAAAASCCATTGCCTCAAATAGGAGTTGTTAGTTCTTCAGACAAAAGGCAGCAGTGCGAGCATGTCTTCAAGTTCATACCCAAACAAGAAATCATGAGTGCCATCATCCATTCACCAATGTCGACGAGTCGAACTTCTCTGGTAACATTACTAAAGGCAAAGGAAAGAGAAAAATCACTACAAAAATGACCTAGAATTGATCATTGATTGATTCGTTAAAACCTAAGGAAAAGACCAAGAAGACTGAGTCGTCGGATGATTCCTTCTCGATATGAAGGAGTGGAAGGAAGTGCTCCGGCTATGTTATTTTGGTTAAGGTTTATCCCTCAAACATGACTGGATGCAAATCTAAAGGAAGGGTATTCTTTTGTTTAGCTTTTCCCTCCTACGCTGTTGCTTTTCATGTTATTGTTTTGGGAAATCAATCTGATTGTTGATGTTTGTTGTTGCAATCTATGTAGCGACTGATTTCTGTGGTAGGATTGCATTATTGTTTCTGTAATTATATTGATGCTGATGCTTATTAATAATGTTATATCATATTTATGAATTTCTTTTGTTGTTTCTTATTCTTGCCCTTCGTAATTATCTCTAACCATGCTTTTGAATTCTGATTTTCCTGGAATGGGATGCGAAAGCATTTAGTGAAAGGTATTTGCTGGTCAAATTTCTGAAGTTAAGAATTGTGAAGATAAAAGGAATGCAGTTTCTTTACTACAAAACAGGAAAAAAAAAAAAGGCAAAAGAAAAAGATTTGGCAAGTACAAAGGTGATGAAGAAATAAAGTGATTTTGGGATAAAACCATATTCAAACATCCACCCATGCATTAACATGATTTTCCTGAAATAGTTTTCTTAGGTTTCTAAAAAATGTATATGTGAATTGCCTTTCTTATTTGATAATTGAATCTTTAATTAGAACAATTTGTTATAATTAATTTTAATTGATAATTGAATCTTTAATTACAAAAATTTGTTATAATTAATTTTAACTTAGTCATTAAAATCGAAATTGTTTAGTTTTATCCTTCAAACATGCTCCAATCTCGATCTACGATTATCATAATCCGTAAAGTATATTTCCTCTAATTATCTATCTAAATAAAATAATATATATGAAATATAAAAATAATTGTAGAAAAGAAAGGCCAATAAAAATTCACTAATACAACTATACCATTCCATTATAATGAAAATTATATATGATAGTTAAAGTAAATTATCATAAGCAGTTAATACTATAATGGCATTTCAAATATATTAAAGTCCACTAATTTTTCTCTCCATGAAAGATATGTGATTGGAGTTCTAAAAAATAAAGAATAGATGGATCGACGAATTTGGAAGTGGTAGCTACACTTTATTAGGAGTAGATTAGAGAAGCAAAGTGATTTCACAAGTCAAATCCATATATTAAAGTTGATTACTAATCAGCAACCCTGCCCTACTGATAGAGTCAACTCTTAGGAATGAATGCAAAATAATTTTTTTATTATGCTTTACATTTAGTTCAGAAAAAAAATCTTATACGCTTCCAAAAAAAGGGAGAAAATTTATTAACTTAAATGGTTATTTATTTTTGTGAATATAATTTTTATAATTATTTGTGAATATAATTTATATAGTGATTAGAAATTTCAATTACAATAATCCAATTTGAATTATAATCCCTTAATAAGAATACTTTGTATAGTCATTTYAAATTCTTATTATTTGTGAATATAATTTATAAAGTCATTAGAAACTTCAATTATAACAATCAAACTTTAATTATAATCACTTAATAAGAATATTTTATATAGTCATTTCAAATGCAGTGGAGAATGAACAGCAAGAAAGAAGCTTAAAATTTTGGGGTGAACACCTCATCAATCAAAAGGATAGCAATGGCAATACTCCTCTCCACCTTTATGCAACTACTGAGAATTTGATTGGATATAATCTCTTGAATCATCCTAAAGTGGATATCAATGCATTTAATGATGAAGGTTTGACTCCCTTAGACATTGTAATTACCTTCTTACGGGCAGGTAATTAGGATCTTAATTCTCTAGTCTTCCTTGAATTATTTGTGAATTCAATTTATACAGTCATTACAAACTTCACTTACAATAATCTAATTTTATTATAGTCATTTGAATTTGAATGATTTTATTTGTAATTATTAGAACATCATAATTCACAAGAAGATCTTTAATAAAATTTGAAGGGAAAAAACATCATTTTACCATTGGAAATACAAAGCTTCCGTAAGAAGCGAAGCATTTCYAACCACAAAAAATTAGTTAGTCAAACAATCCACAACATCTCTTCAATCGGGTTTCAATCATCTATTAGAGTTCATAATTTATCCGAGTATTGTAGTGTGCTAGGKTTTCTTGTTCTTGCATTTTCGTATCAAAATCTGCCGATAAAAACATCTCTAGATTTGTGAGCACTTATTGATGCACTCAGGTGGTGTCTGTCAAGCCTTAAATAACACCATCGTAATRTGATAACAAAACCTTACAATGGCCTTGTTCATTTTGCCTCAAATAACACCGACTCAAACTTCATTCATAAAACCTACTGCCATTTGCAACCGGCTTACGCCAAAGTCCCTCTTATTCTCATCTTCATGGCTTCAAGTTCCCAGCCAAATAAGAAGGGAAAATATTCCAGCMGCACAACCACCARCATGCCAACTTCACAATCAACCATAGAGAAACATTTCGAAGTCGAAAGAGTTGACAAAACCCACATTCGGAACGATTTGAAGGCAATAATATACAGGTTTGTAATTGCATATGAAGATGACTTGGTTCACTCTATGGTATTGATCGATCCTCCGCTTGTGAAAGCATACGAGATCCTCCTTGAGTTGGCTGATAATGCTAACTATGTTGATAATCCAGCCAAGGCAATGAAGACGGAGAAGCCAAGTACCTCAGATGATTCATTTTCTATTTGATTTACGGTGTGATTCGGCTGTGCYTAAAAAATGTTTTGGTGAGGGGATATCCACAAAACATGGCCGGATTTAGCTTTGTCTAAGGAGGGATTTTATGCTTTTTGGCTCTATTTTGACAAGTATATAATATGCATTTCCCTGTCCTTATTTTATACTATTTTTTCGGGCAATATGTCCGATTTAGTTGGACTGATTTCAATATTTGTGAATGTATATGTGTTTTGCTTGATGAAGTTTCGAAGGGCAGTAGTTCTACAATTATATCTCTTGCTTCGTCTTCATTTGCTTGGACACTTGAGCTACAATTTGATTATTGTTCTCTTTTTGTGGTTTTCTTGCTAATTCCATTATACATACTMTTCAACCTTGTCAAAACAATTCGTTCTTATGAGAAATTTGTGAATTATTTTATTTTCAAGACTTAATTACTTGAGATATAGCCATTTTAGTCCATTTCAGCTTCATGTAAAGGCTTTCTTCAGAGATCCTTGTGAGTTAGATTTTATTTTGAATTGGAATTTGTATCACAGGCAGATTGTTTCTTCTACTTTCTTACTCGTAGCTTTAAAAATGGTTATAGTAGATGATTTTAATTAAAATATTTAAAAAGGTTTAAAGATGTTTATAAATTGGGTTAGAAGAAAAGAAAACAACAAAAGAAAAGTAATTAAGTTTTCCGCACCATACAAATTTCTGAATGACTTTTATGAGARGATTAACTGTTGCACATGCATATGATATCCTYATATTTATATTAATTGAGAATACAATTCCTGCGATTGATAGCTTAATAATTTGTTACCAATTTTGCTATTCAATTTTGTTATCTTTTACTAATTTACTAGCTTGAAACTTTTATTTTAATTTACTGATTCTTTACATTGCAGGGGAATAATTCTAATCTTTTTATTTATTCATATATAATCAAGTATACATATTTTGTTTTATAAATTTTATTACTATGTATATTAAATACGAATTACTCATAGGGTATATATAAATAATAAAATATAACCAAATTTGGGAGTAAAAATAAAATTTACCGAGGTACCATTAGTAGGTTAAAAGGAAATACTTTATATCATGACTTTGCAAGTACCAAAAAGCATTTAAAGAAATAAGAACTAAATAACCAAAATCAATARAGCAGCTTCAGAAAGGAATGAAGATCAAAGAAATGGCATGGTCCATTTCAACTGCACGATTACTTACTTTAATAAGATTACAAAAATCATCTTCTATAAGTAACAGTTGAATGTCTTCTTCATAAATATTTTGATCATAACAGACATGCAACAAAAAAGCATAAATGTCCTCTTCAAATATTTACAAAGACTCCTCATATGTTCAAGCTTCGACTTTAATATCA
>MEJB01000103.1:413768-424667 GCA_001752375.1 Rhazya stricta
ACGAAATGAAGAATGTTTGAGCAAGTGTCTTAACTCTATTTGGCAGATGGGACTTTAGGGCCATACAGAGTCTGTAAAGCTTTGCACAAGAGAAGGGAATTAGGATGTCCTTTAACTTTATGATACAACGCACATACGGAGGCTGGCAAGAGATTTAGTTGAAAGAGGCCACTACAATTAGATGTTTCATGTTTAGTGACCGAAAATGTTTTATTCTATAATTACGTTATAAAATCATTACCTATACATATGTCATATGTTTTTGTGTGGACGCAATTCTCAATGTTCTCGTCATCAGAGATAATACCAAATAGTTTTGATATGCGTAAATATAACTAGAATCATTTTTCTTGCAAATCTTGTCTGTCCTACTAATACTTTTAGCCGGTTGCGAAAATTTGTGTGTTTACTCGCCAATGCAATAGTGTGTTTATGAATGATTATATTACTGTTTTTTAGTATGAGTGGGAATTATGAGGTTGTGATCGACGAAGATAAATTTAGGGGATTTTTTGGTGTTGATTTTTTTTAATCGTCAAGGATTGGTTTATCTGAAAAATTTTAAGGTGACAATGTTTGACTGAAAGGAGATGGGATAGGTTTTCCTAATGGTCCATCGCAGATGCGAACCAAATGAAAAGCTTCATTTGGGACTTAAAATTAATGTTTTTGTGACGGATATAAATCCATTCCCAGTGGGGGTGGTTGGGTAAGTGTCGTTGGGACTCTAAAAGAAAGATTACGTCCATCGCTAGAATCGCTTCTCCGTGAAGATTAATGTGGGGTAAAACTATTCGCGATTTTTTTTGCTTTTTGATGACTTCCGTGAGATAGAGTGGTTGGTGTTGTAGCTATATTTAATTGGATAGTCCGTATTACTAGTGAGTCCTAATCCGTCACCAAATTTTTGGAATTGAACATATGTATTATCTGTTGACATAATCTCATCCTGAGTATATGGGTTTTTTGTTCCGCCGCAGATTTAATGACCAGCTACTATTAGGACGAGATTGTGGGAACGAATTTACAAATATGGAGTGTTTAAAATAATCTCAATTATATACAAACTTCTAAAAATTAATCTTATCCTCTTAGAGATTTTTTGTAATTGGTAAGTTATTATTTTCTCCTTTCAAGTTTTGTTCCATAATGTGGGAGATAAATTGATTATTGCACTGAGTAATTCCTTGATGCATAAAAAGAGTTCCTGAACCATTACCTTTTACCAAATTGCCCGTACCTTAATATGTTGGGGTTGAGTACTTTCCATTGCATATATTTTAGGGTTTAGAAGCGTTGCATTATAATTTGCGATACCTTTGATTTATAGAAAGATCGTTATGGAAGAGTTTATTCATGGAGAATCAGCCTCTTGGGATACTTTGGAATTTATTTGGTTTACTGAGTGTAGAAAGTGTTTATTTATAATTTTCTTGGAACTTAGAGTATGGGCAGATGTATTGCTGGTTTGTGTTAATTAATGTGCTGTTACTGTTGGAGAGACCCAGTACTTCTATTCAATTTATTTCTAAGGGACTAGCCGAACAGATAAAGTACTCCTACTTGGCCAATCACTAGAACGAGGGGAACGCACTAGAACCTTCGGCATTAGTTCTTAAAATGTTCATATGGCCTAGTCAGTGTAACCAACAACGGCGTCCAAGGAAATGGCATCCATCAAACGGTCACAACTCGGACACCTAGTGTGCGTTTTTGGACATTTACCCTTCTAGCGAGTAATATTGTTTGATTGATGAGGTTAGGAGGTTACCATGCAAGTAAACTGAGCCCACCAAATCCAATTGGTAGTTGTTCAGTACTTTCGATATACTTTCTATACTATTAAATTTGAAAATGATGATTCAATGGTTTACCCTTACTTTTGTAAAACTCTATTTTAAATGGTTTGATTAGCAATGTCCATTTGGTAAAACTCCGTTTATATATATATATGCAATGGCAAGAAAAGTTTCGAACAAAAATGATAGGTTTTTGAGAAATCGGTGAGTGGGCAGCTTTGTGGTGTTTCGAGCATATCTCACAAAATACTTGGGTTTTTAAGTGAAACTAAAAATTTTTTCTAACATTCGAAGGTTTAAAACTGCAAAAATATGAGCKTAAAATCTAAGCTTAAAATGGTTCGAATAAATCCCAGATTGAAGACAACTCAGGTTTAATCAGCCAGAGTGACCACCTTCCGAAGATCAACKCTTAACTTGAGTTTTACTATTTAAATGAGATAAATAAGTGCCAATTATTTCTAAGATTCGTGAMTTTCTAACCATATATCACAATCAAATTTTGACCAAAAAATAAGACTAGCTATGACACGTACAAGATTCTGATTTGTCTAAAACAAACCTTATTGGTCAAATCCTATATTTTCTAAGGTTGTAACATGTGATACTCAACCAAATGTATTCTAAAACTCTATATTCATATCCTAAAACATGATAATCATAGTCTTAGATCACTCATTCAAAATCCAAGCAAAAACATGCACTACTTTTAACCACAATTCCACGCGGTACACACACACATGCTAAAAATAAATCAATCTTATCACTGTTTCTTACCTGCAAATTATAACAAAGGAATGGCTGAATGTAGGCCTTAAGATGTGCAAAAGAGAAGGAAATGATAGAGTAATGATTGTGCTAAAAGAAAGGCTGAATATTTGGTTAAAGGAAATGGTTTGGAATAAGGAGCAAAGGTGATTTTCTTTTGGCTCGTCATGTTGAGGGTTTATGAAAGTGAATTGATGCTCTTCCTATAGAGTGCATGGGGTGGATGTTTCAAGGTAAAGAGGTACGAGAATCAGGCAGTAGGAGAGAAAAAACTATGATTTTCTTTGCTAAATTTGGGAGACATTCCCTGTGCAAAATGCCTCCCAAGGGGCAGCAATAAAACTGTCAACTTACATAGCTTCTAATCTTGAAAAATCATTACCTTAGGTGTCCATTCCTCAGCTGATACAGTCCCCCCTCTTCGGACAACATTTCATATGCAGAACAGATGGGAAAAAATTTGGCCACAACTCACATCATACTGGAAAACACAACCAACAATCAATGATTAGGATTTCTTGGCCAAAACTRTCCTATAGTCGACACCTAAACAGAAACATGCTGTCAATTACATGCCAAATGTCCCTYATGCGATGGGGTTGATTAAAGGGCTAGGATTTAACCAAGACAAGAATGATCCAATGGTTGAAATTGAAGAGAAAATAATCGGTTAGTGCAAATGCAAAATGGTTTACAAATCGTTTGGGGTTTTCTGAAGGTTAGAAACAAAATATAATAAAGTACATATATAGGTAATAATAAGATCATAAGTAGCGGACCGACAAGAGTCAGTCATATATAGCAGGGGCAAAATAATATGAAGGTATGCGCGAAATGGCTCTAGTAAAAAATACTACAGATTAAAGCAAAGTTTGATAAACTAGATCTAAAGCCAAAAAACTGTTTAGAACAAAGACGATTTTCAAAATCGACTAAGTCGAGATTAGTTCCGCGCTATTCTATACCATTATTAAACTATCAAGTTCCTAAGCAAGACAGCTTACTTCGCAAAGACTAAGGCTTAGCTAACCTCTATTCGCGGGAACAGCAATACAACCTACGGAGCGTATTTAGATTAATTCTCGAATAAGTAGATCAAGTTATGATGTAATATAAAAGTTGAGAGACGGATAGAACAGTTGCCCTACTAGTCTAGGCAACAATGCTGTTTCACCCTCGACTTTGAAAATTGGATTCTGATATGTGTACAACACCAAAAGCCTCCGTTAGTTTTAAACGCCTAGCGTAAGGCAGAGATAACTAGGAAAGCCATAGAGATGCTTCCACAATTCTAATAGCGAGTCAATAGTAATGGTACAGCTGCCGTACAGGGTATGGCGCATCATGGAATCTGCATTGAAGTGTATAAGAGCCTTAATGTCTGAATGTCCAGGCACGACAGAGGGTCTTACTGGTTATCAGGATTCTAGGTAAAGAGGGGATGCCTAGCATCTCTCGACAGAGAACAGCACCAAAAGAATAGACGTTCGTAACCGCTATGCCACAATAAAAACATAGAATGCAGATGGTTTATGACGAGATCGTAGTCAAGATTTTGGACACGTCGCATACCGAGCATGATCCCCATGCATTAAGAACATGCTTACTCCAGCGTGCATGATACATCGGAATTGATA
Organism: Rhazya stricta; assembly: GCA_001752375.1. Taxonomy (NCBI): domain Eukaryota; kingdom Viridiplantae; phylum Streptophyta; class Magnoliopsida; order Gentianales; family Apocynaceae; genus Rhazya; species Rhazya stricta. The sequence continues at coordinate 417,973 of MEJB01000103.1, forward strand.
ATCGGTGAGAACAGATACACGGTTCCAAAGGTAGCTACAGGACATATGCTTAAGACGGGCATTACGGTTGTGAAATCATCCCTTAGCATTGAAAGGAAAAGACTATCTACTCTATGCAGAGAACAGTCAAAGAGCTAGAGCAAAATGCCGGCTAAGCCAAGCGATATATGAAGACATACGTAGCCTAGGGCTCGTCAGCATCATATTAAACATCTTTATGGTTTGACACCATACGACTACTGGCGTCCAAATAATAAAATTTATATGCTCTACCCCTCGAAAGCTTAGGGCTTGCTGTTAAAATTGCAATAATGCCAGATCGCTTTCTTGAACATGTATGCCTTAACATACATCATGATAAGGTCAAGGTATTTAATCTTTTGGGAATAGTGATGAACAAGAGATTAAGAGACAAGACAAATTAAGAAAATATCTACCTCTCATTCCCGGATAAGGATGCCACCAATTGGTTGAGACTTGTAAGTCGGTTGGGTACGAGTGTGGAGCGAGATGAGGTCGAAAAGTTTATAAATTGAACCTGCCCCGTGCAAGGAGAAAAGGATAAACGGAATGAGGTACAAGCATGAAAATAAAAAAAAGATGCAAGCAAGAAATTGAGTAAGATTGAGACCCATTCAACCTCTCATAAAAAACCTATATCCCACAATGAAGCTCGAGACTGCATGCGACAGTAGAAGGTCAGGGCTGCAAAAATCATATAACATTTTACATATGAAAAAACTAAAGAGATGGAAAAGATTATACGAGTTCAAAAAAACCTCGAAAAAGCACTTCTACTGACGGAAAGGAAATGATAATCCAAAATCGAAAAATGAAAAGAAGAAGAATTCATTGTCATCAAATGTTGAAGCCAAAAAAACAGTAGAATCAGACTCCAAAAAGAAGATAAACACATCACCAGATTCATTGACAAACGGCTTCCCATGTGAACATCAGTGATTAGGGGCCTTAGACTTCAATCTTTTAACTCCTAACCGTTCAATTGACTCTTATTTCTAAAGGTAAAATTATTATGAAAAAACAGATAACATTGATAAGGAATCAATAGCAACCAAAAAGAACCAAAAAAAAAAAAAGTATTTCGACGAAAAAGTTTCAAGTCACACACTGATATAACAAACATGGATATAAATAGCGAGGAGGGCGGAAAAGTTAATACACCTTTTTTCATAATAATAAGCGAATTATTATTCTCTCGTAGCAAAAGTTTTAGAACGTTGGATTAAATAAAAGATTTCCCATTTACTGAACCAAGAATTAAGAAAGCACAAAGATTAAACTTCATAAAAGAATACAACCCAAACATCGAAACTCATTCTAGGATAAATAAAAACCGTTTCAACATCAAAAAGAAAAAAACTAGAGCAAACATATAATAACGTATTCGAAATGTAATGCAGGCCTCCGCCATGTTCTATACCCCCCCGATTCATAATAAGAAACGTTTCTCTGGCCGGCCATGGATTTCCTTCCCTTTGCTTCGCATTCCGCTCAAAGGGTGAAGGAGATAGTGCTCAAGCGTTAGCAAGGCCACGAGGTCCCCTCTCCGGACTCAGATGAGGAACCTGGGGAAGCGCCGCTCCAACTACCGGCCCACGGTAAACTATCCAGACTAGATCTGACCAAGTGCGCCATACTACCTCCTCGCTAACGCTTATGAGCATACTACTTTTGCTTATCAGTAGCAGTCTTTTTATGCCAGTGTTTGTCCTCGCCCATACTTAGAAAAAGAGCTAGCTGGGTGCAGGGTCAGAAGCCCTCTATTTCCAAGAGCCCAAGCTCTACCAACTGAGCAATTACTACTCTACTGTAGCATATATTACTCGGCTTAATCGATCAATCATATTACTCCTTACTTAAGATAATAACTATATACCAATAATACCTATTATTATCTGGCTCTCCTCAACAACAAAACCGACGGAGGGGTGGGGGGCGGGGGGTGGAAAGAAAAGGCGGAAAGAGGGAAGAAAAGAGAGATATAGTAAATATAATTATTAGTTAGTATAAGAACTTAAGTAAGGAGAGTAATGATAGTTATAGATAAGATTAACAAGAGAATAAATTGAAAGAAGAGTAAAATATGAGCTCAGTTGGGTAGAAGCTCCAGCTCTAGGCACGTAGATAGGAGATTGCCATGTAGACCTGAACCAATAGCTCACTTTTCTAAGTAAATGGGAAGACGCCAAAAAGCATGCACTAAAACGACTTACGTGAGACCAAAGATAGGCTATCAAGAACGTACATGGTTAGGTACGATGGCACCGTTCTGGCCAAGACTGTATGATCGACGTGGCGGTAGTTGAGTCCGGCAAGCTCCATCCCAGGGTCTCCAAACAGATTCTGAGTCCCTCGGGACAAAACGAGTGACCAACGTGCCCTTGCGTACACTCTTTACTCATATCTCTCCTTCACCCTATTGAGCGAAATCGGCAAAAATAGTTGAAGGATATAAATTCAATGATCCTTAAATTAACCCAATAAACTTTCTAATATGAATCGGTAAGATAGAATGCCAATGTGGCCGATGGCTGCCAACCAACTTTCGAATACTGTTATTTATAATTGTGCTCTATATTTCTGTTCTTTGTATGTGATACTAACGGTTTTTGCCTTTTATCATCAGGCCGAATTGAGTTTAAATGACTTGGCGAGTATCCCTATTCTATAGAAGCGTTTAATTTGGCTATCTAATCTTTGTTCAGTAAATGGAAATCTTTTATTTAAACAAATTCTAAAATTCGCATACGAGAGAATAATAAGCTCTAATTATGTCCAACGAAATAATATAAAGTTTATCAACTGGTTCCGCCGATCCTCTAATCTCACGCCTATCATAGATGAATCCATGTTTAGTATATAAGTGTGTGACTTGAAACTTTTCGCACGAAATCACCTTTTTTTTTTTTTTTGGCTTTACTGTTTCGATGCCTTGAGTTCCTTTCAATTGTATCTGTCTTTCAATACATAGATTCCTTACCTTAGAAATAAGGCAATTGAAACCCGGTTTAGATTAAAAGATGTGAAGCATAAAGCCTACAATCATATTTCAATAGAAGCAAGTGTCAAGGAACTGCGTGAAGATTTGCGGTCTTCTTTACTCTTAGTTTACATCGACTGTTTTCATTTTCTTCACAAGTAAAAAAAGATACAATTAAACAACTCTCTATCTATTTCATGTTCCGAATTCTACATAGTAACTGCTGTCCTCCTCCAAGAAGAACATCTATATTTTGATGTCTTATCTAGCTCAAAGAACTGGTACCCTACATCATTTTAGTTGTTCATATTAAATGATATAGCCATTTTGCACCTACAACTACTGAAGCCATGCATCCGGCTCAGTTGGATAATATATCGTGATCGAGAGACTTTGACAATGGGGTCCATCCAAATTACTGTCCTTTTCCAACTTCTATGACTATGCATTTGACATTATTAATTCATGTTACAATCACGAACCTCAACGCGGTATCCATTTTCTTATCCACACTTGCACACAGGGGCAGTTCCAACTTTAATACAACTCCTTTAATCATCTCTTTCGATCACGACATCACATACCTACCAATACCTATTACAGAGCCGAAAAGGTTAGGAAAACTTACTGCGGATGACTGATACATTACAAGAAATCTCATCTCGGACTGGGGGCCGTGGTCAAAGAATTGTTCATCAATCATAAATATAGGCTCCTAAGCATATAATTCGCTGACCTTATAATTAACGAGCTATCAGCTACGCGAATACATTTCCAAAAAGATTTGCATTCCATTGCAACGCCATGCATAGGCAGTCAAAGCACAGCGCTTCGAGGGGGTAGAACACTAAATTTAATTCTGAATATTAGAACAGTCACTTATTATTGAAAAGATGAAAAATGTCAAAAACAATAGACTAATATTACTATAAGCAATTTTTAATAAGACGCTAGCAGATCTCAGCTAGCCGGCAAAACAATTTTTCTCTATGCTCGGTGATGTGCAGAGTAATGAATATATATGGCATTTCCTTCAAATGCGAAAGCAAATGATGCACACACGAAACAATCCCCTTAGGTCGACATTGAACCTATAGCGCAGACAGCGCGTATCAATGAAATGATAAAATCTAGGTTGATTCAAACCAGACACATAATCGAAAGACAGCCATCAGATCAATTGGCAACGCGAGAGGAAGCAATTAAAATATGCAAAATGGGATTCGAGAAAGAGCACGAGAGACAACAAAATTGACTAACAGAAACTCAGATAACCAGAGAATCTCACATTCAAAGGTTAATTAGTAGGCAAAGCAAAACAGTATTAAGAACGGAAGGTGCATAGTGGGCGTTTCAGAGAGGAGCATACGAGTCTAGGGACAAATCCCTCTAATAAAACTGAGATAGTCCGGCTGGACAAACTAACGAACCACTAATGCCAATAGGCAATAAAAAGAAAGGACATAAGAGCCCTAAAAAGCTTTCAATTGCAAATATCCTCAGAAAACTAAAGAGAGTGGACTAGGAATCTTTTACTAATTAAGAGCTCTATGAGTAAATGAGAATGTAGATCACGCTTATGACTATGAACAGTTAGCATTCTGCGCCTACCTTATCACAGACCGCAATTTTAACGTACACTCGGAGCTTTTGGTCAAATAAACCAACTAAAGAATTAGCCATTTTAAAAAAGCTGATAAAAACTGAATGATGTGACCCTACGAATTAAAGACTGACATAAATGTAACCATAAGTCTTCTGCAAGCGATATAAATAACTAATTGACAATTCAAGAAAAATAAAAACGCACAACGAAAGGTTAGTGGATGGACCACAAATAGACTAAGGCTAGAGACTTGATCACAAATTCGTGAAAGGAAATATTCCCTAGCTTAAGAGACTATCAAATATTATGGTTAGAAATAAGCCGGAAATAATCTCGACCTAGTCTAGAACTCTTTGCTAAAGTTTTTGTTTGGACTAAAGTTTAAATTATATCTAGCCATTTCTTCTATAGACACTTTCGAAACGATACTTAGGTGCCGTTAAGAGAGAACTATTATTTTTCACTATATAGTTTAAGTTGTACTTGATATATACGTGACTTTATTCGATTTTGTAGTTCTAGAACCATACTCAAAAACCCCAATAACCATATGGTAAACCATTTTGCATTGCACTAACCACTTATTTTCGCTTCAATTTCAACCATTGGGATCATTCTTGTCTTTGTTTAAATCTAGCCCTTAAATCAACCCCCCCCATCGCATGAGGACATGGCATGTAAATTGACGAAGCATGTCTGTTTAGGTGTCACTATAGAACAGTTTTGGCCAAGAAATCCTAATCATAGAATTGGTGGGAGATGTATGATGTCAGTATGTGTTGACGTTTGTAGGCGCAAAATATTTTTTATCCCGCGAATCACGTTTACTGCTATATAGAAACAATTTTGTCTCCGATATATAGGGTGGACGAAGATACACTCGACAGTATGAATAATCTCCTAAGTAAACGTAATTTATCGAAGAATATTAGGCAAAAGCCACGTAATCCTGAACTAGTTTGTATTGGCAGCCTCCTCTGTCGCGTGGAATTTTTGCACAGAATGGTCTCTCCAAGATTAGCAAGAAATCATAGCTTTTTTCCTCCTATTCCCTGCATTCTCGTACTCACTTTACCTTGAAACATCCACCCATGCACTCTATAGAAAGAGCATTCAATTGCAACTCTCCAATATAAACCCTCAACCATAGAGAGAGCCAAAAAAATTCTTTAGGTATTATCGCCTCTATAGCTACCTCCGAGCTGTCAAAAAAAAAAAGGCACAGAAAAATGTTCCAAGCAATAGGAAGGGAAAGATGAGTGCAAGTGGGCCCTAACGGTAAAAGAACAAGAAATGGAGCTGGCATCGAAAACTAACATTGGATTCAGAACTGAAAACGCATATGAACAAGTCGGGAGCAAACAATTTGATCACCGAATAAAATAATGGGCCATAGCCGCGAATTCACGCAAAATTAAAAGGAAAAAAAGAAGACATGAAGAGGTCGCCACTAGTTTTATAACAAGAATCGACCATGCAGTTGAAGGCGGGGGTGCCAAATATCTTTAAATAAACTGAGTGACAGCCAACGAAAAAATAACATATGTTATGGTATTGCGCACCCCGGCTGCGAGTGTTGATCTCATTGCGCAATAAAAATGTAGAGAGACCGTTAAGCATGCTGGAAAATCTGATTTGAAACGTTAGTCGCACTCGAACAAATAGACACATTCTATCGAGTCTGCCGTTTATTCATCGCCGAATGAACAGCGCTCCCATCCTCACATGACAATTAAAGAATCCCTCATAGAGAGGGCACAATTTAAAAATAGATAAAAAATTTAAAATAGCACCAATAAAAATTCCTAATTGCTTCTTAAACACTTTAATCCAATAAATATAATCAATGACAATATAAAAAAAGAATCTTCCAAATTTCGATATAAATAAAGCTAAATACCCTGATAATACTATAAAGAACAAACTACGGAAAAAATAAAGTATTTTTTCGATACAAAAAGTTTAGGATGTTTAAAGATAGCTTCCTATATAAAAATAACATCTGTGGAGAAATAACTGTTGGTTAACTCATCAAAAGCTCCCGCGGAGGAAACCCAACACTAAAAGATCCAAATTAAAAATATGATG
>MEJB01000058.1:0-34967 GCA_001752375.1 Rhazya stricta
AGGTACCGGCACAAGTGCAAGTGGGCGCCCAATGCCAGTGCAAGGCGCCCAGCGCCCAGCAGCACCAACCGCCCAGCGCGGGCCCAGGCATCCAGTGCTTGACGCCCAGGCGCCCAGACGCTATTGTGCACGTCGCTTGAGCGCACGCCGGAGGACCTATCGCAGCCGCCGCCACTTGCTCGTAGAAAACCTATCGTCGATCACCATCTTTTCCCTTTTCTGCTGGTCGCCGTGCGCTATGTCGCTCAATCGACGACGAACTGCTCAGCCGTTGGAGGATTTTACCGCAACTCGACCAGACCTCGCGACCTTTGCTCAGTTGCTCATCGTGTTCGAGGTCGCCACCCTCCGCTCGCCAAATTGCTAGTCACCTAGGTTCCAATCGACGAGCTGCCAACTTCTCGAGTCGGGCTGCTGCAGCTCGCAGTTGCTGTAGTTGTTTGCCGAGGTTGAGCACCTGGTTCGCGTCGTTGCGAGCTACATGCTAAGAGGCCGCTCGGTTCTATTGAGCTAAGCAGACCGCTTCAGGTCTCTTCTCCGGCTTCCCTCTCTTGCTCTCGGTCTCAAGTCTTTGGTCTGTGGTCCGTGCCATTGCCGACCAAGCCATTCGCCAGAGGTGCACATTCTGCGCCTCTAGATTTGGTTTTCTGCCATCTTCTTCTTCTTCTTCTTCTTTACTTGACCGGATATGCGCGACACCAACCAGACATTCGCCAGATCTGCTGTCGTCATCTTCTTCTCCTTCTCTGCTCAACGGTTTCGCCAAGATAGATGAGGACAGTGCTTGGCCGCTCGACGCAGAGGAGCCTGTCCGGATCTGTGTTCTCTTCGACCAGATCCAGAACCTCTTGCCGCTGGCCGTCAGCTTTGCTCTCTATCCTTACTGGTCGCGTCGTCGAACATTGCCACCGCGAATCCACCGTTTGCGGCCGAGGTCATGACTCACTGTGACCAGAATTCTGTTGCTCTGGTCATGCGAAAAAGAGCAACAGCCAGTGCCCAGGGCCAGTGCCAGGCGCCCAGGCGCCCAGACGCCCAGGTCTGTTGTGCGCGCCGCTCGGGCTCACCCAAGAAAACCCAATACCGCTCCTACAACACTTAGATCTCATGAACTTAAAGGTGAAAACATTAAACTTGATATTGGAATTTATGACTTGTACATAATTATATCCTGAAGTGAATTGGCGGGAGAACATATATTATGTTTATATCAGAGCTAAGGAGTTGAATTGTACCCTTAAAAATGTGATACTTCATAATATGAGAACTAAATATGGATTTATAATTGACAGAAGAGATTCTTGGATTAAACACATAATATCTAAGTTGAGACGATCGAGCTAAATAGACTTTCTTTCTGTAATCACAACTAGGTCATTTAGAGGCCTTAACGTTGAGAACGGTTGAAGAAGTTCACTTTATGATTTAAGTAAGAACCCTTCAACGTAAAGGACTCCGGGTAAGTAAATTCTCACTTTATGAATGGATGTAATTGAATTCTTTTAGATAGTTAATGTGTTGTATATGGATTTTATACACGTAAACCCCCATACTGCCTATCCTTTTTGTTGTGTGTTATGTGGTAATGGTATGGGATTGTATTATGATATGTGTCAATTGTGTGAAATGTTTCATGTGTTGCATATCCTGTACTGTTTTTACGTCGAATGATACATTATGTACAATTGTATGCATTTATGTCATGGGCATGTAGTTAGTGTTCTACATCATTTGTGGCATGAGCCATTCATATATTTAGAAGGTGAATGGTTTAGGAGATAAAATTTTAAAGGAAAAATATTAAAGTTTTTGGAAAGAAGTGTAAACCTAGCCATGAAGGATGTGAGTGGGAAATGGGGCGTGGGGGACGGGCGCACCTGAACCGACCCCCGGGGAGGTTAGGTAATGATTTACCTTGGGGAGGTGAAGAAATGAAAGAATGTTAATCGCTCTGCGATACTACCAATAGGAATGTAGTCGGGTTCCAAATAAAAATGGCCCACTGCAGAGACTAATGGCTAGGCGTTATATTCAGTGAGCTCACGAATGAAATGAAATGGAATGTTTTACAAATTATATATTTTGAAGGAAAGGTTTTGTAAAGAGATTTCGAAAATTGAATGTTTAGAAAGTTTTCATTTAAAAGGTGAAATTTTATAATTTCATGACATGTAGGACATGTTTATGCATTCATGCATGAGGTTTACTTACTAAGCTTTTTAACTCATTCCTTTTCTCTTATTTTGCATTTCAGTTGATGTGTAGCCAGATGGAGCGAGGAAGTCGCTTGTGAGCAAGGTATTGTAATACCCTGAAGTATATTCTAAATAAATTTTATGTATTAAGATAATTGTTCACTTGAATGATTTTTGCTTACTATTAAGTATTTCTTATTGGTTTCTATTCTTTGGGGTTTTCGTGATTTCAATTTGAATAAATGTTGGGTTAGTCAAGAATTTGTTAAAACACATTATTTATTATTTCGAATATTGTTGAGTTTGGGTTAGTGAAGGATTTGTTAAAACACGTTATTTATTGTTTCAGATATTGTTGAGTTTTAATGGATAGTTGATTGTTTTACGAGTAGGGTAATGTAATATTCTTAGCGTAGGACAGTTCCTAATCTGGGGGTGTTACAATACCAAGTTACTCACATAATGAAGTAAAATAATTTTTGTAAAACTTTCTACCAGTCTCACTTCTAATAGAAATAATTTTTGTACCAATGGAGTTTTGAACACGTTTGAAAAGCTTTACAAACTAACAAAAAACATCATCCTTTCTAGCAAGAAATAATGCCCAAGAAAATCTAGAGTAATCATAAACTAATGATATAGTCATATTTTATATTATGTTTATCCTTTATTTAATCATTTATTGTCGAGTTTTCTATATGATTTAYCTTGTACTGCACTAATTTTGGTTCGAAATGATTGATTGCAGAGCTTTCATCTTAAATACAAGAAAAGAGCAAAAATCAGTTTTAGAAGAGCTTAAAGAGGTCAAACAGCGAATTTATAGGTGTTTGGGGTCAAAACGCAGTTTTCAAAAGCTGAAATCATGAAAAATTGTCTAACTATGAAGAAGAATTACATTAGAGGCCGATTTTAGGGCAATCAATTGCCAGTTCAAGAGCAATTGCTTGCTATGTGTTTTCATAACCAAACCAGCATGTATTTGTTCCAAATCAGGAGCCGATTTAGCCTTTTTTGATCTCAAACTACCACCAGTTCAAGCCAAATCCGGCTCCAGTCGATCCATTTTTATTGCTCTTTGTACTCTTCTATATATAGTGAGTGTTATGGCCCATTTTCGAGACATTTGGTGGCTGAAAATACTCTCTTTTCATAGTTTTGAGTAGTTTTAATAAGATGAACTTGGAGGAAACCATGGGAAAGCTTGAAGACTTGTATTAATCCAAGATTGCTTATGGATTTGTTCTTCAAATTGGTTCTTTCTACTCTAGTCTTTGGTTGTAACGTGTTTATTATACTTTCTATGGTGGATTTCATGAATTTATTAGCTCATTATAGAAATGATTCAAATCAACACCCTAACCAACCTCTTTTGTTATATTAGATTCTTTTGGATTTAGGTAATTAAATTTCATAATCGAACCTTTTAGATTACTTTTTCATTTCTAGTTATTAGTTTAATTCCATCACTTTCGATAGGCCTAAATTAGGAAATTCAGTAATTTTGGTACTTGATTAAAAATCCTTATGGGATCGACCTTGACTCATTTGCTGTACACCTTTTGGACACTAGTATACTTGCAAGGATATGAATGCTTCAAGTTTGTGAGCATCAACAACCATGTAAATATATTGCTTACCACCTAAGCTAGTTGTTCTCATGGGACCAAACAAATCCTTTCGAAAAGGTTTGGAATGAATAAGCTAAAGACATTTTGGAAGTGGAAATCACCTATTAAGGTTTATAAAAGGTTTCGATTTATTTTCCATATTGGCAAGCATCACCAAACTTTATCCTTTCGAAAGTGCTATTTTGGTAAGTCCTCTAGCAAGATCATGTTTTGAAAGATCATTTAACTAGTCTATACTAACATGTCCTAATCTTCTATCTCATAAATAAGAACCATTAAGTTTAACGGCCAAGCATTTAACATATTGAGCAACATTTTCTTCCAAATAAAGAGAACATATTTGCACATCTATTTGTGACACGGCTTAATCAAATTTCAAAAATTTACTTTCTAAAAATTTTGGCATTGATTTTTTATTTAACCTTTGAGAAAATTTCATATTTATATTTTATTCTATTTTATTTTAGCTTTATTTTTCAAAACATTATATTATTGTCTTTCTAAATTGATTTGTTACCTAATTAGCTTATATTTTAGTCCAAGTGTTAGCTTAAAACCTTTTCTAAAAATCCCAAACTTCCATTGAGTTTTCTTGTTTTCATCTTAGCCAATTTCTTCATCATCAAATCACAGCTGTTGCCCTCAACTCTTGATTCAATCTTACCCATCAATCATGCAGCAATTCATGTTAAGTATTTAGCAAGAAATTTGCATGATTTTGCATGGGTATGTGGCCGGTTTTGGTGAGTCTTCTGGTATGATTTTACAGCTTCTATTCATGAGTTTAGCTGTCAAGTTTTGGGGAGTTCTTAGCAAAGAAACTACAGCCGTTATGCTTTGAAGTGTGCCGTCGGATTACCATGAAGTTTCAGCTAGAAAATGGACAGCTAACCATGATGAGTTCTCAAGCTTTGGTGGTGGATTGCTTAAGGTTTGGATAGATGTTCACTRAGGTGTCATTCTTGCATGAAACTACCAGCAAATTCCACTTCAATTCAACCAGTTTCATCTCTCTTTCCCAGCTCAGTTTTCTCTGCAAATAACCTCTATGAAGTGAATCAAATTCCACACCTTTTTATACGTTAAGATCAACCATATTTCTCTACTACTATAGCAGCCGAATTGCTTTCTATAAAGTCAAAACTTCTGCTTGTTCTCTACTTCCAGGCAATCAAACCCTTCTTTCTTCAAGACAATAGCCCTTCATTTCATCCTTATTACATGTTCATAACTTGCCATTATTGCACCCCTTGCTATACTTCAGATCACCGGTTTGTAGAAGGCTAAGCTTGAATTTATGCTGTGTATATAGTGGTTATGATCCAGCATTGCCTTAAGTGTGTGTGCTTATTTTCGATCATAGAACACATGCATGGGTTTTGCACGTATAATCTGACAAATGATTATGGTATTGTCATGATATGAGTATAGGATCTCTAAAATGATTTGGGGTTAAGTGCTTCATATTAAAAAATTTAGGATACATAAGACATGGCCTTTATGGTTTGATTTAGTCTTCTGGACGAACCAGTTGTATTGAAATTGATGTGGAAACACAATTACTTGGTGAAATTTAACTTTTCATACATGGTTAGATATCTACAGATCCTAGGAAGAGTTCAGTGCAAATTTCATTCAATTTGAATGTGTAAAACTCAGATATGAGTTGATCTTTATAGTGTGGTCAATCTAGTCTATTGAACATAAGTTGTCAATTTTTTCTTTAAATATGGATACACTAAGAACTTTTTAAGTTGATATTTTTGTATGTATCTAAACCTTATCATGTTAGGGTTAATTTGGCACCAATCTCATTCGGAAACCCTGAGTATTTTGGGAAAAATACTCAATCAAGCTGTCCATTTTTGTGAGACCCAATTTCAAAGTCTATCATTTTTATCCCAATTTGTCCGACTAAATGCATTTTATATAATTATTCTCTAAGTTTATTATATTATGTCGTTTCATTTTCTAAATGATCTCAGCTCAGGAAATATCTATTTTTGTAAAAACAATTTTTAGAACCGACTAAACGATAAAGCGGAGTTGTTGTGAAATGGGCTTTTAAGTTATGACTTGGTTGTGATTTATTGTGATTTATTACTAAAGATATTTCTTGTGGATTAGCTTTTAGGAAATGACGATGCCTTTCTGACTAATTAGAATCATATGTGCATTTCTCCATTTTTTAGATTCCTCAAAACATACGTGTTTTTAGCTACTCTAGATATCTATAATTTTTATTGTGAATTTCCTTCTAGCTTTTAAAATTCCGCAAAATTGTGCTTGTTTTCAGAGCGTACTCTAGTTATACTTTTTCAATTCCTGTATGCTTGAAAAATGATTTATTCTATCAACTGTTTTATTTCTCAAAGATATTTTCGAACTCTCTTTTTTCGCAAAACAAATCTATAGCTTAATCTTTCCAAAAATTGTTTTCTGCAAAAGTTTGCCATTTTACTAAAATTTTGATTCTTGGAAAATTGGTATAAATGTGCTTTCAAAAGCCTATTTGATAAAACTGTTCAGGAAAAGTTTTTATACACTCTTGATCTCTATTTTCAATTCACAAAAATTGTTTTCAAAACATGTTGCGAGATCACTTTTGATTGCTTGATTGAATTGATAGATAGTATTGAGTATTCAACCAGCAATCTCTGAATAACTAGTTCGGCGAATAATGTACCGTGCTTAGCTGGTCCCTAGTATGAATACCTTTTGAACCAGTCTAGATGACAATATCGGAGTGAGCCAACCCTTGGCCAGACTAGGTTGTCGATGGCAGACTGGGAATGCATCATGCAGACACTCGCATCATTAGACACCCAGGTCTAGTTGTGGACATTTGTACCCTCAGTTACGAGGTTTAACTCAAGGCCAAGGGGTCCCTTGTACCTTAGCTAGCAGGTACCATTGATCATATGAATAGATAAGGTATCACATGCGTAATTATGACGTGATAATGTCRCTATTACTAGACCTATTGAGTTTTACTTTGTGGTAACTGTTCCTTGGTTGTGTGTTTTATTTTCAAAAAACATTTTATTTACTATTCTAATCAAATTCTTCATCTACCAAAGGTTTTACAACAGTGATACTGTTTTTATTATATACTTGAACATGTGTTTTCTAAGCTCACACTGCTCAAGTGCTACACTTACTGAGCTAGTGCTCATAGTTTCCTTTGTTTTTGTAATGACAGGCACTGATCTTGAGGCGACGGGTTTCGGGGATGAGAGCCAGGAATATTAAGTGCTAGATTAGCATTACTATCCTTAGTCTACTACGATGTATTTTGCCTAATATCATTGTTAAGTTGTGAGGCGATAGTCTCGAAGTTTGAAGCTCCGATAACAGTTGGGCAGAGTATTTTAGTGCTTCTCTGAGATTATTCGCATCTTGATAAGATCAATAATAAGATTTAGGGCTAACCATGATCGATGCAGTAAAAAATGGTCAAACTATGGAAAATTGAGTTTACCAAAGTGCGATGCATGTAGAAGGCATTATGTTGGATACCGGCAATTCCTTCGGCGAGCCATTTCTCTTCGTCTTCAATTCCATCTGCTATTATCATCTTCCCTCACCTCTCTCCCACTTTTCCTTTTGTCTCAGTTGGTCCAGTTCGAACCGCTATTCTGTTCCACTGTACCCCACAAATTTTCTTTTCTTTTATCATCTTAGATCAAGATTCGACAGTTACCTCTCAATTTTGGCCGAAGTTCTAGAAGGAATGGACACGATGCTAACCTTCAGCACTAAGTCACACCCTCAAACGAACATGCAATCAAAAAGGACTATACAAATCCAAGAGGACATGTTCCAAGCATATGTTGTGGATCTTGAATTTAAATAGGCAAATAATCAAGCACTTGCAGAATTCGCATACAACAACAGCTACYAGTCTTCAATTAGGATGGCACCCAATAAAGCACTCTATGAAAGAAGATGCCAATCACCAATTTCCTGGGAAGAAACAGGAGAAAGGCATATCTGGAAAGATAATCAATTACCAAACACGGAGGAAACATGTCAAAAGGTGAAAATAATCAAAGAATGGTTATTAGCTGCTTAGAGTTGAAATAAAAGTTAAGCTGATAACCAATGATCTCGAGTTTAAATAAGGTGATCAAGTCTTTCTAAAACTGAGGCCTCACCTAGGATTGGTCAAACACTCGAGGGCTGGTAAGGTATATCCCAGTTACATCGAACCATTTGAGGTACTAGAAAGATCAGAGTAGTTGCGGACAAAATCGCATTCCTGACTGAGCTAACTGGAATTCATAATATAGTCCATGTGTAACAACTCAAGAACTATAAGCCAGTACCGGATCATGTAATAAACGAGGCAAAAGTCAAGTTGCATCCGAACTTGTCATATGAGGAAAAACCAGTACGAATATATTCGAGTATTAAAAAGTTACGAATAAAGAGATTCGATTGGTCAAGATTCAATGGGAACATCATGGAATTTCAAAAGCGACATAAGAATTCGAGGATTACATGAGACAAAAGTACCCCGACGTGTTCCAGGTGTGTAAAAATTTTGAGGACAAAATTTCCTTAAGAAGGGGAGAAGGCAACGACCTGGATATTTCTAGAAGATAGAAACCGACGTACGTTATGACATCACGAGTAGATTTAGTAAAAGATTTAGAAGGTTAGAAATAGGATATTATTAGGCTTAGAATTTGGGATAGGATTACACGATTAGAATTAATCCAAACATAAACTCGGTTAATCGAATTTTGGAAATTTCCTTTTCTAAAAATTTCGGCTTTATTTTTTATTTAACCTTTGAAAACATTATAGCTTTAAATTTATTCTATTTTCTAAATTCGATTTTCTCTGCATTATTTTTGAAAACTATATATATTGTCTTTCTGAATTGATTTATTACCTTATTAGCTTATATTTTAGTCCAAGCCTTAGCTTAAAACTGTTCTAGAAATCTCAAACTTCCATCATGTTTGCTTGTCTTCATCTTAGCCGATTTGTTCATCATCAAATCACAGCTATTGTCCTCAACTCTTGATTCAATCTTACTCGTTAATCACCCACGAATGCATGTTAAGTATTTGATAGGAAATTTGCATGAGTTTGCATGGGTATGTGCCCGGTTTTTGTGAGTCTTTTAGCATGATTTTACTACTTCTATTCATGAGTTGAGCTGCCCAATTCTGGGGAGCTCTTAGCCAAAAAACTGCAGTTGTTATGCTTTGAAATGTGCTGTCCGATACCATGAAGTTTTAGCTAGAAATAGACAGCTAACCATGGTGAGTTATGAAGCTTTGGTGGTGGATTGCTTAGTGTTTAGATAGATATAAATTGAGGTGTCATTTTCCCATGTATTGAAGAAGTACAGTGGTAATTGTTTTTTCATTCTTGCATGAGACTACATGCCAATTCCACTTCAATTCAGCCGGTTTCATCTTCTCTTTTGCAGCCTAGTTTTCTCCGACAATAACCTCTAGTGACTGAACCAAGTTACTCACTTTTTTATACACTAAGATCAGCCACATTTCTCTAATTCTACGGCAACCGAATTGCTTTCTTCAAAATCAAAACTTCTGCTTGTTCTCTACTTCCTAAAATAGCCGATCAAAACCCTTCTTTCTTCAAGACAATAGCCCTTCATGTCATCCTTAGTACATATTCATAACTTGTCATTATTTCCGTTATGGTATTGTCATGATATAAGTATAGAGTCTCAAAAATGTTTGGGTTTAAGTGTTTCATATTAAAAATTTCAGAACGTAAGATATGGCCTTTAGGGTTTGTTTCAGTCTTCTAGATGAACCAGTTGCATTCAAATTGATTTGGAAACCTGGTTTTTTGAAATTTAACTTGTGATAACAGTTAGAAAACCACGAACCTTAGGATGAGTTTAGTGCAAATTCCATTCAATTTCAACATGTAAAAGTCAAGATATGAGTTGATCTTTACAGTGTGGTCAATCTAGCTGATTGAACATAAGTTGTACAATTCTTCTTTAAATCTACATTCATTCAGAGCTTTTTAAGTTCATATTTTTGCATGGGCTTAAACCTTAGCATGTTAGGGTTATTTTGGCATCCATTTCATTCAGAAACCCTGAGTATTGTGGGAGTAATGTTCGAAATACCACAAGGTGTCCATTTTTGTGAAAACCAATTTCGAGACCTGTCATTTTTATCCAAACATTTTCTGACCAAATGCATTTCATATAATTATTCCATAAGTTATATTACATCACATCCTTTCATTTTCTAAAGGATCTCAGCTCAGAAAATATCTATTTTGGAAAAATGATTCTTAAGACTGATTAAACAATAAAGCGGAGTTGTTGTGAAACGGGTTTTTGAGTTATGACTTGGGTGTCGGAAATGACATTGAGTAGAATTTCTGATTAATCAGAATCATAGATGTGTTCCTTTGATTTTTTAGTTCCAGTAAAACATGCTTGTTTTCAACATACTCTAGATAACTATTATTTTATCATGAGTTCCCTTCCGACTTTCAAAATTCCACAAAAATGTGTTTGTTCCCATTCGAGCGTACTCTAGTTATAGTTTCAATTCCCGTATGCTTGAAAAATAATTTTTCCTATCAGCCGTTTTATTTCTCAAAAGTATTTTTGAACTCATCTTTTTCCGCAAAAATGTCTGCAGTTTTGACAACTCGAATTTTTCTAAAAGGTAGAAACTAACGTAGGTTTTAATATTGCGAGTCAATTCCTAGAATATTTATAAATAGGATATTGTTACACTTGGAAGTTTGTTTAAGATTGTACGGGTAGAATAAATCTCGACTTAGTCAATTTTCGAAAACCCCTTTCTTGAAATTCCAGCCCCGATTAACTTAATTTGATCTTATTCTATTTTCTAAAATTGGATTTCCTTAACTTTATTTTAAGAACTCTATATTATTTTTAAAAATAATTTATTACTTTATAAGCTTTCATTTTAAATTTTAGCATTTTCTATTCTTCTCAAAGCACAGTGTTTGATTCAAAAATTGCAATTCAATCTTCACCATTAATTAACAACCAACGCATGTTGAGAAGCTTGCATGAATAAATGTCTGATTTTTCTGAGTCTTAGCATAAAAATTTCAGTTGCCAATTTAGTAGGCAACCTATCTGGATTTGGGAGATCTTTAGCAAGAATTGACAGCTGTGTGCTGTCGAAATTACATGAGGAGATCAGCTAGAGAATGGACAGCTATATAGGTGATTTGTCAAACTTTAAAGGAAGAAGGTTGGAGAGTAGGACAGTTGTCCGTTGAGGTGTCTCTTGCCTAGCCAAAAAAATGAATAAATAAAACCAGATTTTACTTCTTCAAAACAACCGGCAAGTCCTTCAACCAGCCCAGTTTCCTCCACCAATAACCTCCATAAATCGAACCATTTCTTTCACTTTTCTTGCACCAAAATCTGCCAAAATCCTCTATTTCTATAACAACCAAATTGCTTTCTTCAAAATCAAAATTCCAGCTATGCTCTACACTTCCTAAAACAGCAGACAGTAACCCTTGTTCACAAAAAACTCAGCCATCATTTTTCTGCTCTCATTTCATCCTCTTTTTACACGTCCTAAAACCTACCATTTTTGCAATCCTTTTTACTGAAAATACAGGTAAGAAAAAGGTTAACTTTGGATTTGTTAAGCAGTGAATCGTGTAGCATTGATATCTGCCTTGTATTTCCGTTGGAAGGATTGCATTGGTTCTTACATAGATGTTCTAAGAATCTGATATGTTGATTCCACAAGATGAACATGGACTTTTTCGTACATGTTAAGGTTACTATTGCATATAGAATGTGTTAGAATATAAGAGTTCCTCATTAGGGTTTGTTCTGGGCAAACCAGAATTTTTAGCCACTGCCGACATGTCTTACTAACTTGATTGCTTAATGGAATTTTGTTTTTGATATATGCTTAGAAAGACAAAAATCTGAGTACAAATTTCATCCTTGCATGTGTAAAATTCAAGMTATGATTTAATATTTGCAGTGTGGTCAATCTGTTCAATTAAACATCAGTTGTATGTCCGTTTTAATTTTGGAATTTATTCGAAACTTTTTGAGCTCTAATATTTGCATGGATTTAAACTTTAACATGCTAATATTATTTTGGCACCAATTTCATTCTGAAACACTGAATATATTGGGAGTAATACTCAAAATAAACCACAAGATGTTTATTCCGAAGAAAATTAATTTTAGAACCCATCATCTTTCTTATCTCAAAATTGTCTAACCAAGCGAACTGGATAAATATATTCAAAATTTTCTGACCAAAAGAACTCGATATATGTATATGTGTATATGTATATATATTATTATATGATATAATATAATATCCTGATTAGCCTTTCTCGGTTGTCCCGAAGATTTTCCCACCAGCTAGATGAACCAGAATGGAAAGGAAGAGGCCTGACATACACGGGTATCAAAATATATCAATCATGTATGTTGGCATTCAGGGTTTTGGATATAGAGGGCATTGTACCACGCCTGTTGGTAATCCCAGTAGGTGAAGGAATCCTGATAAAAAGGCTTGCTTTTACAAGTATTTGGAAAACGAAATTCCTGATGAAGTTCTCCTTGGCATTGCACCCACGCTTCTGGAAATAAAATATTTAAAATTTTGAAAGTAGAATATGTAGGATGTTGGTGGCTCTTTTCTTGGTGGGTTTTTTCAAGAAAAAAGTGTTTAATCTCCATCGATCCACATATTTCTAAAATTCTTTTGGTAATATATAGGGTTTTTAGGGGATGAACTGGTTTGTAATACCAATTCATTCCAAAACATTTTTGAATTGTTTGAAAAGGAGATTGTTCATAAAAAGATTTTTCAATTGAAACAATATTTTGAAAAATAGATTTTTTGATAAAAGGGGCTGATGCCTTAGTAGATTTCTTTACTATGGTATCAGTTTTCCCCTTGGAGGTACTTCGTAAGGTACCCGGGATTGAGACTAAATTTGTTGCTGATTTTGCTGACTCTAGGTAGGAACTATCTCCTTGCCTTTGTCTGAAGAAGTCTGCTGGAATTTTGAGCGGAGTTCTTGGAATTCTTTGGAATTTGCAAGAGTTTCCATCAACGCCTGAGATGGAATGCTTGGAATTGATCCTGATTGCTGACCAAAATTTGCTAGTTTTTGCTCTTCTTCTTGGCATATATCATACCAAGAGTTTTTGGCTGCTGTCGGCATTTTGGAGTTTTTTTCTTGGGTATTTTGGGTCACTCCTTCACCAGGAGGTTTATTTCTCAATTTACGGGATGGCATTCTGCAGAAATTTTTGAGTGAGGAAATCAGGAATAGAATTTGTATTACCTTTAATAAATTCAATTTCAAAATAAAAAATATTTAATATAGCTTGCCATTAACAAAAATCTATTTTGATGCAAGATTTTGAACATATTTTTGCAAAACTTCTTTTATAGATTTACAATCAATACGTAATAAAAAATTTTAATTTAATAAATCATTTTGAAATTTTTTAATGCACATGACAATGCTAAGTATTTCCTTTTTTATAGTGAAATATGATTTTTGGGTGTCATTCCAATGTCTAGATATGAATCGGACAATGGCTTCTTTCCCATTTAATAATTGTTTTAGAATTCCACCATAACTAATGTCAGACGCATCAGTTTTAACAATTTTAAACTAGAAGGATCAGCAATATGCAAACAAGGAATTTCATGCACAAGGGATTCAATTTTCCTAATTAATGTAGTATGTTCTTCTGTCCAAGGGATAGGATTTTTCTTCAATCGATCATGCAAAGGTTTAGCAATCCTAATAATATTGGGTATAAAATCTACCACATAATTTAGRCTGCCTAAAAATCTTTGCAATTGATTTTTATCAGTAATTTTATTAGGGAATTTAGAAGCAAATAAYAACGATCTTTCAATCGGCGTTATTGTACCTTTACAAATATAATATCCTAATAATCGGATCTTTTACTGAAAAAGAGACATTTTAGATTTAGAAACAATTAAACTATTTTTCTTAACAATATATAAAAAGGTTTTTAAGTGTTTAAAATGTTCATCTACTGACCTGGAATATACAAGAACATCATCAATATAAACAATGCAAAATTGTGAATAATCATTAAAAATGTTATTCATAATTCTCTGGAATTCAGAAGGGTCATTTTTAAGTCCAAAAGGCATCACATTCCATTCATACTGGCCAAATGTAACTGTGAATGCTATCGATCCTATTCTGAAATCCATATTTGCTAGAAACCAGATTTCATATCAAATTTATAAAATATACGGGCAGAATTTAGACGTGATAAAATCTTTCTGATTTGGAATAGGACATCTAATCCATTTCAGAGCAGAATTAAGAGATTTATAATTTATAACTAATCGTGGAGTATCACGCTCTATTTTTGCATTTTTATTGACATAAAATGTAGCACAACTCCAAGGGGATCTAGATTTTCTAATGAGATTTTTAGATTCAAGATCTAGAATATCTTTCCTACAATGTTGTTCTAATTCAGAGTTCATTTGAAATGGTCTAGCTTTAGTAGGAATCATATTTTCATTAAAATCTGGGGAATAAGGAAGATCAACAATATGTTGTTTCCTATCCCAGAAGGCATTGGGAAGATGAACAGAGTTCTGTTTCAAAAGAAGACTTCAGCTTTGAAATCCTAGGTGTTTGAAGTGTTTCATTAAATTCTTTTAATTCAAAGGATTTACAAAGTGATAAAGCATTAATCTGCTCTTTGTGAACAGAGTAAGCTTTGATTAGATTTAAGTTCTTAGTTTGGGGTTTTTCTAGGAATAGGAAAACTAACTTGGTATTTCTAGTTTTAAATGAAATTGACTCAGAATTTATAGTATATGGTGTGATCAGTGTGAGGAAGGGAGTTCCTAAGATCACAGGGTGACAAATGTCATTAACTACCACAAAGGGAGTTTTTATCGAGACATTTGAATGAACTATTGAAGCTTCAGTCTTGTATTTGACCTGGAGCTTGGAATTGTTGGCCCCTGACAATCTACTATTTGCAGATTCTCGAAATTTAGTAGGCACTAGACCATCTTTGATGCAGTTCAAATCTGCTCCAGTATCGAATAATGCAATGGTATCTATAATATAAGCAGAAGAGAATTTTAGAGTAATCCTAATGAGGTATTTCTGGGATGTGATTTCCTAAGAACAAATAGAAAATCAGAAGGAATTTGATTAATATTTTCTATCTGACCTAGAAGCTCTAGAGGCTCATCTTTCTCAGAATCAAAAGAGGGATTTTCATTATGTTTAGAAAGAAGAATTTGTATTACTGCAGAATCTTACTTTTGTTTTTCTTTTAAATCTTTGATTTCTTGTTTTATAATTTTAATCTCTTGTTGGAGACTAGAAATTGAAACAGAAGATTCTTTTTTAGACTTTTTCAAAATATTTGTCAAACCATAAGTATTTGTAGAAGTAGAAGGTAAAATAGAGGGTTTTTGAAAAGGTTTTTCATTAGACATAGAATTTAAAATCTTTTCTAAATATTGTTTTTGTAAAATAGGATCAGAAATGTATTTGACATTTTCCAAAAGTGTTTGTTGCTCTTTTGTAAGAACATTCAAAGAGTAATATTTAGAAGAATCAGAAGTTTTGGAAGACAATGAAGTGTGAATTTCATCAATTTGTAGAGCTTCTTCAGAAGAGGATTTAGAAGAATCAGAATCTAAATCAGACTCAGCAAGTATATTTGCAATTTTCTCATATACTTTAGGATCTAAATGAAGTTCATTTAATTTTTTAAAAAAATTTACAATATCTTTGATAATGACCTTTTCTATGGCATTTATAACACATAACATCTTTTAAATCAGGTTCTTTTACTTGATTTTTGTTTTTTATCATAAGAAGAAGATTTTTTAGAATATTTCCTAGATGGTTTTTTATAAAAATCATCTATTGGTTTTGAATATTTTTTTATGTTTTAATAAGATTTCCTATACGATCTAGAAGAAGATGGTTTACTGCAACTGCCATCGCAGTGAGAAGATGTTTCAGGGAGATTTTTAAACTATCTGTAAAAGTCGCCTATCTCCTTCTTAGACTGTTTGAGTTCTGGCTTAAGGGATTGCTGAAGTCTAATATCCTGGCAGAGTTTTAGACCTTCTTTATTAATTTGATAAATCAATTCACCAAAAGTGAACTGATGATATGAAATTATTTTACTAGAGGTTTCCTCGTCAAGTTTATTCCTAATCTTTCTCCTAAGAGATGAGGTAAACCTGCAAGGAATTTCTCTTTCCAGAATGGTTGATTACTATCTTCCCTAAGCATAAGCCTAGTTAAGAAAGTATTCTTATAATACTGGAATTCAGATAATTTTCTGCACTTAAGGTTGGCTAATAATTTGGCATTTTTATCCTTAAGGTGTGATGGATCTTCAATGAAATGGAGGGAAATAGAAATAATCTATGTGGAAACCGCATCAGAGATGGGTTGACCACCGGCACCTACGATGAAGTTACCAGCTTCATCAGTCTTAACGGCATTTAGCATATCTTGATGCTGTTGATTAGTGAGATAGTAGTCTCACCAACCTTTCAGCTGACCAGAGAAATCTGCGATGGGGAGCTTTGCTATAGCCCTATACTCGGTTCCTATCTGGGTTTTATAGGCATTTGCAGCCATAGTCATCTACTGTAAAAAGCTGATGATTTGGTAATTAGATAGATTGTCTATATTCCAATCATAGACAGATAAAGCATTGAACCTATATTGAGAAACGGATTTTGCTACCGTAATATCCGAAGCAGTAGGGGAATTGGAACAGGGATTATCGATGACTGCCAAGTCATTGGATTGATCCTGTGAATTGGCTTAGATTTTGGCTCGAATTGTTCCAATGTTCGATCAGTGTCTGAAGAAGAAGAATATTCTTCTAAGAYATTAATCTTATTGGATTCAGAAACGGAATCAGGAATAATTTTACTAGAGGTAGAGGATAAGTCTGTATGACGTAATTGATCAAGTATGGCTTTAGAAAATTCTACTTGATTATCTCTAATGGATTTCATACTTGTGTCAGAAATAGAAAAGGATTAAAAGCAAGATTTTTAAGAGATTTCTTGTCATCTTTCGAAGAAGTGAAATCAAAAATAATAGATTTTTCAGAAATCACAGAAATGGATTTTTCAATTCTATCCAGTTGTTTTCCTATAATATTCAAATGGGTATTTGTAAAATTATTTTGAGTATTAGTATTTTTAGTATTTTSTAAGATATCATCAGAAGGGATTTTCAGAGGAATAGCATCTACTAATTTTCCTAGATGATCTAATTTGATACCACAGAGAGGTGGATGATTTGCTTGAATTTTGTGAGAGCCCAAAAGGGACTGCCACTCAGGGATTTTCTTCGACGGAGTTGTAATTGGCAGAACGGATGAAAAGGATGTTTAATTTTATTTGGAACAATATAATATAATTCAAACCAATCAAAAAATAAGATATATAATTTATTTGAAATTATAAAATCATAATATTTTTCTTGAATTTGTTTTCTTTCAGAAAGGAATTTCTCAAAGAACCAAATCCTTTTTGCACAATTTTCATTAGAATAAAAATCATTATGTAACATATTTTTATCTAATTGGAAATCTTTTGAAATTACATTTAATTCATTTTGGGCATTTTCAGTAACGGCAAAAAATGATGAACTAGTAGTTTCACTACCAGAAGGAGATTTAGAGTAAATCGGCTTAGGAATTTCAGAGGAATAATCAGCCTTATGAAAGGAATTTCTAGAAGTTGTAGGAATATCCGATGTGGAATACGTAGGAAGATCTGCTAGGAAAGCAATTTTCCTAGGGTGATTTATGACTGAAGGGATCTGGGAAACTCATCCTAGATCTATAGTCTGGGCTTCAAATCTATGATCTGAGAACCTTTTACTCAAAAATTTCCTGTGGAAACTCAATTTTACAGAACCATCTGCAAACTGATTAATATTCCTAATCTCAGTATTTGGAGGAGATTGAACCAAATTTAAAGGTGATATAACTCCTTCTAAGATCCATTCATCTGGAAGTTGTATATCCTTCCATTGGATGGATTTGGGAATTATTAAATTAGATCTCAAAAGATCTGTCTGGAGAAGAAGGGTTTCACCTTTCTTACTCTCGCATCTGGCCTTTGTTGCAAAGGCAGATCGCATAGCTTTGTAATGTACCCGAAACATCAAAGCTATCGGAATAGATCCTTCTAGCATTTGATAGTTATGGGTTTTTATCTRAAGGACTAACGACTTCATGATATTGGGATCATCGAAAGAGACAGTGAAATTTGGATAACAATCAAAAGTAATCGGACCAGTGCAAAGACTAGACTCGATTGAACTTAATAAGGAATCATTAAATTTAGAAATCTAGTGTCTCTAAGAACAGCTAGAATTGAGGTATTCAGACCCACCCTCTTTTGTGAGAGGTTTGATGCTGATCTGGACAAATCCTATATGAAGGTACTTGTAGTTGCTAGATCTATGTTTTTCTAGGGATTTAGATGAAAGAAGATGAAGGGATTCAAAAGGTTTGGACAACTGACTGTCTTGTTCCTCAATTTTTATAATATAATCAGATTTAAACAAATTGAATGCAGATTTATAAACATGATTTTTAGGAATTTTCAGAATAGTCCAATTATCTATTGATTTTTCAAAATCTTCAATAATTAATTCTTCGAAATTTATCATCATCTTTGGATTTTCAGTTGTAGATCTGGACACAGAACTACTTGATGAAGTAGATCTCTTGAAGAGATTCTCCATCTCAAGGTATTTCTAGATAGATAGTGATCAAATCTGGCTACCAACTTGCTGCCACACCGGCGGGTCTCGTGCCTTCCTCAGCTTACCCTTTGGCGATCTTATGCAAAAAACACTCACCAGAACCAATTAGATCTACCCAGATTTACCAAGATTTGAATAGTCTCAGCAAGAAAACCATACGCCATCTCATGGCTCTGATACCATAAGGCAATGGAACCAGCTATCCCAAAAGCTTAAGCTATTAGGATACAGCACTTCATTACTTATAAGCCTTAGATCCCCCAAGTCCTAACCCTGGGTCTGCAAGGTGCACTGGACTAAGTATGTATGGATTATATCCTATTCCAAATCAGAAAGATCTTTTATCACGTCTAAATTCTGCCTGTATATTTTCTAAATTTGATATGAAATCTGGTTTCTGGTAAATACAGATTCCAAAACAAGATCGATATAAAACAGCATTCATAGTTCCATTTGGCCAGTATGAATGGAATGTGATGTATCTCTGATAATGACCTTTTCTGTGGCATTTATAACACATAACATCTTTTAAATCAGGTTTTTTACTTGATTTATGTTTTTTATCATAAGAAGAAGATTTTTTTAGAATATTTCCTAGATGGTTTTTTATAAAAATCATCTACTGCTTTTCAATATTTTTTATATTTTTTATAATAAGATTTCCTATTAGATCTAGAAGAAGATGGTTTACTGCAACTGCCATTGCAGTGAGAAGACTTTTCAGGGAGATTTTCAAACTGTCTGCAGAAGTCACCTAGCTCCTTCTTAGACTGTTTGAGTTCTCGCTTAAGGGATTGCTGAAGTCTAATATCCTGGCAGAATTTTCGACCTTCTTTACTAATTTGAGAAATCAATTCACCAAAAGTGAACTGATGATATGGAATTATTTTACTCGAGGTTTCCTCATGGAGTTTATTCCTAACTTTCTCTCCTAAGAGATGAGGTAAACCTGCAAGGAATTTTTCTTTCCAGAATGGTTAATTACTATCTTCACTAAGCATAAGCCTAGTTAAGAAAGTATTCTTATAATACTGGAATTCAAATAATTTTCTGCACCTAAGGTTGGATAATAATTCGGCATTTGTATCCTTAAGGTGTGATGGATTTCCAATGGAATGGAGGGAAATAGAAAGAATCAATGTGGAAACCGCATCAGAGATGGGTTGACCACCGGCATCTACGAGGAAGTTACCAGCTTCATCAGTCTTAACGGCATTTAGAATATCTTGATGCTGTTGACTAGTGAGATAGTAGTCTCACTAACCTTTCAGCTGACTAGAGAAATCTGCTATGGGAGCTCTGCTATAGCCCTATCCTCGGTTCCTATCTGGGGTTTATAAGCATTTGCAGCCATAGTCATCTGCTGTAAAAAGCTGATGATTTGGTAATCAAATAGATTGTCTATGTTCCAATCATAGACAGATGAGGCATTGAACCTATATTGAGAAATGGATTTTCCTATCGTAATGTCCGGAGCAGTAGGAGAATTGGAATAGGGATTATCGATGATTGCCAAATCATTGGATTGATCCTGGGAATTGGCTTAGATTTTGGCTTGAATTGTTCCAATGTTCGATCAGTGTCTGAAGAAGAAGAATTTTCATCTAAGACATTAATCTTATTGGATTCAAAAAAGGAATCAGGAATAATTTTACTAGAGGCAGAAGATAAGTCTATACGACTTAATTGATCCTGTATGGCTCTAGAAAATTCTGCTTGATTTTGTCTAATGGATTTTATATTAGAGTCAGAAATAGAAAAGATTTTTAAGAGATTTCTTATCTTCTTTCGAAAAAGTGGAATCAGAAATAATCGATTTTTTAGAAATCATCGGAATGGATTTTTCCATCCTATTCAGTTGTTTTCCTATAGTATTCAAATAGGTATTTGTAAAATTATTTTGAGTAATATTATTTTTAGTATTTTATAAAGTATCATCAGAAGGGATTTTCAGAGGAATAGCATCTATTGATTTTCCTAGATGATCTAATTTGATACCACAGAGAGATGGGGCTTGAATTTTGTGAGAGCCCGAAAGGGATTGCCACTCAGGGATTTCCTTCGAATGAGTTGTAATTGGCAGAATAGATGAAAAAGGATATTTACTTTTATTGGAATAATATAATATAATTCAAACCAATGAAAAAATAAGATATGTAATTTATTTGAAATTACGAAATCAATCATAATATGTTTCTTGAATTTGTTTTCTTTCAGAAAGGAATTTCTCAAAGAACCAAATCCTTTTTGCACAATTTTCATTAGAATAAAAATCATTATGTAACATATTTTTATCTAATTGGAAATCTTTTGAAATTACATTTAATTCATTTTGGGCATTTTCAGTAACGGCAGAAAATGATGGACTAGTAGGTTCACTACCAGAAGGAGATTTAGAGTAAATCGGCTTAGGAATTTCAGAGGAATAATCAGCTTGATGAAAGGAATTTTTAGAAGTTGTAGGAATATTCGATGTGGAATACCTGGGAAGATCTGCTAAGGAAGCAGTTTTTCGAGGGTAATCTATGACCGAAGGGATCTGAGAAATGCGTCCTAGATCTATAGTCTGGGCTTCAGATCTATGATCTGAGAACCTTCTACTCGAAATTTTCCTATGGAAACTCAATTTTACAGAACCATTTGCAAACTGATTAACATTCCTAATCTCAGTATTTGGAGGAGATTGAACCAAATTTAAACCGAATCTGGGTTGGCTCTGATACCAATTCTATCACCAAGGATCGGAAGATGGCGATAGATCACCAAAGAATCAAACAAAGAAGATATAGAAAAGATCAGGTGATGAAAGGAGTATTCTAGGATTTCTAACAACCAATGTTTATAGAATAAGCAAACAAACAATTTAAAAATAAATCAAACAAATAAGAAGGAATTTAAACAACACAATCCAAAAGGTACTTAGGATTACGTCCTTACAGTTGAAGGATCAAAGATCCGACAAAAGGGACAATGGGTAAACCCGCAACAAAGGTTTCTTAAGGCACTTGAGGCCAATATACCTTAAGCTGGAATTTGTAGGCGGTAGAACCAGCCAAGTAGGGATTTATATGGATAAATAACCAAACAAGAAATTTAAACAGATAAATTCAGAATTTAACAATGCATGTAGAGGAAGGAGGAGATGCCTTTCATATGCATGAATAAAACAATTGATAAAAGGAATTTATATCTAAATATATATATGATATAGAAATTATAAGTAAGAAACCTTATAGAATATGGATACAATTTCATTTTCTGATCTTCAGATAGACTCTATCAGAATGGGATTGGGAGTGTTTCTCCTATGAGGAATGAGATTTCTATCGGTATTTGAATGCCTGACTAACTAAGTGGGATAGTCCTCCTTATATAGGAATCAAGAGGGGGAATTTCTACAGTGAATTTAGGTAAGCACTACAGTTAAAAACTGAGATCGCTACAGTGTACAATACACTGCTATAGTGTGCTATAGTGCACAGTAAAATTTGCTATGGTGATTTACAAGGATTACAGATATAGAGAACTATAGTATTCTACGGTATTTGTATATGGAATGTTCTAGAGAAGTCTGCTATTGGAATAGATCAGCTTCGTCCAATGTTGGTGATGCTGCCGAGTCTTCAGATGACACCGCCTGGGATTTGGAAGAAGAGGGAACATACTGCAATAACAGTTACTGCATCTCTTCTGGGGATTTGGCCGCTGCAAGTTTTGCCACGAGCTGGGATTTGTCAGTGAGGAATTTCTTCTGGTCCGATGTGATAGCCAGAGCCATAATCTGCTATGAAACCTGCCTGTGTTGGCAGAATTCGATGACAGATTGTATGTAACACCCCCAGCATACGAACTATCCTAAGCTGAAAATGTTATGCCATTCTACTCAAAAATAAATAACTATTTACTTAAAACTCGACATTTATTCAACAATACCCAAGGAATCAAAAATACATTTTAATAAATCGTTACTATCCTAATATTTTATTCAAAAGAGAAATACAGCGAAAGTCTTTCTAAACCATTAAAAAACAAAAATCACAAAGAACTTCGATAATTTGAACCATTCAGAAGTATTCATCTTATTTCATAAATAAATTCGAAAACCAGTTCTCGAGTATCGTAGCTCACCCACAAGCGACCTCCTCGCCCTATCTAGTTACATATCATTTGCAATGAAACATGAGGAAAAGGAATGAGCTAAAAAGCTCAGTAAGTAACCTCATGCATGAATGCATGAAYATGTCCTACATATCATRAAACTTTAAGGTTTCKCCTTTTTAAATGAAAAACTTTCTGAAACATTCTCTTTTCAAAATTTCTTTACAATTTTCCTTCAAAATTCACTTACTGTAAAACTTTTTATTTCCTTTTCTTCGCGAGCTCACTAGAGTGTAAAGTCTAGCCACATAGCTATGCAGTGGGCCATCTTATTTGGAACCCGATTCCATTCCTATCGGTAGAACCGCAAAGCGGTTAAATTTCATTCTTTTAACTTCATACTTACCCTCAAAGAAGGTAGGATTGGGTGCGCCGGTGCCCCACGCCCCATTTCCCACTCACACCTTTTATGGCTAGTATTACACTCCTTTCCGAAAACTTTGCATTTCCAAAACTTTAACCTTTTCCTTTAAAATTTCATTTTTTGACCATTCACTTTCTAAATGCGTGAACGGTTCGTGCCAAATGTGATGTAGAAATTCTAACTACAGGCTCATGACATGAAACGCATACAACCTTATGTAATGCAATGTTCAACAAATAACACAGGATATAAAAACACAATAGCATATTCTTTAACATAAGGTACTACTATGTATGAACAAATCAACATCCTTCACAATTACACACATCAACATAGAATTTCATACAAAACATATTAAAACAATTTAAAGCGTTCAATGTCATTCATTTATAATATTGATGAATGGGAGGATACTTACCCGGGGTCCTTTACGTAAACGGGTTCTTACTTAAGTTGCAAAGTGGACTCCTTCAATCGATCTCAACGTAAGGCCTCGAAATGACCTAGTTGATTACAGAAGGAGGGTCTACTTAGTTTCAATCGTCTCAACTTAAGTATTATGTTGTTTATCCAAAAATGTCCTTTATAAATTTATAAATCCAAATTTAGTTCTCATATTATCAAATATTACGTTTTAAGGGTACAATCTGACTCCTTAGTTCGGGTATAAATCTAATTATGTTCTCCCATAAATTCACTTCAAGGCATACTTATTTACAAGTCATAGATTTCAATATTAAGTGTTAGCGCTTCACCTTAAAATTCACGATATTCGGATATTGCGGGAGCGGTAATTGATTCCCGAACGTGTGTTCAAGCGACGTGCACAACTGCCCTGGGCCTCTAGGCATCGATGCGCCTGGGCGTCGGGCGCCTGGGCATCGGGCACTGGGCGCCTGTGCTTGCTGGGCACTAGGCGCTGTGCGCTGGGTGGATCTGGCACTGCTGTGCCGGGTCTTGAACTTGGCCAAAAATGTCTCAGCCGGCCAACAATGTCTCTTTCGACCAACAATGCTCCTGTCGACTTCCGGTGACTGGCCGACGGCAAGGAACAACCGGTGACGCGGGCAGCAAGAACAGAGGGCTGAGTCGACGGTCAATTGTAAAGGTTTAGCTTCAGTTTTGAGGGGAAAATTCTTTGAGTAGAGGGAGAAAAACACAAAGGCGGCATATCTGGCGACGGCGTCGCACAAATCTGGTTGCGCCGAGCAGGTAAACGGGCAACAACGGTAGATCCAGCGATGGTGTTGCACAGATCTGATCATTCCCACAGAGAAAGGAAATAACGACGGCAGGCTTGGCGACGGTGTCGCACAGGTCCGGTCACTCTTACAGAGAAGGAGAGAATGGCGGCAGATCTGGCAATAGTGTCGTACAGATCGATCGCCTTTACAGCGGCGGCAGATCTGATGACAGCGTCGCACAGATCGGTCGCTCCTATAGAGAAAGAACAATAATGACGACGGGCCTGGCGACGGCGTGGCCCAGATCCAGTCAGATCTGATGACAGTGTCGCACAGATCGATCGTCCTACAGAGAAAGGAAATAACGACGGCGTGCCTGGCGACGGTATCGCACAGGTCCGGTCACTGTTACAGAGAAGGAGAGAGTGGCGGCAGATCTGGCGATAGTGTCGCACAAATCGATCGCTCCTACAGCGGCCGGCAGATCTGATGACAGCGTCGCACAGATCGGTCGCTTCTACAGAGAAAGAACAATAACGACGACGGGCCTGGCGGCGGCGTGGCCCCGATCCAGTCAGATCTGGTGACAGTGTCGCACAGATCGGTCGCCCTATAGAGAAGGAAAAATAACGACGGCGGGCCTGGCGATGGTATCGCATAGGTCCGGTTGATCTTACAGAGAAGGAGAAATAACGACAGCGGGCCCGGCGACGGTGTCGCACAGGTCCGCTCGTTCTTACACATAGAGAGAGGATGAAGGTGACTTACCGAATCTGGTAGGCACGGTTGTTTTGGTCAAACGTCTGCGAGTCTGAGCAGCACACAACGACCGTTTCAGGCTGGCGCTGCGACTACGTGAGAGACGGTAATGTCTCCAGATGAGTAGCGATGGTAGCGATGGCACGTGTCACCATCGGACTGCGATAAGTGGTGGCGTCGACAGAGGAACGAAGAGAGGAGAGAAGGAGAAGCTGGGAAAGGGTCACGACGAGCAGCGTCATGTAGGCAGAGAGGAAGCGGCACGGCGGCGGCGGTGGCGGGAGGAAGAAGAAGATAGTTTCTAGGGTTTTTTCTTTTTTCTTTTCTTTTCTTTTTCTTTCTTTTTATTTTCTTATATTTTTTATTTTCTCTTTTTTAATTTTTTATATAATATTATTTTGGGCTGCAACTCAACGCGTCGGGCCTTCCTATCCAAATCTAATCCAAAATTCGTAAATTAAACGTAATAGGCTTCCTTTCGACAAAAGCCCAACTTTCGACTTAATTAATAAATAAGCCCACAAGTTGAGCCTTTAGCCAACGGTAACTCTTATTTGACACAAACAATATGTGCGTTTTAAAAAATATCAATCATGTAAAATATCCAACCCTAGTTGGCACACAAATTTCACGTAAAATCAAACAAATTTAATAAAGGAGAATTCGGGGTGTTACATTGTACCTAGAATGATTTTGGGATTTTGAAAGCTGTCCACCATTTAATTTGRAATTTTCTATGGATAATAGGAATTTTTACTGTGGTATACTCTAGATACCAGAAAAGAACCCCATGGTAAATAGAGTTTTGTATGAAACAAGGGTAGCACCCCGAAATGGGATTCCTCTGGAGATGGTTTATAGTGGGATCTCAAGGTATTGAAGGCCATTGTTATATGGGATTTCTGGTTAAGCCATTCTTCGGTTGTCCCGAAGATTTCCCACCACTGGATGAACCAGAATGGAAAGGAAGAGGCTTGACATACACAAGTATCGAAATAGATCAACCATGTATGTTGGCATTTAGGGTTCTGAATATAGAAGGCATTGTACCATGCCTGCTGGTAGTCCCAGTAGGTAAATGGTTCCTGATAGAACGGCTCGCTTTTGTAGGTATCTGGAAAAACAAATTCATGTGTAAGTTCGCCTTGGCATTGCACCCATGCTTCCGGAGATAAAATGTTTAAAATTTTGAAAGTAGAATATGCAGGATGTTGGCGGGTTTTTTCTAAGAAAAATGTTTAATCTCCACCGATCCACATATTTCTAAAATTGTTTGATAATATATAGAGGTTTTCAGGGGATGGAATGGCTTGTAATACCAATTCCTTCCAAAAGGTTTTTGAATTGTTTGAAAAGGGGATTGTTCATAAAAAGATTTTTCAATTGAAACAATATTTTGAAAAATAGATTTTTTGATAAAAGGGTCTGATGCCTTAGTAGATTTCTCTACTAAGATATCAGTTTTTGCTTTCGAGGTACTTCATAAGGTACCCCGGGATTGAGACTGAATTTACTGCTGACTTTGCTGAGTTTGGGCAGGAACTATCTCCTTGCCTTTGTCTGAAGAAGTCTGCTGGAATTTTGAGAGGAGTTCTTGGAACTCTTTGGAATTTGCAAGAGTTTCCATCAACGACTGAGATGGAATGCTCGGAATTGATCTTGATTGCTGACCAGAATTTGTTGGTTTCTGCTCTTCTTCTTGGCATATATCATACTAAGATTTTTTGGCTGCTACTAGCATTTTGGAGGTTTTTTCTTGGGTATTGTAGGTCACTCCCTCACCAGGAGATTTATCTCTCAATTTATGGGGGGACATTCTGCAGAAATTCTCGAGTGAGAAAATCAGGAATGGAATTTGTAACTAATTGTGGAGTGCCGCGCTCTATTTCTGTATTTTTATTGACATAAAATGCAGCGCAATTCCAAGGAGGTATAGATTTTGTAATGAGATTTTTAGATTCAAGATCTAGAATTTCTTTCCTACAATACTGTTCTAATTCAGAGTTCATCTGAACCAGTCTAGCTTTAGTAGGAATCGTATTTTCATTAAAATCTGGGGAATAAGGAAGATCCACAATATGTTGTTTCTTATCCTAGAAGGCATTGGGAAGATCAAACCAGAGTTTTGTTTCAAAAGAAGACTTGAGCTTTGAAATCCTAGATTGAATACTAGGTGTTTGAAGTGTTTCATCAATCCGTAGATGAAACAGGGAATTTTTAAATTCTTTTAATTCAAAGGATTTACAAAGTGATAAAGCATTAATCTGCTCTTTGTGAATAGAGTAAGCTTTGATTAGATTTAAGTTCTTAGTTTGAGGTTTTTCTAAGAACGGGCAAACCAACTTTCATACAGTAGAGTTATATTATAAATGTCCTTCCATCTGCATAACCTTAGCAAAATATCTATACTTTTGCAAAAAAAAAAATTTCTACTAAAATTAGTCAAATGATAAAGCCAAGATTGTCGTGAGACGATTCTTAGGATATGACTTGGATGTGAATTATTGTGATATATTTCTAAGGGTATTTCTTGTGGATTGCTTTAGGCAATGATATTCAGTAGCCTTTCTAATTAAACAAAGTCACAAGTGAGTTCCTTCGACATCTAGAATTTTGCAAACATGCTTGTTTTTATTTAAGCGTACTCTAGACAAATTTCAAGAAATTCTTGTACGCTTAATCTGAATCCCTTATTAACTGTTTTATTTTGAGAATATATCTCAAACTTCATTTGAAATTATTCTTCTGCAAAGATTGCAAAAATTAGATTTTCTCAAAATTATTTTCAAAATATACTATGATCTTGTTCTTGAAAATTGATTATTGGAATTGAACTTGGTTTTGCAATAATTAATTCAAGAAAAACTATTCAGGGAAAATTTGAACCATGCATGACATACTCATGATCTCTATTGATTGATTTTTACTGAATTATACTGAAAACGTTCTTTGAGATCACTAGTGAATTGATTGATTGAATTGACGGACTAGAAATAACTAATTGTGATATTTAATTGAGAACTCAATTGGCAATATTTAAAGAACTGGGCCGGCGGACAAAATACTATGCTTGGCTAGTTCCCAATACAAATACCTCTTGAGCTAGTCTGGATGACAATATCAAAGTGAACTAACCCTTGGCCAAAGACTAGGTTGTCGGTGGTGGACTGGGAGTGCATCAGGCAGACGGTCGCGTCATTAGACACTCGGGTCTGATTGTAGATATCCATACCCATGGTTAGGAGGTTTAATCTGGGGACTAGTAATCCTTTGTAAGCTAGCTGGTACCATTAATTGTATGAAGCAATAAGGTAGGAAATCACATGCATAATTATGAAGTGATAAGGTTGGTATTACTAGACCCCATAGAATTTTACTTTATGGTAAATGTGCATGATCATGTGACTCATTCTTACTGCAAATGTTTATGTACTACTTTAATCAAATACTTCATCTTCTTACTGCAAATGTTTATGTACTACTTTAATCAAATACTTCATCTACCAAAGATTTTATAACAACAATACAGTTTTATTACTACATCCCTCAACATGCATTTTCTAAACTCCCATGCACACATGCGGAACTCAATAAGCTAGAGCTCATAGTATTTCCTTGTTTTTGTAGTGACAGATACAGATTTAGGATTTGGGGACTAGAGCCAAGAATGTCAAGTGCAAGAGCAGCGGTACTGTCAGATTATTTTGTCCTAAGCTTGTAATGGCACCTACAAAGTTGTACTTCCATTGTTTTCACATGAATTATATCGTTTCGAGTAATAGTAGTAACTGTTGAGAGGCAAACGGCAACTCGTTTGGCCCTAGAACATAGTAGACGATGCGAGTGCCATAACAGCTGAATTTTTCCAAAAATTATTTGCTACAAAAGTTTGCCATTTTACAAAAATTTTGATTTTTGTAAAATTCGTGCAAATGTGTTTTAAAAAGCCTTTTTGATAAATCTATTCAGGAAATTTTTTGAGACACTCGTAATATCTATTTTCAATTACAAAAATTGTTTTGAAAACATGTTATATGATCACCTTTTGATTGCTTATTGAATTGACGGATAGTATTGAGTATTAAATCAATAATCTCTGACTAACTAGTCTGGCAGACAATGTACTATGGTTGGCTGGTCCCCGTACTCACCTCTTGAACTTGTCCCGACGATGGTATCAAAGTGAGCCAACCCTTGGCCAAAGACTTGGCAGACTGGGAATGCATCGAGTAGACACTCACATCATTAGGCACCCAGATCTAATTATGGACATTTGTACCATTGTTTAGGAGGTTTAACTCAGGGCTGGGTGATCCCTTGTACCCTAGCTAGTGGGCCATTGATTGTATGAAGCGATAAGGTAGTAAATTTCATGCGTAATTACAAAGCGATAAGGCTAGTATTACTAGACCTCAACAAAGTTTTACTTTGTGGTAACTGTTCCTTGATTGTGTGTTTTATTTTCAAAAAAAACATTTTATTTACCACTCTGATCAAATACTTCATCTTTCAAAGATTTTACAACTGTGGTACAATTGTTATTATTTCATTGAACATGTGTTTTCTAAGCTCACATTGCACGCATACGGAACTCACTAAGCTGGTGCTCATAGTATAGTGCTACGCATAGATCTTCAGGTGTTCGGTTTTTGGGATGTGAGCCAGGAATGTCAAGTGTTAGAGCAGCACTACTATCCTTAGTCTACTATGATGTATTTTGTACTAAGATTGCGATTGTACCTACTATCCTTGTTAAGTTGTACTTCGCTGTTTTAATATGGATTGTATCTTTTTGAGTAATAAAACTGACTTCCAAGAGGCTGGCGAAGAATCATTTGGGTCAGGTCATACCTAGGGGGCGACACATTAAGATCTTGAAGTCCATTAGATTAGAGTTTGTGTTCCTACATCATTCCTACACAATGTGAGTACAAGTTATTATCAAAACCATATTAGAATTATAGAAATATCAATATGAGGTTTACAAAAGGCTCAGTATGATACTCTTAATTATAATACAAGAATTTTTATGTTTCTTTTGAAAATCTTCACATCATTCATATGCGTATTATGTCATTAAGATTACAATTAGAACAATTCATAGAAATTTGAAATTATCCATTGTCTTATGAGCTATATTTGTAATAGGTACATGGAAGGACAAAGGGATTCGAAGGCAGACAATTGTAGAGAATTTCAAAGAACAATCAAATAAAAGAGTTAAATATTAATGTACTCTCCTAGCAACTGGACTTGGATTTCTCTCAGTGCCAATCGTTATAATTATAGTTGATGGATCATGGAACCAACATACTATCTTCAAGCTATATATTGGGTTTGGAGGTATGACTTGATCAAAATGATTTCAAGTAAGAATTAGTTTGGCTAAACATAACAACTAATGGAAAAATTTTCAATTATTTCATGTACATCATTGCTGATGAAGGCTTAGTTTGCATAGCGGTTGGTGCGTCATTGAACTAAGGGGGGAAAAAAAAACTATGAGGTTTAGGTAGAAAGAATATGAAGTATGAATCCATAGATTTAAGATGCTTTTAAAGGTGATAACAGAAGCACATGTAAGAAATTAGGGGGTGGATAAACAAAAAGTTCAAGGAACTATTTTGATAGAGGAAATATTGGATCTTCATTACTTTGGTGACTAGGAAGTCTTTGATGTGATTAAGAGCTCATACGAATATGGCAATGGTTGATGGTGGTCAATATAGAGATTCCATGAGGGAAATATTAGTTACATCACAACTCCCACTATAATTCAATGAAATAAATGAGATTGATTTCTTGCAGTTTATTTAACTCAATGACCATTACAAGAAAATGCTTAGTTCCATTATACAATGATGTTTGTGTTTACATTACAAAATTTCATGCCATTCTCACACACTGCCTCATTAAGAATTAAACTACAACAGTAAACCCTCAATGAAAAAAGTGACCATAGTTTTAAGGTTATTATTGTAGCAATAATTTCGTAATGAAAATAGGAAAATGTGCTAAATCAAAATTAAGATGCCTGTATTTTCATGATGCTAAGAATGCTTTCATATAAGTTTCACATTTTTCCCATAAAATATTTCCAAATGAAACCAATCCAAGATTTATCTCTAGTTGTACATCTATGATAACCAAAACCTGATTGATTGAATAAACAGCCACTTGCAGAATAGCTAATGAAGGCAAGTGGTTCTTATATAACAAGTACCTATGAACGATTGATGATGGTTAGTTAGCTGATCCCCTTGAGGCATATTATGTGACTCAAAACGATAATTACTATAACTCAATGACAGTAATAAGATTAATTGGTTGGTCGTAAATTACTAACAATTGATGGATTTTTATGCCAAGAGCATGGAGGATTGAATTTTACAAAAGTTCCACTTTCTCAGTTGAAAACCCAGTGCAGTCCACTATCAATGGTCTTAATTAATTATGATACAAGAATGCTTATTTTCCTTTGTAAAAATTCACGTCATTCGCATCCACATTTCTTCATTGAGATTACAATGATAACACTTTATAGAAAATTGGAGTTGTTTGTTCTCTGGTAACCAATCTTGGTAATGTGGTAGATGGAAGGACAGAAGAATTCAAGAAGTAGACAATTGTAGAATATTTCAGTGAACCATCAGTCCTCATACTTCTAATCGCTGTAATTATAGTTTGAAGGCTCATCAAACTAACATACTATCTTCAAGCTATATATCTGAGTCGGAGGTATGCCTTAGTCAAAATGATTTTAATTGAGAACTTTTTGGGTTAAACAAAACAACTTGTAGTTATATTTCCTCTTATTGCAGGCACATCCTTGCTTATGAAGTCTGGGTTTGCTTAGTGGCTGCTGGCTTAGGGAACTATTGACGAAACATTTTATAAGGTTTAGGTAGAAGGAGAATTGTATCTATAGATTATGTTATTTCTTACAAATCCTTAATAATTTAAGATTCTTTCAAAGGAGATAAAGGAAGGACTTGTTAGAAAGGTGGTTGATAAGTAAAAACTTCGTGGAACTACGCTTTAAAAGAGGAAGTGTTGGATCTTACTTGGATTGGCAACTAGGAAGGCGTTGATGTGATCGAGAGCTCTTAAGAATATGGCAATGTTCGGTGGTGGTCAATCTCAAGATTAATGAAATAACTTTTACTATAACTCTATGAAATTAATGAGTTTGATTTGTTGGCGTTTGGATAAATCATAAAGAAGGGTTAAGTATAAGAAACCCCCAATAGTTCGGTCAAGTTATCAATTGTATACTTACAGTTTTAATTTGACCACGTCACCCCAATTGAGAAGTTTCATCCAAAATATTTAGTTTGTTAATGATAGATATAATGAAATGCCTAGATCGCCCTTCCTTTTTATACTAACTATCTTTAGGACTTTTTGTTTTATGAATACATAGTTTTTGCTAAATTTTACAATAAGTATTTAGGAACGTAAAATTAACTAATGGCTTCTTTCCTTTTTTTTTTTTTTTAAAGTTAAAAAGCTCTTTGAGAGATGCTCCTTTTTTATTTATCGAACTCTTGGAAATATATATATATATATTATGAAAAGCCTAAGAAAATATTAATAATCCATTGTGTTCTATGTTCAAAATTTAGTATTCTATATTAAAAAAGATAGTGTTGTAAATAAAAGATAAAAATCAAAGATGGGTTTATTTGAAGATTTTGTTTGAGTTATTATTATAATATTTAATCAAACAAAAAGGAAGGACATTCTAGGCATTTCATTATATTTATCATTAACAGTCGAAATATTTTGGATGGAACTTCTCAATTGGATTGCAAAGTGGTCAAATTGAAACTGTAGGTATGCCATTGACAAGTTGGCCAAACTTTGGAGCTTTCTTGTACTTAAGCCTCTAATTTATTTACCATTAAAAAAGAAAATGCTTAGTTCCATGGTACAATGATATTTGTGTTTCCCTTATAAATCCACCCCATTCACACACACACTGCATTGTTGAGATTTAAACTACAACAATGAACCTTAAATGAAAAAAGAAAAAAGGAAAACCATTTTAATTTATTTCTTTGTGATAATATTGTAGACATTATTTTGCAATGGAAGTAGGAAAATATGGAAAATTGAAATTAAGATGCCTTTACTTAATAACTGATGAACCTTATAAGTTTACTGGTTGAATTTGTAGAACTTCTAGAGAGAGCCTATTTAGAGATTGTTACCCAAAGAGCATAGAGGAATGAATTTTACAAAAGTTCCACTTTCTCAGTTGAAAAGAGCAGTGCGATCCACTACCAATGCTCTTAATCATGACACAAGAATGCTTATATTTCCTTTTCAAGACTTGACATCATTCATATACACATTACTTCGTTTAGATACAATTATAACAATTTTAGAAAATTTAAATTGTCCATTCTCTTGTGACCTATTGTGGCAATATGTTAGATAGAAGGATATAGGTGTAAGACCCTAAAACCTAGTACTTGGATAGAATAAAAAGATCAACTAAATTATGGACATAGAACTTGATCAACCATTAGAAGTAGGACATAGATATATAAATTTTCATAGAAGAAGCCTTGAATGTTTCGATTGAATGAATACAAGTTGTTTCTTTAATAGATTTTTTAATGTTTTTTTAAAATATTAGATTACTTCCAAACTCTCTTATGCTTTACTTTATGAATGACCTTTCTTATAAAGTTTATCACTAAGYTTTTTATGTATTAATAAACGTTTCTTAATTATGATAACTACCCTATACAAGTTTGTGCTATCCTAATTTATGCATTTTAATCATATTGGCATGCATGAAGATGCATAACCGAACCTCCCTATGCCTTTCCAAATTCTAGTATAAATGCTTAAGCCTATGCATGTGAACATATAGTAGGATTGTAGGGATATGACTGAGCCTTTCTTCCCAATGTATGGTAATTATGGGAAATTTCAGAAATAAACTATCCCTAGCCAGCTTTGCATTTCAAGACTTCTGTCATAGTTGGTTAATTAATTGTGAACTCTAGAAACCATTTACATCTTATTRTAATTCATCCTAGTAGATTATTCCTAGTTAATAACTCAGTTTATAGATATTAATGTCATGTATCTTGATTTATTCAAAACTCCTTTCCAAAATAAGAGCTTTCTAAATTCCCTATTTAAAATTTATCATGCATAATATGTTCACACTATTATTCTATTTATCTATTCTAATTAATTACCCTCAGCTTATTTTATAACAAACCTATACTTGATTAAGCCTTACACATTTGTCTATTATAGACCTCAATAACATACATGATATCTGATTTCTTTTAACCAAACTAACCATTTAACAGTACAAAATTTTTCTGGTTTTCCCTTAGCAAACCGCGGCTCCACTAGCAGACAAATTCAATTGACTTCTAGCATTTCTAGTTTCCTTGCAACCGAATGCTCTATCTCTTATTACTTTCTTATTCTTTCTTCTCTCTCTCTCTCTCTGGTTCTGTGTCGTAACCACCATGTGGTCAATACATTTTGCCACTTCAAATTCAAAATACAACTTGAACTCTGCCGCAGCTGCAACCAAGGATCAATCATCCACCCATTTGGCAAAAACCTTCCCTACACTTGTCCAAGAACTAGCTCAATCCCATGCAAAAATTTGTATATTCGCCTCTTCCTCTCCCTTTATAACATTCCTATCTGGTAGCTTCATCTACCAAGCCTTCATCCTCTTAAGAAGAGCGTTGCATTTCCTCTCTTTCACTTCTCCTCCTCACCGAACAACACTAACCAGCTTTGTTTCACTTTTCTCTAAAGCAGAAAAATTCTCCACTCAAACCTTCATTCTACTTAGCACAGGTTTCTCCTTCCCTTACTACTT
>MEJB01000058.1:35570-47271 GCA_001752375.1 Rhazya stricta
GTAGTTTTGGATAATGCTATATACATATATATATAATATCTACTATATATATATATATATATATATATATATATATATTGATATATATATATTGCTTCAAAATGATTTATGAGCTCTGGATTCATGATGTAGCATTATTTCTAAGGTGTGAAACAAGCCTAAAATCAAAGCCATGGCATTAATAAATTTTATGATATGAATTTACAAAATTCTGGACCGTGTATGAAAATTGTGCATAAACCTACTGTTTTGGTGTATTTCTGACTTAAACATAAACAGGAAACTGACTTTATATATGGTAAAAACTGAGTTATGATATGATCATTAGAACCCTCCTATTTAACCATTGCTAGTTTGGACAGATTGACAGAACACCTACTTGTTTTATGATCTCCAAATTGTTTGCTAATTGAAATTGTGCATAAGAGGTATGGTTAGAAAGCGAGGTACCTTACGACCAATTTGTGACTGGATTACTGCACAAGGCCCCTGCAGAGGATGCTCAGCTCCGCACAACATAGGGATTAGCACACTTTCGGGAAGAACATAAAATAGAAGAGGATCCAGGGCTGGAACTAGAGGACTCTATGAGACGCCATTTCCATCTACCCCTTTGAATCCTTAGTTTTCGGAGCAGTAGAGACTCAGGCTTTAGCCGCTTCATCTGAAGGAGGGCCGATAGTTCCTTTTCAAGCAGTCTAACCAGTGCTCAAATAAAGAAGGAATCTCTCTTGAATACATCAAATAATCCTTTTAGTGTGTTTGCTAGAATATTCATATTGCCCTCTGAAAAAGATTGAACTTCATACAAAATTATTTGAATCAACCATCTCTTTTCCTACTTGCATCAGGCTGATTATTTATAACCCGTTTTGCTCATGAGTAAGTAAGCATTGGTAGGAGCAGTGGGATGACGATGAGTATATAAATCAATAAAGAAAAAAAGAAGGAAAAAATGGCAATGCATCATCCATCTTTTAGAACAAGCAGCGGCCTGGGGTTTAATTGGATACATTTTAGTTTTTGATCGGCTGTAGTACGAATCTTCTCGATGAGGGATCGAGGTGAAACTTGAGCTTGCTTAATTTGCATAAATAAATCGAAATTATGACTTGAGCAAGAGGGATATGTCATTCTGCCTAAACCATTAAACCATCACTTACCTTCCCTATGCTAAATATTTTTAGATAATTATAGTAGTTAGAAATACGCTTTGATATAAACTTTAGGAGAGAAAAATGAGTTAGTAAGAAACCTATAAGTTAAACTTGTGATAGATTTGTTACCATAGATAATCTTAGTAAAATAAATTAATTTTACAACTTTGTATGACAAGCTTAACATTTATATAATAAATTAGAATTTTATAACTAATCCTTGAACCTAATAACTCTAGTGTGAAAGCCCTATTCCTTAGGCTTCTAAAAATTCTAAATTTGCAGAAAATCTTTTCTGGGAACTTGCTATAAAAGTCAAACATTCCAACCTATCCACTTCAATCGATAAGCTTCCCTCTTGTTCTGAGTAGTTTTTAGTCCGACCTTAACTCTGAAATAGATCACCGTAGATCTTTTAGGAGCAATCCTATCTTAGGAACACTTTTTCAACAAATCATGCAAAGTTCACAATCTACAATTCAAATACTAGACAGATTTGGGCATCACTCACATTTAGTGACTCTTTCAATCCTTTCAATACTTCTAGAAAATACCAAATCTTCTAGAATTACTCCCTTTAGGCATTTTAATCCTCTCAGAAACTAATTTTCAATTAGGAGATCATCTGAACTTAGGATCTAGAATATAACATCGTGACAAAAGTTTGATGGTTGAAGCATCGTGATTAGGAAGGCTTTGATATGATTGAGAGCTCATAAGAATATGACAATGTTTGATCAATATCGAGATTTTATTCGAAAAACATTATATAATTCACAAAAACTCTTACTATAGTTTCTTGAAATTAATGAGATTGATTTGTTGGTGGTCACCATTATAATAGAAAATGTCCACGATAAAATGATATTTGTGTTTTACTTACCAAGCTCCACCGGTTCGCACGCACACTACATCGTAGAGATTTAAACTACAACAATGAACTTTGAATGAAAAAAAAAAAAAAGAGAAAGAAACCATCATTATTTATATTCTTAGTGTTACCCAAAGAACAATAGAGGATTGACTTTTATAAAAGCTCCACTTTCTCAATTGAAAAGCCCAGTGTGATCCATTGCTAATGGTCTTAATCATGACACAAGAATGCACATGTTTCCTTTGCAAAAGTTTGCATCTTTTGCACTCATATTACATCGTTGAGATAACAATTACAATATTTTTTTTAAAAAATTGAATTTGTTTGTTCTCTTGTGACCAATCTTGGCATTAGTTTAGATCGAAGGACAGAGGAATTCGAGAGGCGAACAATTGTAGAGGATTTCAATGAACCATCAAATGTAAGAGTTAAGTTACTATCTTATCCACTGGACCTAGATTTTCGAGGTATCATTCGTCATACTGCTAAACGATGCAATTATTGTTGATGGCTTATGGAGCTAACATACTATCTTAAAGCTATATATCGGGTTTGGAGGTATGCCTTGGTTAAAAAGATTTTAATTGAGAATTTGTTGGGTTAAAAAAATAACTTGTGGTAATGTTTCATCTTATTGCACTCACATGCTTACTTATGGCGCCTGGGTTTGCTTAGTGGCTGCTGGCTTAGGGAACTATGGAAGAAACATTCAATAAGGTTCTGGTAGAAGAAGAAGTCTTAATCAATTATACTATTTCTTACCAATCATTAATAATTTAATATCCTTTGAAAGGAGATGAAGGAATGACTTGTTATAAAGGTGATTGATAAGTAAAAACTTCAAGGAACTACTTTGAAAGAGGAAATGTTGGATCTTCTTTGCATTGGTAATTAGGAAGCCTCTGATGTGATCAAGAGCTTATAAGATATGGCAACGTCTGATGGCGGTCAATATCGAGATTGGATGAGGAAAACATTATATAATTCAGAACTATTCTTTCTATAATTCCATGAGATTAATGAGATTGGTTTGTTGGTGATTAAATAACTCATTTAATTTCTTTACCATTATAACAGATAAGGCTTAAGTTCCATGATACAATGATATTTATGTTCCCCTTACCCACACCATTTGCTCGCACACTGCGTCATTGAGATTTAAACAAAAACAATGAACTTTCAATGAAAAAAAGAAAAAAA
Organism: Rhazya stricta; assembly: GCA_001752375.1. Classification (NCBI taxonomy): domain Eukaryota; kingdom Viridiplantae; phylum Streptophyta; class Magnoliopsida; order Gentianales; family Apocynaceae; genus Rhazya; species Rhazya stricta. The sequence continues at coordinate 38,802 of MEJB01000058.1, forward strand.
GAAAACCATCTTTATTTATATTCTTAGAGTTATTATTGTAGAAATGTTTTGATAATGGAAGTTGGAAAATAAAAATTAAGATGTCAATACTTAATAATCGGTGACCCTATAAGTTGAATGGTTGAATTATAGAACTTTAGAATAGAGCCCTTTCAAAGAATTGTTAACCAAAGAGCATAGAGGATTGAATTTTACAAATGTTCCACTATCTTAGTTGAAAAGCACAGTGTGGTCCACTACCAAAGCTCTTAACTATGATGCATAAATGCTTACGTTTCCTTTGCAAAGCTTCACATCATTGCATGCCTATTACTTCATTGATTACAATTATAACAATTTTTGAAAAATTGAAATTTTCCATTCTCATGTGACTAATCTCAGCTATAGGTTGGATGGAAGGACAAAGGAATTCGAGAGGCAGACAATTGTAGAAGATTTCAATGAAACATCAAATATAAGAGTTAAGTGTACTCTCTTATGAACACTCTCTTATGAACTGGAATTGGATTTATTTGGGTATGAATCCCTATTGCCATTATAGTGGATGGTCATGGAACCATCAACTATCTTCAAGTTATGTATCGGGTTCAGAGGCATGCCTTGATCAAAATGATGTCAATTGGGAATTTGTTGGGTTAAACAAAGCAACTTATTTGTAATTTTTCCTCTTATTGTAAGTAAATGCTTGCCTATGAATCCTTGGTTTACTTGTGGCCACTGGCTCAAGGAACCATGGAGGAAAAATTCTATAAGGTTTAGGTAGAAGGAGAAGTCTTAATCCACAGATTGTACTTTATCTTACAAATCTGTAATAATTTAAGATTCTTCCAAATGAGGTAATGGAAGGACTTGTTAGAAAGGTTGATGATAAGGAAAAACATCACGGAACTACTTCAAAAGATGGAATGTTTGATCTTTTTTGCATTCTTCTCTAGGAAGGCTCTGATTTGATCGAGAGCTCATATGCAACATTAATAGTGGTCAATATCTAGATTCTTGAGGAAAACATTCTATAATTGCATGAAATTAATGAGATGAATTGTTGTCATTTAAATAACTCATATAATTTCATTACCATTACAAAAGAAGAGGATTATTTCCTTGATATTATGATATTTGTCTTTCCCCTAGACATCTACCCCATTCGCTCGCTCAGTGCGTCATTTGATATTCAAACTACAATAATGAACCTTCACTAAATTAAAAAAACATCTTTATTTTATATTCCTAGTTTTCTTATTGTAGAAATTATTTTGCAATGGAAGTAGAAAAATATAGAAATGAAAATTAAGATATCTGTAGTTAATAATTGATGAAACCGGTAAGTTGAGTGGTCAAATTCTATGGAAAGAGCCCATTCAGAAGATTGTTAGTCAAAGAGCCTACAGGATTGAATTTTACAAAAGTTTCACTTTACCTGTTGAAATACCCAGTGCGATCCAGTTCCAATGCTCTTAATTAGGATAGAAGAATTCTTATGTTTCCTTTGCAAAAATTCACATTATTCGCATACAAAATTCTTCACTGAGATTACAATTTTTAACAAGTTTTAGAAAATTTAAATTGTCCATCCTCTTGTAGCCTATCTTCGGAATATGCTATATGGAAGGACAGGAACTCGATAGGCCAAAAATTGTAGAGGACTAATGAACCTTGAAACATAAGAGTTAAGTGTACTTTCTTATCAATTGGACCTAGAAATCTCTAGGTATCAATCATAGTGCTACTAATCGTTGTAATTATAGTTGATGGTTCTTTGAACTAACATATCGTCTTCATGCTATGTACCGAGTTTAGATATATGCCTTGATTAAAAAGATTTTAATTGAGAATTTGTTGGGTTAAGAAAAACAACTTGTGGTAATATTTCCTCTTATTATAGGCCTATGCTTACATACGAAGCCTGGGTTTGCTTAGTGGCTGTTGGGTCAGGGAACTATGGAGCAAAAAATCTATTAGGTTTAGGTAAAAGCATAAGTGTTAATCCATAGATTATGTCATTTCATACAAATCGAAAATAACTTAAGCGTCTTTGAAATGAGATAAAGGAAGGACTTGTTAAACAGGTGGTTAATAAGTAAAAACTTGATGGAACTACATTGAAAGAGGAAATATTGGATCTTCTTTATACTAGTGACTAGGAAGCCTTTGTTGGAAAGCTCATAAGAATATGGCAATGTTTGATAGTGGTCAATATCGAGATTTCATGAGGAAAACATTATATACATATTGCAAGCCACTCTATTTATACTAGTTGACTAGGAAGGCCTTTGTTGGAAAGCTCATAAGAATATGGCAATGTTTGATAGTGGTCAATATCGAGATTTCATGAGGAAAACATTATATAATTTGCACCAACTCTTACAATAGTTCCTTGAAATTAATGAGAGAAAAGGCTTAGTTCCATGATATAATGATAATTGTGTTTCCCTTATAAAGCTTAATGTCACTCACGAGCACACTTCGTCATTGAGAATTAAACTATAACAGGTAACCTTAATTTAAAAAAGAAAAAGAATACCATCTTTATTTATATTCTTAGTGTTATTATTATAGAAATATTTTGTAATGGAAGTAAGAAATAGGAACTCCTAGATTGAGGCCATTCAAAATATTGTTACCTAAAGAGCAAAGAGGAYTGAATTTTACAAAATGTCTACTTTCTCAGTTGAAAATCCTAGTGCGTTCCACTGACAATGATCTTAAATATGATACAAGAATGTTTATGTTTTCTTGGCAAAACTTCACATCATTTAAACGCACATTATTTCATTGAGATTGCAATTATATCAATTTTTAGAAAATTTAAATTGTCCATTCTTCTGTGACCAATCTTGGCAATAGGTTAGATGGACGGACAGAGGAATACGAGAGGCAAACAATTGTTGAGGATTTTAATGAACCGTCAAATATAAGAGTTAAGTGTACTCTCTTATCAACTGGACCTGAATTTATTTGAGTATTAGTCCTTATGTTGCTAATTATATTTGATGGCACATAGAACTAACAACAATTTTCAAGCTCAGGTTCAGAGGTATGCCTTGATAACATGATTTCAATTGAGAATTCGTTGCGTTAAATACAACAACTTATATTGCAGGTACATGCTTGCTTACAAAGCTTGGCTTTGCTTAGTGGTTGTTGGCTCAAGGAAGGACATGTTAGGAAGGTGGTTGATGAATCAGAAGTTCTAGGAACTACTTTGGAAGAGGAAATATTGGATCTTCTTTACATTGGTGGCTAGGAAGGCCTTAATGTGATCTAGAGCACATCAGAATATGCCAATGTTTTGATAGTGGACTCTAACTATAATTCAAAGAAATTATTAATGAGATTGATTTGTTGGCAGTTAAATGACTCATATAGTTCCATTACCAGCTAAAAAATGAAAAAGGCTTAGTTCCATGACATAATGATATTTGTGTTTCCCATACAAAGTTCCAAGCCATTCGCATGTACATATCGTCATTCAGATTTGAACTACAATAATGAACCCTCAATGGGGAAAAAAAAAAAGAAATAAAACCATCTTCATATATATTCTTAATGTTATTATTATAAAAAATGTTTTGTAGCGGAAGTAGGAAAATATTTAAAATATTAGTTAAGATGTCAGTAATTAATAATTGGTGAACACTATAAGTTGAGTGGTTGAATTGCAGACTTTCTAGATGCAGCGCATTTAGAGGATTGTTACCATTAGAGCATATAGGATTGAATTTTACAAAAGTTCCACTTTCTCAGTTGAAAAGCCCTGTGCAGTCTTGTAACACCCCCAGTTTAGGAACAGTCCTGACCCGGGAATATTACGTCGTTCCGTTTGAAAATAAAAATTTATCTATTTATAAGCCATCATTCGTTTAAAAGTAAATACAGCGGAAGGCTCTTACACTATTCAAAAACAACATCATCAAAAACCTTATAATTTAAAAACAACTTCAAAAAGTAAATTTCATTATATACATAAGTAGAAACCAATTTCTGGGTATTAAAGTTCGCCCACAAGCGACCTCCTCTCCCCATCTAGTCACATATCATCTACAATAACATGTAAGAGACAGGAATGAGCTAAAAAGGTCAGTAAGTAATCTCATGCATGGATGCATGAAYATGCCCTACATGTGAAATTTCAAAGTTTCTCCTTTAAATGCAAAAACTTTCCATAACATTCCTTTTTTTAAAATTTCTTTACAAACATTCCTTTCAACATTCATTTACAATAAAAACATTCCATTCTTTCATTTGTTCACGAGCTCACTAGAGTGCAAAGCCTAGCCACTAAGCTCTGCAGTGGGCCATTCTTATTTGGAACCAGATTCTATTCCTACCGGTAGAACCGCAAAGCGGTCAACATTCCAAAAAGAAATTTTCGTTCCAATAAACATTCCATTCATACCTACCCTCCAAGAGGGTAGGGTCGGGTGCGCCGGTCCCCCACGCTCCATTTCCCACTCACATCTTTCGTGGCTAGTATTACACTCCTTTCTTAAAACATTAACATTTCCAAAACTTCAACGTTTCCTTTCAAAATTCCATTTTCTAACCGTTCACTTCCTAAATGCGTGAACGGCACATGCCAAATGAGATGTGAACTTTTAACTACATGCTCATGACATGAAACGCATAAAATCTTACGTTGACGTTCAATAAATAATACATGATATGAAATCATAACAGCATTTTGCAACATAAAGTATTACTAAAATACAGACAATTCAACTTTYATTACAATTCCACATATCAACATAAAATTCATACATCACACATTACATCCATTACAAACGTTCAATTCTCATGCATATATAATATGAATGAATGAGAGATTACTTACTCGAAATCTTTTACGTCGACGGTCCCTATTCAAATTGGAAGTGAAATCCTCCAACGATCTCTACGTAGATCCTCGAGATAACCTAGTAGATCACCCAAAAGGAAGATCTACTCARTTTCGATTATTTCAACTTTAAGTGTTTTGCGATTAATTCCACAATGTTCTTTGTCATAATGTTGCGCATTTCGTTTTCACGGTACAGTTCGACTTCTTAATTCGGTGTAAACCGACCTAATTACGTTTTTCCTCGGTATTCACTTTTATTTGTAAGTTGTACAATTTACTATTACATGCTAACACTTCGCCCAAATCTTCTACCAACTTCACCACTACCACCCAATCCCAACCCCGAACTACTCTACACACACCAACACCTCAAAGAAAAAAAAAAAAAAATTAACTAGTTAACTTATACATACTTAAGTATGAAGAAAGTTATGTTTCTTCCAATAAAAGCAACGTTTAAATGGAGAATTAAGAAACATAAATCCTCTTCCTTATCGGTTCTTACCTGGATCCTTTAACTCAGGTTAGGTTAAAAAGGGATCTTTAAAAATCTAAAGTATAGTTGCCCGGAGAATGGTGCCGAATATCTGCCTATGATTTCCTTCTGGTCTGGGAATAATCAGAAGAAACTTAAAACAAACGAAGGGGAAATGACAAGTTTCGGTTAGTTTATTTTCAGCGAAAACGAATTCAGCAAAACTTTTTAAGTTAATAGTTTAAGATGAAGTAGTCCTTAGAATAACGTAGATCGCACGGTATCCGACATTAACTATAAGAATAGTCTACAGTGTATATACATACTTTTTCATCGTGTAGCGTATACCCCTAATTAAATGAGCTGCTAACCAACATAAGTATTTCTGAATAAATAATATTCGCTATTCGCGAGTTCTGTTCGGTAGACTACCACTTTAACGCATCCTGTGCGACTGAGAATCCTTTTCGATTATCCTCCAAAACGCATCGTCGGTAGTAGCCAAACTAGCGTTAGCTCCTAAATCGATACCGAGACCGTAAGCAGCTAGACGAAGACATTTTTTCTAATTTATATTGAAGAGTCCCATATTACTTAAGTTGAGGCTATAAGGTAAATTCGTCTCGAGAAGCAAAGAACAAAACTACTCTTATAAAACGAGTATGGACATCTTTATATGTATATATATGAGTACTTAAAAGGTTGAAACAGGTAACAAAGTTAGTATTAATGTTCAAGCAAATTATTCGAGCGAAAAAAAGCATCTTACTTTAGCCTGTTCCATATGTTAAAGCGAGGCTTTTTACGGACTATCAATCAAAAAAGACAGTATTGTCCTAATAATCAATGCGCAACCTAAATAAAAGCCGCAGTAAAAAGGTGATTTCACTAAATATACTTAGTAATTAAAAGAGAAAGTACCGCCACAGAGGGGAATAAGATCATATCAAGGCATAAAGTTATTTTTATTTATGTTTAACAAAATTCGTATTATTGGCCCAGTTCACCGATAAAAAATGCGGTTCCGAAACGATGAAGGCCCAAAATGAGTTTATGTGGTTAGAAGGTTACAATCATGGGCGGAAGTTAGGCTCACCATAACTTTAATTACGTGACAATTAGATGCATACCTATAACACCGATATACGCAGGAAAACTACACCTAGTAAATACATTATGTCATCGGTGAATCCATCAGTAATGTCAACTCCTTCTCTAAAGAATATTTTCATTATACAAAGAAAATAATTTTCTCAGTTAAAAAGCACACACCTACTTTACACTTAAATATCACAAGTTACCTTTACTTTTCCTAATCGAGTTTAGACAAATGTTTGATGAAGAAAAACAAATAGCCTTATCTCTCTCAATTTAAAATGTTCTAGGACCGTAAATTTAAGATAGGTTAATTCTAAAGTAAAACATCAATACGACCCCAACTAATAGATCCCAAAGATAAAATATTTTGGTATCCATAAGAAAGTTCCCCTCGTTACAATACCGATCTGCTTCGTCACTTACCCTAAGCATAACCTTAACCCTAGGCTTCCTTTTTCGAACCCGTTAAATAATGAACACATTCGTGGGCGGCTTAAAAAGAAATGATTTTAGGCAACTAAAATACATTTTACACAAAAACGGTTCAATCTAACTGTACGAATTAGCAACTTGATTGCCAAACTGAATATTCAGATAAATTAGCCCAATCGGCCTTTCAACTTGAAAATTGCCTTTCACTCTTTATAGGCATTTAAAATGATAATAACATTGTTAAATACAAACCAATATTAGATTTTATTATTTATAGCCACCCAGTTCATAACGCATATTTTTTATTTTATTTTTATTTTTATTTATTGTTTATTTATTCATTTACAGCAATTATTTAATTTAAATTATTATTATTATTATGCATCATCATTCCTCCTTCTCTTTTTTTTTTTTTTTTTTTTTCTGCGTTTTTTGGGATATTTTTATATTCAGTACAACGGAGTAACGCAGAAGAAGCCGGGAGGCAGCAGCAGGAGCGCGCGCGCGACCATTCGGGGGTCTGACGACCTTAGTTCGGCGCGGTAAAGAAGGGAAAAGACGGCGGCGACAAGACGGACAGACGATGAGTGCGCATGAGATGTCGGCTGGTTTGGGACGAGCAGCATCAGCGAAGGAAGCAAGATGCGTCGAGGAGACACGCGCCGCAAGAGGTGGGGACACTAACTGCATATTTAGCGAGCGGGCATGGCGAGTGGATTCATCTACCTAAAAGAACGCAGAACGACGCACGAGCAAGCATAGCAGCTGCTTGGGTAGCAGACAACGCTAAATCGTGATTATTACAACTAGCGACGAGCTACACAAGCCGCACTACTCGTCACGACGCGCTGCGCAGCGGTCTATCACGAGTGGCAGGACAGTGTACCGCAAAGAGGCGCAAAGGGAACAACGGTTGCAAGACAACACTGTCTATTCGAGTCTCGGCACAGCAGCTGGATGCAACACTAGCACGCACGAAGTGGAAACTGCGTGGTAATCCGCGTCTTCAGGCTCAACGGCGCCACAAGGAGACGAGCCCTTTAAAGGAGGAGGTTTATTCGTCTTCCACTTGAACAATGTCCCTCACCGTTCAGCTAAACCGGAAACAAGAAACCGGCGGCCAGTGGCCAATTCCGGAGGATGAGCAAGTGTGGTCAGCGGCCTCTTGTAAGACTGTAACTAGGTACCCGACTGAGTTAACACATGACAAGACCGGTTCTCAAACTCTCCGGACGTGTTGTTGTATACGGTTTAGGGTCTTTCAAACGCTTTGGTTCACGTGAGTTCTGGAGCAGAAGTGAGTCACCCGCGCGATAGACACGAAACGTCTACGTCCGTGAGGGACGCGCGCGTGCGGGTCGCGCTGCCGGGTCGCACGGAACAAACGTCACTCCGTTCAGAGGTCCGCGACGTGCGGTCGCGCTGCGGGTCCGCCAGGTCACTGTCAAGGTCCCCTCACGCTGCGGGTCCGCCAGGTCCCTCACTGCGGGTCCGCGGGTCACGCGCTCGGCTGCAAGGAACACACGGCTGCGAAGTCCGCGTTGGCTGCGGGGTTTTGCGGGTCTCGGTAACACCGCGCAGCGAACTTGCGTGCGAGCCCATCAGACGTTCAACAAAAGCTTCACAAG
>MEJB01000058.1:47296-101870 GCA_001752375.1 Rhazya stricta
TAAGCCAAACCATTAGCCAACGATTACATGTCCAATCTAGTTGGCACACAATTTTACATAAAATTAACAGATTTAATAAAGAAAAATTCGGGATGTTACAAGTCTACTGACAATGCTCTTAATTATGATACTTGAATGCTTATGTTTCCTTTGTAGAACATCACATTATTTGCTTACACATTACTTCATAGAGACTACAATCATAACAATTTATAGAGAATTAAAAGTTTCCATGTTCCTGTCATCAATATTGGCAATATGTCACAAGAAAGGACACAGGAATTCGAGAGGCAAACATTTGTAGTGCATCTCAATGAACCATCAAACATAAGAGTTAAGTGCACTCTCTTATCAACTGGACCTAGATTTCTCTATATATCTGCCATCATATTGCTAATCATTGTAATTATAATTGATGGCTCATGGAGCTAACATACTATCTTCAAGCTATACATCGAACTTGAAGGTATGCCTTGATAAAAATGATTTTAATTGAGAATTTGTTGGGTTAAGCAAAACAACTTATGGTAGTATTTCCTCTTATTGCAAATACATGCTTGTCTATGAGGATATGTTGGATCGTCTTTATAGAGGGACTCAAAAATCAGAGCTGGATGGATTTTCTCGGACAACCAACCAAAGGGAGTTCCGCCAATTGAAGTCAAGTAGAGCTCATGAAATCAATTCACCGGCTACAACATTCGATATAGTATCTGAATGGGATAATGATGAATTTGATAAGGCTAACTGAACTCTAAATCTTTGCATGCTATATTTAACGCAGTTACTCTAAAACAAATGCAAGTCATTACTGAAATTGCTAAAAAAGCATGGGATAAGTTGGAAACAAAATATGAAGGAGCTGATCAAGTTAAAAGGTCTACGTCAAGGAGTCTTACAACTGAGTTTGAGAATATGTCTATGTTAGAGACTGAATCTATAGCTGATTGTCATGGTAAATTATATAACTTATCAAATGAATGCTATGCACTCGGTGAAACTTATGCTAATGCTAAACTTGTAAGGAAAGTTTTGTGCTCACTTCCAAAGAGATTCAAAGCAAAGGTTACATCTATTGAAGAGTGTCGAGATATCGACAAGATTGATTTGGATGAACTAATAGGTTCCATACAAACAAATGAGAAGAATTTAAATAGATGGAACAAAGATAAACAGGTAAAGAATGATAAGAGGGTTGCCTTATCTCATACATATGGTAATAATACTCCCAGTTCAATCAATCTAGAAAATCTAAATGAGGATACAATTGCATTGTTCACAAAAAATTACAACAAATAGTTGCGAAGGAATATCAAGAAAAATTTACAACCTAACAAAGGGAAGCACATCTCTACACATGAATGTATTTGAGAAGTCTTCTCCTTTGCGTCCCTCAAAACAACGAGAAGGACACAAAAAGACCAAAGGAATTGAATGTAACGAATGTCAGAGTTCTGGGTATATACAATTTGAATGTGCCAACACTCTTAAAAAGAAAGGACCTGCCATGAAAGCATCATGGAGTGACAATGATGAAAATCAAAAAATAGTGAGCATGAAAAAAAAAATTGGTTTTTAATGGTGAAAGAAGAAGTACTCAAATCTGGTATGGAGGATGAAGAAAAACTATGAGACATAGACGTAGAAGATCTTCAAAAGGCCTTTGAAGATATGTATACTCAGTGGTTAAAATCTGTAAAACAAATCGAGGTCACACAAATGAAGAAGCTTCAACTTGTTAAGGACAATCGTGGGTTAATTGAAAAAACTAAATCATTAGAAGAAGAGCTCATTACAACTCAAGTTAAGTTAGCTCAATCATTGAAAGATATGGAAAGTGTGAACAATATTTTAAACAAATTTCAAAGGAACACTTCAAAGCTTGATCAAGCTCTTCACATGGGAAGACAAGCCTGGTGATAAATCTGGAATTAGCTTCCAGAGTGACCACATAGAACCGAATGTAGCTACACTGACTATAAACAAAAAGGTTCAGCAAGTAAATGAACTCTATAAGGTACCCAACTCCATTCCTACTTGTCATTTTTGTGTTAAAAATGGACATATTAGGCTAAAGTGTTATAATTTATGTTTCTATATGCATAGAATGTTTCATGAAGAAAAAACTATATCTAGGAAAAATCATGTGATTAAAATTAGAATGATAACTAAGGCAACTACTTGTCATGTTGCACACACATCACTAGTTGCCTATAATTCTCATCAATGGTACTTTGATAGTGGATGTTCTAGGCATATGACTAGAAATTTAGATTTATTAACAAATGTTGAACCTCTTACTAATGGTTTTGTAACTTTTGGTGATGGTAAAAAGGAAAAAATAGTTGGCAAAGGTATTTTAACCATGCAGGGACTTATAATTATGAAGCATGTGTTCTATGTTGAAGGTATAAAAGCAAATCTTATTAGCATAAGCCAAGTCTGTGATGATGAACATACTATTCTCTTTACTAAGAACAAGTTTCTAGTTCTCAATAATCAAGGAATAAGCATACTAAAGGGAGAAAGATCTGGTGACGATTGCTATCTTTAAAGTTCCTCAACTATAAGTCACAAATCCACTATAGAGGCAGCTGGAGCTTTGCATCACAAAATGGGTCATTTAAATTATTGAGACATCTCAAACCTATTAAAAATGATGCAATTAGGGGAGTTACTAAAGTTAAAATCGATATTTATAAAGTGTGCAAATCATGTCAATTAGGGAAATAGATTAACACAAAGCATACCCCTATTACGCATTTGGCAACAACACACACCTTACAGCTTTTACACATGGATCTCATGAGACCAATGCAAACTGAAAGCATTGGAGGAAAAAGGTATGTTTATGTTTGTGTTGATGATTTTTCTAGGTTTAGTTGGATTCACTTTATTAAAAAAAAATCTGACGCTTTTAATGCATTTAAGTCATTGTGCTTTAGGTTACAGGCAGAAAAATGGCACAAAATTGCCAAAATTGTATGAATACAAAGTGATTATGGTAAGGAATTTGAAAACCCTTCATAACTAACTTTTGCAGTGGCCAAGGTATTTCCCATGTGTGGAAAGAAAGAATTGGACCATTCAAGAGACGGCTAGGGTGATCTTAAATGCAAAGAAACTGCCTATGTGACTACAGCCAGAGGCAATGAATACATCATGCTATATTAGCAATCGAGTACATCTTCAGAGTGGAACAAAACAAACTTGCTAAGAATTGTTGATGGCCTTGATTCTTTCCATGGTCAAGCATGTGGTTTGGAGTGAAGAGAGAGTTCTCGATGATGTTGAAATCACAAGAGTCTTTATGATATAATTGTGTCAAAGAAGAGTAAGGTCTTAGAAAATCCCTTGAGGAAGCAAGGGAGCTTCGAATGATTTTTGATATTGTAATGGTAATAGCCATTATTATGACATGGAAATGTCGAAGGTAAAGGAAAACAAATTATGTATGGATGTCATGCACAGTTTCTTCGTTCCTTGGATATTATCTTTTGACTATAATAAAACCAGAGAGCGTCTGCACATCTGCGAATTTATTCAATATACTATCTTAAACTGAAAGACACAAAAAGATATAGTCAAAATAATGAAGGAATAAAGTGCATAAGTAAAAGGGAAGGAACAAAAATACAATTGGTATTTGAATGATAATTTCATCGCATTCCACAATCCTCCTTATGTCTCCACTCGCCAGCTTTCAAATAATTTTAAATTTTAACTGTCAAATTCATTCATCTATCCTTTTTCTTCACATTTTCGTATTAAAAAATTGAAATATTTACCAATCATTTTTCCAGCTCCATTATCGGTAGATTGTTGATTTTGTTTGATACATCAATCTAAATTCGAGTTTTGGTAGTGAAGAAGAATTTTCTAGGATTTGTTTCTCAACCTCCAAATTWTGGACCTCGGCTTTTTATGGATATTACCATTTTCTTCAATTACTCTTGCATATTTCATATGCAGATCAAATGATTGCTAAAAAACTTGAGACTAGCTTGTACTTGAAATAGTCAATGTGATGCCCGTAATGGGAGTGCCCATGGCCTTGATACTTCCCATGGTCCAGCATGTGGTTGAGAGTGAAGAGAGAGTTCTTGATGATGCTGAAATCACTATCGGGCTTTATGATAGAAATATGTCAAAGAAGAGTAAGGTCTTAGAAAAGCCGTTGAGGAAACAAGAGAGTTTCTAATAATTTTTTATATGATAATGGTAATAGCTATTATTAGGGCATTGACATGTCGAAGATAAAGGAAAACAAATTACGTACGGATGTCGTGCATGGTGTCTTCATTTTTTAGATATTAACTTTTGACTATAATAATACCAGAGAGTGTCTGCACCTCTGTGAATTTATTCAATATACTATCTTAGACACAAAAAGATAGAGTAGAAATAATGAAGGAATAAAGTGAATTTCCAATCGATCATTTGGCTTTCACAACTTTACTCACCGCAGATGAATACAAAGTATTCAATGTTAAGCTTTCATAAAACCTAGCCGTCATAAAGAAACTAGACACAATCAAAGGATGGTGAATGTCATTGGCTCTTGATTGCACCCACATTTGAATAGATACATAAAATTCCTAAAACTTTAACTAGAGTGTTGTTTATAGTGTGTAATAGAAATAAATAAACCATTATTCACTATTTCATTGTAATGTATTTATTAACCTATTATTTTTTTAAAAATAATTCCAACAGTCAAGTAGGACTGTTAGTCTATCTTCTGTCTACTAAACATATAAGCTTCGTAATGGGATGATCAACAAGAATAATTACCATGTTAATTTAGCTGGTAATTTCAATAAGTATCTTATTAATCTTTGGAATAAAATATATACAAACATATCTACGTAGTTTTAAAAAGAGTGCAGATCGATATGAAATAGAATATATAATGCAAGACATTGAACCACATCAGATTCTAAATTTCTATTTTTSTAAATATTTTATAAGTTCGTACATTCTAAGTGCGCGGTCTGTTGGTTTCTTTGTTTAGATAACAATTGGGTCGTAAAAATTAATACTATGATGAAAGAGAAGAATTATTTTGCTTCTGCACACCCTTTGAATACACTTCATTAGATCAGAAATGTAACACCCCGGATTTTACTTTTATGAATATTTGTTTGATCTCGTGAAATTGTGTGCCAACTAGGATTAGACATTTTATATGTGGTCAATATTTTTTAAATTGTACGTTTAATAGGTGCAAAAATATTGTCCATGTCAAATAAGAATTATCGTTAATTAAAGGCTCGACTCGTGGGCTTACTTTTTTGTTAGTCGAAAGTTGGGCTTTTTATCGAAGAAAAGCCCGTTATATTAAATTTATGAATTGTAGGTTAGATTTGGACGGGAAGACCCGAAGGATTCGGGTTACGGCCCAAAATATAAATTAAAAAAAGGAAAATAAAAGAAAAGAAAATATATAAGAAAATAAAAAGAAAGAAAAAGAGGAGAAAAGAAAAAAAAAACCCTAAAACCCTTCATGTTTTTCCTCCCGCCACCGCCGCCACCGCCGTTTCCCTTCTACCTGACCCGATGCTGCTCGTCGTGGTCTTCCCTTTTGCTTCCGCAGCACTCATCGTCAGCGCCCGATTTCTGGAGCAACGGTCAGATCTGATATCAGATCCAGTCGCTCGGAGATACGCGGCGACGTAACCCATCTTCGGCCGCTGCTCGCCATCGCCTCTGGTCAATCGCGTCATGCAGGAGACGAGCAATCTGCATCCACGGAAACCTTCTGCTGCGACAGCCGCTGCTCGCTGATTCCCCCTACTGAAACCGACCTCTTGCTGCCGACCTTCGCTGCTCGGCGCAACCAGAGCCGCCGCGGTGTACTCCCTTTGCTTGACGAATTTCCCCTCAAAAACAGAAGCTAAACTTTACAGATTGGCCATTGTTTTGGTCTCTGTTTTGCTACCGCGTCGCCAGTTATTTCCTTGCCGTCGGCCAATCACCGGAAGTCGACAGAAATATTGTGACCGACTGAGACAAATTCTGGTCCAGAACAAGGCTGGTACATTAGCGCCAAACCCACCAGTGCTCAGCAAGCACAGGAGCCCAGTGCGCGACGCTTAGGCACCCAGCGCCAGACACCCAAGCGCACCGACACCCAGATGCCCAGGGCCATTGTGCACATCTCTTGAACGCACGTTTGGGAATCCATTACTGCTCCCGTAACATCCGAATATCATGAATTTAAGGTGAAACGCTAATATTTAATATTGAAATTGTATGACTTGTAATAAATATACCTGGACGTGAATTCATGGGGAATGTAGTAGGTAGGTTTATACCCCAATTAAGGAGTCGGATTGTATCCTTAAAACTTAATATGCAATATTATGAGAACTAAATGGGATTTATAGACTTATAAAGGGCATTGTTGAATTAACTGCATAATACTTAAGTTGAAACGATCGAAACTAAGTAGGCCCTCTTTCGTAATCAACTAGGTTATTTCGAGGGCTTACGTTGAGATCGATTGGAGAAGTCCACTTCCAACTTAAGTAAGAAATCGTTTATGTACAAGACTTCGGGTAAGTAATCCTCTCATTCATATCATTATAAATAAATGAATTTGAATGCTTTTAATTGTTGGAATATGTGTTGTGTGGAATTTTTATGTTGATGTGTGGAATTGTGACAAAAGTTGAATTGTTCGTATTTAGTAGTACTTTATGTTAAAGAATGCTGTTGTGATTTCATATCATGTATTTTTTATTGAACGTTGTCTTATGTAAGATTGTATGCATTTCATGTCATGAGCATGTAGTTAGAAGTTTACATCACATTTGGCATGAGCCGTTCACGCATTTAGGAAGTGAACGGTTAGAAAATGGGATTTTGAAGGAAAAGGTTAAAGTTTTGGAAATGTTAAAGTTTTAAGAAAGGAGTGTAAACCTGGCCACGAAAGATGTGAGTGGGAAATGGAGTGTGGGGGACTGGCGCCTCGACCCTACCCTCTTAGAGGGTAGGTAAGAATGGAATGTTCACCTCCTTGGAGGTGAAAGTGTGAATGAAAACCTTTTTTTGAATGTTGACCGCTTTGCGGTTCTACCGGTAGGAATGGAATCGGGTTCCAAATAAGAATGGCCTACTGCAAGCTTAGTGGCTGGGCATTACACTCTAGTGAGCTCGCGAACAAACGAATGGAAATTGAAAGTTTTTATTGTAAGAGAATTTTGAAGCGAATGTTTGTAATGAGTTTTGAAAAGGGAATGTTTTTGGGAAGTTTTTCATTAAAAAGGAGGAACTTGAATTTTCACATGTAGGACATGTTCATGCATTCATGCATGAGGTTACTTACTAGGCTTTTTAGCTCATTCCTATTGCTTATGTTATTCTTGCAGATGATATGTAACCAGATGGGACGAGGAGGAGGCTTGTGGGCGAGCTTTGATACCCGAGAACTGGTTTTCGAATTTATTTATGAAATAAGATGAATATTTCTGAATGTTTTAAATTATTGAAGTTTTTTTGTGATTTTTGTATTTTGAATGGTTTAGAAAGGCTTMTGCTGTCTTCATTTTGAATAATTGTTCAGTTTTAAATAATGGTTGATTTTTGCGAATGGAATGACGTAACATTCCCAAGTTAGGATAAGGTTCCTAATCTGGGGGGTGTTACAAGAAATGTGGAAAACCATTCAAAGTACAAGTAAAATAGAAAGAAAAAAATTGGAGTTCCAATTACAATTTCATCACGTGTCGCAATCCTCCTTAAGTCGCCCTTGCCTAGATATCATATTGTTTTAAATATGAATTGTCAAAGTCTTTCATTAATTCTTTTCATTTACATTTCATATAAAAATCAAATAGAAATATTCGTCAACCATTTTTACAACTACATCATCAGTATTTTGTTCCATCTGTTTGATTGGTCATAGGAGAATGGACAATTTAAATTTTCTATAAATTGTTATAATTGTAATCGCAATGAAGTAATGTGCCTGCGAATGAAGTGAAGTTTTGGAAAGAAAACATAAGCATTCTGGTATCATATTCAAGAGCATTGTAAGTTGACCGAACTGGGCTTGATTACAAAGAAAGTGGAACTTTTGTGAAATTCAATCCTCTAAAAGGGCTCTATCTAGAAGTTCTACAATTCAACCACTCAATTTATAGGCTTCCTCAATTATTGAGTATAAACATCTCAATTTTTATTTTCCATATTTTCATACTTCCTTGACAAAATAATTTCTATAACAATAATATTAACAATCCAACATGTTAATCTCATTAATTTCAGGAAATTATAGTAAGAGTTGTTCTGACTTATATAATTTTTTCCTTATGGAATCTCGATATTGACCATCCATCAAACATTGATATCCTTAGGAGCTCTGGATCACATTACAGTCTTCCTAGTCACCAATATAAAGAAGATCCAACATTTCCTCCTTGGAGCTTTTACTTATCAAACTCCCTTTCTAACAAGTCCTTCCATTATCTCCTTTGAAAGAAATCTTGAATTATTATCAATTTTTAAGAAATAACCTAATCTGGACTAACACTTCTCCTTCTACCTACACCTTAAAGGAAATTTTCCTTCATAGTTCCCTAAGCGACCAGGCAAAACCAGGGTTCATAAGCAAGCATGTACTTGCAAAATGAGGAAATATTACAAGACGATGTTTTGTTTAACCAAACAAATTCTCGATTAAAATCATTTTGATCAAGGCATACTTTTGAACATGGTATATGGCTTGAGATAGTATGTTATTTCCATAAGCCATCAACTATAATTACACTATTAGCAGATATGAGGACCGATACCTAGAGAAATCCAGGTCCATAGGATAATAGTGTATACTTACTTTTAATTCTTATGTTTGATGGTTCATTGGAATCCCCTATAATTATCTGCCCCTCAAATAAATCCCTTCGTCTTTCCATCTAACCTATTGCCAAGTTTGGATATAGGAGAATGGACAAGTTAATTTTGTATCGATTGCTATAATTGTAATCTCAATGAACTAATGTGCATGCAAATGACGTGAAGTTTTGAAAAGTAAACATAAGTATTCTTGTATCATAATTAAGAGCATTGTCAATGGACCATACTGGATTTCCAACTAAGAAAGTGGAACATTTGTAGAATTCACCTCTATGCTCTTTGGGTAACAATCTTCTAAATGGGCTCTATCTAGAAGTTCTTCAATTCAACTACTCATCTTATAGGGTTCATCAATTATTGAGTACAAAATCTTAACTTTTATTTTTCTTTTATACTTCCATTACAAAATAGTTTCTAAAGTAATAACACTAAGAATATAAATAATCATGGTTTTCTATTTTTTTCTCATTGAGTGTTCATTGTTGTACAATGACACGATGTGCATCCAAATGGCATGAAACGTAGTATGGGAAACACAAATGTGATTTTATCTAGGAGCTAAACCTTTTGTTTTATAATGGTACAAAACATTTATGAGTTATTTAACCATCAACAAATCAATTTATCACAATTTAATGGAATTATAGTAAGACTTGTTGTGAATTATATAATGTTTTTATCATGGAGTCTCGATATTGACCACCATGGCACATTATCATTTTCTTATGAGCTCTTGATCACATAAGAGTCTTCCTCATCACCAATGTAAAGAAGATCCAGCAATTCCTATTTCAAGGAAGTTCCTTGAAAGTTTTATTTATTAACTGCCTTTCAACAAGTCCTTCTGTTATCTCCTTTGAAATAATCTTAAATTATTATGAATTTGTAAGAAATAACATAATCTATGAACTAATACTTCTCCTTCTATCTAAACCTTAAAGGAATTTTCCTCCACAGTTCCCTAAGCCAGCAACCACTAAGAAAAACCAGGCTTCATAAACAAGCATATATCTACAATTAAAAGAAATATTACCATAAGTTGATTTGTTTAACCCAACAAATTCTTAATTAAAATCATTTTGATCAAGGTATATCTCCAAACCCGATATTTAGCTTGAAGATAGTATGTTTTTTCCGTGAGCCATCAACTATGGTTACAGTGATTAGCAGCATAAGGACTGATACCTTGAGAAATCCAGGTCCAATGGATAAGGGACTACACTTAACTCTTATGTTTGATAGTTCATTGAAATACTCTACAATGTCTGCCTCTCAAATCCCTCTGTCYTTCCATCTAACCTACTACCAATATTGGTCACAAGAAAATGGACAAGTTCAATTTTATATAAGTTGTTAAAATCATAATCTCAATAAGTAATGTGAGTGTGAACTACATTAAGTTTTGAAAAGGAAACATAAGCATTCTTGTATCACAATTAAGAGCATTGTCAGTGGATTGCATTGGGCTTTTTAGCTCAAGAAGTGGAAATTTTATATAATTCAATCCTCTAAATGGGATCTATATAGAAGTTCTACAATGCAACCACTCAATTTATAGGGTTCTTCAATTATTGAGTAAAGAAATCTTAAATTTTTATTTTCCATATTTTTATACTTCCATTAGAAAATAGTTTCTGCAATAATAACACTAAGAATATATATAAAGATGGTTTCTATTTTTTTCATTGAGGTTTTATTGTTGTAGTCTAAATCTTAATTACCTAATGTGTRTGTGGATGACGTGGAACTTTGTATGAAAAAGCACAAATATCATTGTATCATGGAACTAAGCCTTTTATTTTATTGTGGTAAAAAATTATAAGAGTTATTTAACCACCAACAAATCAATTTTGCTAATTTAATGAAACTATACAGAAATATCTGTTGTTAATTATATAATGTTTTCCTCTTGGAATCTCGATATTGACCACCATCAAACATTGCCATATTCTTGTGAGCTCTGAATCACATCAAAATCTTCCTAATCACCAATCTAAAGAAGATACAACACTTCCTCTTTCAAAGTATTTCCTTGAAGCTTTTACTTATCAAACACCTTTCTAACAAGTCCTTCTTTTATCTCTTTCGAAAGAATCTTAAACTATTATGAATTTGTAAGAAATAATGTAATCTATTGTTTAACTCTTCTTTTTCTACCTAAACCTTATAGAATTATTCCTCCATTGTTCCCTGACATAGCAGCCACTAGACAAACCCAGGCTTCATAAAATCAAGCATGTACCTACAATAAGAGGGAATAATACCATAGGTTATTTTGTTTAGCCCAAAAAATTCTCAAAATCATTTCGATCAATGCATACCTTTGAACCCAACATATACCTTGAAGATAGATTTCTTGTTCCATGAGCCATCAATTATTATTATAGTGATTAGCAGTAAGAGGACTGGTACACTAGAAAAATCTAGATTTAGTGGATATAGAGTACATGTAACTCTTATGTTTGATGGTCTATTGAAATCCTCTAGAATTTTCTGCCTCTCAAATCTCTCTGTTCGTCCATCTAACCTATTGCCAAGATTGGTCACAAGAGAATGACAAATTATGCATTCTTGTACCATAATTAAGATCATTGTCAGTGGACTCCGTTGGGTTTTCACTTGAGAATGCAAAACTATGGTAATATTCAATCCTCTAAATGGGATCTATCTAGAATATTTATTCAAATTATAGGGTTCATGAACTATTGAGTAGAGACATCTAAATATTTATTTTCCATATTTTCATACTTCCATTACAAAATGATTTTCTACAATAACACTAAGTATATAAATAGAGATGGTTTTCTATTTTTTCATTGAGGGTTCATTAGTGTAGTATAAATCTCAATGACGCAATGTGCATGCGAATGGCGCGAAACTTTGTAAGGGAAACACAACTATCATTCTGTCATGGAACTAACTCTTTTCTTTTACAATGGTAAAGAAATTATATGAGATATTTAACCACCAACAAATCAATCTTATCAATTTCATAGAATTATAGTAAGAGTGTTGTGAATCTCGATATTGACCACCATCAAACATTGCCATATTCTTATGAGCTTTCATTTGCATCAGCATCTTCCTAGTCACCAATCTAAAGAAAATCCATTTCCTATTTCAAAGTAGTTCCTATAAGTTTTTACATATGAATCGCCTTTCTAACAAGTTATGTAATCTCCTTTGTAAGAATCTTAAATTAGTATGGATGGATTTGGAAGAAATAACATAATTTATGGATTACCTTTTCTCATTCTACCTAAACCTTAAAACCTTAAAGGAATTTTTCCTCTGTAGTTCCCTGAGCTAGCATCCACTAAGCAAAACCAGGCCTCATAAGCAAACATGTACCTGCAATAAGAGGAAACCGTAACTTGTTTTGTTTAACCAAAAAACTCTTATTTAAAATCATTTTTGCTCAAGGCATACCTTCAAACCCGATCTAGCTTGAAGATTGTATGTTATTTCCATGACCCATTAACTATAATTATAGTGATTAGCAGCACAAGGGCTGATACGTAGAAAACCCCAGGTCTAGTGGATAATAGAGTACAGTTAACTCTTATGTTTGATGGTTTATTGAAATCCTCTACAATCGTCTGCCTCTGAAATTTTTTGTTCTTCAAACTAACCTATTGCCAAGATTGGTCACAGGAGAGTGGACAAGTTCAATTATCTATAAATTGTTATAATTGTAATCTCAATGAAGTAATGTGCATGTGAATGATGTAAAGTTTTGAATGTAAACATAAGCATTCTTATATTATAATTAAGAGCATTGTTAGTGGATTGCACTAGGCTTTTCAACTAAGAAAGTGGAACTTTTGTAAAACTCAATCCTCTAAATGAGGTTAATCAATTATTGAGTACAAACATCTTAATTTTTATTTTCCATATTTTCATACTTCCATTACAAATTTCTACAATAATAACACTAAGAGTGTAATACCCGAGATATTACTTTTTCATTTTTATGAATTTTGTATGATCATATGAATTGTGTGCCAACTAGGGTTTGATAATTTTCGACGTGATCATTATTTAACTATAAGTTTAAGTAAGTATGAAATTGTCGTGTTAATTGAATTAGGATTTTTAGTTCGTTGGTGTAGGCTCGACTTGTTAGAGCTTAATCGTTCCTTATTAGGGAAAATAAAAGCCAATTTAATACTAATTTTGGTCGGAAGGAAAGCCCGTAGAATTTAATTTATTGGACTGGATTGGTTATGGAATGGGGAGGTCCAATGGTTTGGATTAGGGCCCAAACCTTAAAAAAATTTAAAAAAATAGAAAATATAAAAAGCAAAAATATAAACATAAGAACAGTGTTGGCCATCCTCTTTTCTATTTTCTAACATCGTTCATTGTCGCCAGTCGAAGCCGAAGCTCGCCACTTGCTACCCGTCGTGTGTCTCTGCCACTTGTTACTCGTCAATCGTTGCTGATCATCGAAACTCACTCGTGTGATTGCACTCACTGCTCGTCGTTCTGCACGGCCGCTCAAACCAGATCTACGTCACTAGTCAGGGTTGGTCACCAGATCCATAGCCAGCTCGGATCGAATGCACGTCTGGGTCACTGTTAGCACAAACCTACTGGTGTCCTCCTCTGCAGCACGACCACATTCACATAGCCAAGCCTCACTCCTGGCTATAGCGCGTCGTTCCGTCCATCTCTGTCCAACTGCTGATAGTAGCTTCTGGTTACGCCGCTATGAGTTGCCACACGCCAGGAGGCCACTCGAGTCCATTTGAGCCTAGATCTATAGACCAGATCTCTTCTCCAGCTCTCTCTCTCAATCGAGTTTCAGACTGCATCTTGATGTCGAGCAGAAGGGAAGTTTCGAACTTGCAGCAACTCAGGACAACCTGGCCATATCCACACACGTTTGCTCACTGAAAATTTGACTAGAATCAAATTTGCTGGAACAGTTGCCGGAGTTTACCTAGACACCCAGGTAACCAGGTGACCGAGTGCCCAAACGCTTAGGCCACCAAACTCCCAGGCAACCGAGCACCCAAACGCCTAGGCCACCAAATGCCTAAACGACCAGGCACCATACGCGACCAGGGCTGAGCGCTTGCTCGAGGCGCAGTGTAGCTTCCGCGACACTTAGAGTTTGTCGATTTAAAGGTAAAAACATTGTTATTCAATTTTAGACATTTAATGACTTATGTAATTATGTTCTATAGCGTAATTGTGAGAGAGCATAGATTAGGTTTAATACCCGATCTAAGATTGAGTTTAATTTGTATGAAGAATATGTTTTGAATTAGAAATGTATTGTATTTGGTATTATCATTATCAATTGTTGAGAGGGGTAAGAAGCCATGTAATAAGTTATACCTTTAAGAATGTGACAGTTTTACGATGTGGGAATTCAGTACGGGTTAATATTGGCAAATGACATTCATAGGTTAAGCATTAAATGTTTTAAGCTTGAACAATTGTGTTAAATGAATTTTATTTTTGTAATAATAATTAGGTCATTTGCGAGCAGATTGACGTTAAGAGCAATCGAGGAACTCCGCTTTGCAATTTAGATAGAATTTTAACGTTAAGGACTCCAAGTAAGTAAATCCCATACCATCTACTTATTCCGTTATGCGTTATGTGGTGATTATATTGGACTGTGTTATGTAATGTGTCATGATTGTGATTGGATTATTTCATGTAAGGTGTGGCTATTGTCAATGTATATGTTTAAATATAGATTTATGTAATTTATGTCATGAGCATGTATTTATAGTACTCTACATCATTTCTAGCATGAGACATTCGTGTATTTAGAAAATAAATGGTTTAGAAAATAAAATTTGAAAAGAAATAGAATTTTATAAATGAATTATTATCTGAAAATGTTAAGATTTTGAAAAATGAAATTTTATAAATGAATTATTATCTGAAAATGTTAAGATTTTGAAAGGGACTGTAAACCTAGCCATGAAAGATGTGAGTGAGAAATAGGGATTGGGGGATCGGTGCTCCCAACCTAATCCACTTATAGGGTAGGAAAATAAGTAAGGTTTACCTCTTGGGAGGTGAAAAAGGTGAAAGGAAAAGTTAAAGTAGTGTTAATCTCTTTGCAGTTCGAACGATAGGGAATGTGATCGGGTTCCAAAAAATAATGGCCCACTGCATGCTTAATGGCTAGGCATTACATTAAGTGAGCTCAYGACTTTAATGAAATGGAAAGGTTTTTAAAAACGTTCTTACATTTTGAAATGGAAGTTTTATGGAAGTATTTAGGAAGTTTTATTGAGGAAGTGAAATATAAATTCATGGTATATAGTGCATTTCACATACATTCATGCATGGGATTTGCTTATTGAGCTTTATAGCTCATTCCCATTTCTTTCATTCTACATTTCAGGTGATGTGTTGCTAGATGGTGTGTGGAGGTTGTTAGTAGGCAAGCCTTAATACCTCGAAGTGTTATTTTAAATAAATTTTAGTGAATAAGATAAATGGTTGGATAGAGAGGTTTATGTATTGTTTATGTTATTTCTTTATTAATTTAACTATTTGTGCATTAAATTCTTTCAAGTGCCGCAAATTTCAATTTTGGTAAATGTTAAGTTAGTAAAAGATTGTTGGAATGCTCYATTTATTTATATTGGATGTTTGTTAGTAGGTTGGTATGCATGATATTTACGAGTATTGAAAATATTTGGGAAGTTTTTGATTGTGTATAGGGAGTAGTTGTTGAAAATACAGAGGAAACTCTGTCAAAATTTTTATAGACCTTTTTGGACAAAGCATTCATATTTTTATTTTTTGCAATAGTTGACATGAATATGAGTAAGGTCAGTAATACTCTCGGTTTAGGATAATTCCTAATCTGGGGATGTTACAAAGAGTATAAACTAAAGATGGTTTAATATTTTCTTTCATTGAGGGTTCATTGTCGTAGTATGAATCTCAATGATGTAATTAGCATGCGAACGACGTGGAACATAGTATGGGAAGCACAAATATCATTGTATCATGGAACAATATATTTCTTTCTTGAAAAAGCCAAATGAAAACTTCATTTCATAGCTAGCTTGGCAAATCCACCATAGTTGCAAGCAAAACATCAGGCAGGACACTTTCTAACCACAACCTAATAGAATTATTAGCTAACCCTAGTTTAGCCAACATATGGGCAGAGACAATACCTCCCCTATGGGGAAACCAGATACCCTTTCAACTAGCTACCAAATAGCGCTCCCTAGCCTTTTAAGTATCCCTCAACATGGACATAGGTCCCGCTTCTCCAAGCACAAACTCTGTACCACCCCCGAATAGTCCAATTTAATGCTGAAAAGCCCTAGACCAAACTATTTGATGCTCAAAAACTCGATGTAGTCTTATCTTAGCAAGTATACTTGTGTCAAAAAGTGCCTAGCAAGTGAGTTAAGGTCGATTCCTGATGATTACTAATCAAGTATCACACCAAATTCGCCTAAATTAAACCTATCGAAATGTGATTGAATTAAACTATTAACTAGAAAAGAAAGAGTAATCTAAAAGGTTTAATTATGAAATTCAATTACCTAGATTCAAAAAGATCTAATGTGCTAAAAGAGGTTGCTTAGGGTATTGATCATAATCATTCCTATAATACACTAAGTTAATTGCACCTTAATTGCCCTGATTCCTAAATCTAATCTTATTGTAAATGGTAGAATTTTCTCATTCAGTTTTTACCTAATTCCTTGATATAAAACCTCTAATTCCAATTAACTAAAGCCATATCCCTATGTGAATAGATTAATCGAAATTGCATTAAGGATATAAAAGATTCCCTGATTTCATTAGCCAAAATCAGTTACTACAGAAAACCACCCACGAGGAATCAATTATATCCCTAGTTGATTCAATACAATAGGTCATCATTGTCTAAGTCCTAATCAATATGTTCATCTCTCGCTCCTTCCAAATTGATTATAAAATCGATATGTAGTATGCTAATCCACAAAAAGCATTAAGAAAGCCACAATGATAATGAAAAACTCACTAGATTAGGAATCAAAAATAAAGGCACAATAGAGTTTAACCCATTACAAAGAAACATCTTCCCAGATAACCATGACTAACAAAAGATGTTTAGCCAAAGAGACTCATGAAATCCATTATTGAAAGTATAATAAACATGTTAACAAAATATTGGAGAAGAAAAAACCAATTTGATGAACAAATCCTTAAGCAATCTTGGTTGAATACAAGTCTTTAAGCTTTCCAATGGCTTCCTCTAAATTCTTCATATTAAAACTACTATAAAACTATGAAAAGAGAGTGTTTCAAGAAACCAAAAGTCTCCAAAATCGGCCATGTAAAGATACAATGTGCATGTGAATAACATGGAACTTAGTATGGGAGACACAAATATCATTGTATCAAGGAACTAAGTCTTTTCTTTTATAATAAAGAAATTATATGAGCTATTTAATCACCAACAAATCAATCTCATTGATTTCATAGAATTATAGTAATGTTGTTGTGAATTATATAATGTTCTCCTCATCAAATCTCGATATTAACCACCATCAAATATTGCCATATTCTTATGAGCCCTCGATCACATCAGAATCTTCCTAATCACTAATCTAAAGAAGGTCCAACATTTCCTCTTTCATAATAGTTCCATGAAGGTTTTATTTATCAAACACCTTTCTAACAAAGTCCTTCCTTTATCTCTTCTGAAAGAATCTTAGTTTTTTAAGGATTTGTAGGAAATAACATAATCTATGGATTAACACTTCTCCTTCTACCTAAACCTTGAAAGGATTGTCTCCCATAGTTCCTTGAGCCACAACCACTAAGCAAACCARGCTTCGGAAGCAAGTAGCTACCTACAATAAAAGGAAATAGTACCATATGTTGTTTTGTTTAACCCAATAAATTCTCAATTAAAATCATTTTGATCAAGGCATACCTTCAAACTTGTTATATAGCTTGAAGATGGTATATTATTTCCATAAGCCATCAAATATTATTATAGCAATTAGTCGCATTTGGATTGATACATAGAGAAATCTAGGTCCAATTGATAAGAGACTACACTTAACTCTTATGTTTGATGGTTAATCGAAGTTGTCTGTCTCTCAAATTTCTCTATCCCTCCATCTAACCTATTGCCAAGATTGGTTTACCAAAGAATGGACAATTTAAATTTTCTAAAAATTGTTAAAATTGAATTCTAAATGAAGTGATGTGCATGTAAATGATCATTCTTGTT
Source organism: Rhazya stricta (assembly GCA_001752375.1). Taxonomy (NCBI): domain Eukaryota; kingdom Viridiplantae; phylum Streptophyta; class Magnoliopsida; order Gentianales; family Apocynaceae; genus Rhazya; species Rhazya stricta. The sequence continues at coordinate 65,379 of MEJB01000058.1, forward strand.
ATCATATTTAAGACTATTGCCAGTGGACCGCACAAGGCTTTTCAATTGAGAAGTTTAAACTTTTGTAAAATTCAATCCTCTTTGCTCTTCGAGTAACAATATTCTGAATGGGCTCAACCCAGAAGTTCCTATATTCTTACTTCTCTTACAAAATAAATTCTAAAATAACAACAGTAAGAATATAAATAAAGATGGTATTCTTTTTTCTTTTTTAAATTAAGTTTCATTGTTGTAGTTTAATTCTCAATGATGCAGTGTGCTCATGAATGTCATGGATGGTGAATGTCATTGCCTGTTGATCTCATACTGGCAGCATATGTATAAAATAGTATAGATTTTGTCGGCATCCATATCTGAACAGATACATGAAATCCCTGAACGTTTAACAAGAATGTTGTCTACAGCGTGTTACAGAAATAAATAAACCACTATTCACTATTTCAGTGGAATGTATTTATTAATCTATCATTTTTTGAAATAAATTTTCAACAGCCAGTAGGACTGTTACTCTATTTTTGGTCTACTAAACATACAAGCTCGATAATGGGATAATCAACAAGAATAAATACCAGGTTGATTTAACCCGAAATTTCAGTAAATATATTATTAATCCTAAGTGAAGAATATATTCAAACAAAAGTTATATAGTTTTAAAAAGAGTGCAGGTCGATATGAAATAGCATATATACTGCAAGATCGATAACCACCTCAAATTCTATTTTTCTATTTCTATAAATATTCTATAAGTTCGTGCATACTAGGTGCACCATCTGTTTATTTCTTTATTTAGATATTCTTGTTGTAGATAATGATTATGTCATAGAAATTAATATTATGATGAAAGAGAAGAAAGATGTTGCTTTCGCACACCCGTTGAATACACGTTATTGGATCAAAAAGGTGGAAAACCATTCAAAATAAAAAAGTAAAAGGGAAAGAACAAAAATAAAATTGGAGTTTGAATGACAATTTCGTAGCGGCCCGCAATCCTCCTTAAGTCACCCCTAGCTAGCTTTCAATTTATTTTAAATTTAAACTATCAAAATCTTTCATTAGTCCTTTTTCTTTACATTTTTATATAAGCAAAATAGAAACATTCATCAACCATTTTTCCAGCTTCATTATTAGTAGATTGTTCATTTTGTTTGATACATCGATCTAAATTTGAATTTTGTTGCTTAGAAGAATTTTCTAGGATTTGCTTCTCAACCTCTGTTATGGGCCTCAGCTTTTTTCAGATATTACAATTTTTTTCAATTACTCTTGCATATTTCATATGTGATCAAATGATTGCTAAAAGACTTGAGGCTAGCTTGTACTTGAAATAGTCAACAGTGCTCTTAATGGGAATGCCCATGCCCTTGATACTTCCCATGGTCAAGCATATGGTTTCGAGTGAAGAGAGAGTTCTTGATGACGTTGAAATCACAAGGGGCTTTATGATAGAATTGTGTCAAAGAAGAGTAAGGTCGTAGAAAAGCCCTTGAGGAAACACGAGAGCTTCGAATAATTTTTGATATCGTAATGGTAATAGCCATTATTATGACATGGAAATGCTGAAGGTAAAGGAAAACAAATTACATATGAACGTTGTGCACGGTCTCTTCATTTCTTAGATATTAATTTCTGACTATAATAAAACCAGAGAGTGTCTACACCTATGAGAATTTATTCAGTACACTATCTTAAACTGAAAGGCACAAAAAAATAGAGTAGAAATAATGACGGAATAAAGTGTATTTCCAATCGATTGTTTGGCTTTCACATCTTTACTCAATGCAAATGAATACAAAGTATTCAATATTAAGCTTTCATAAAAACCTAGGCCTCAAGACAAAGAAACTAGACACCATCAAAGGATGGTGAATGTCATTGCCTCTTGAACTCGTACAGGCAGTATTGTGTATAAAATAGTGCAGATTTGTCTCGGAACCCATATTTGAACAGATACATAAAATTCCTATAATTTTAACCATAATGTTSTCTACAGCATGTTATGGAAATAAATAAACCACTATTCACAATTACAGTGGAATGTATTCATTAATCTATCATTTTTTTAAAGAAATCTCCAACAGCCCGTAGGCTRCAAGTCTAATTTTTTTCTACTAAACATATAAGTTCGATAAGGGGATAATCAACAAGAATACATTACCCAGTTGATATATCCCATAATTTTAGTAAATATATTATTAATCCTGGGTAAAGAATGTGCTCAAACATAGATACGTAGTTTTAAAGAGTGTGTAGGTCAATATGAAATAGCATATGTAATGAAAGTCGATAACCACCTCAAATTCTATATTTATATTTTGTAGATATTCTATAAGTTCGTGTGCACCAGGTGAGAGGTCCACTGGCTTTTTTATTTAGATATACTAGTTGTAGATAATGATCGAGTTGTAGAAATTAATATTATGATGAAAGAGAAGAAAGATGTAACTTCCCCGGACTAGTTGAATACACTTTCGGAAAGGAGGAAACCATTCAGAGTACAAGTAAAAGGGAAAGAGAAAAAATAAAATTGGAGTTTGAATGACAATTTCGTCGTGTCTTGCAATCCTCTTTATGTCGCCCTTGGCCAGCTTTCAAATTTATTTAAATTTTAACTGTCAAACTCATTCATTAATCATTTTTCTTTACATTTTCATATAAAAAATTGAAATATTCAACAACCATTTTTCTAGCTCCATTATTGGTAGATTGTTGGTTTTGTTTGATATATCAATGTAAATTCAAGTTTTGGTTGCAAAGAAGAATTTTCTAGATTTGTTTCTCAACCTCCGAATTATGGACTTCGGCATTTTGTGGATATTACCATTTTTTTTCAATTACTCTTGCATATTTCATATGCAGATCAAATGATTGCTAAAAGACTTGAGGCTAGATTGTACTTGAAATAGTAAACGGTGGTCGTAATGAGAATGCCCATGGCCTTGATACTTCCAATGTTCCAACATGTGGTTGGGAGTGAAGAGAGAGTTCTCGATGACGCTGAAATCACTAGTGTTAAAGGATGGCGATTGTCATTGCCTCTTGATCTCGTTTAGGTAGTATCATATGCATAAAACAGAATAGATTTGTGTCGACATTGATTACCCACATTTAAACAGATGAATAAAATCCCTAAAAATTTAACAATAATGTTATGTATAGCGTGTTATGGGAATAAATAAACCACTATTCACTATTTTAGTGGAACGCATTTATTAATCTATAATTTTCATTTTTAAAAATTCCAATATCCAAACAAGACTGTTAGTCTATTTTCGGTCTACTAAACATATAAGCTCCACAATGGGATGATCAACAAAAATAAATACTTGGTTGATTTAACAAGTACTTTCAGTAAGTATATTATTAATCCTAGGAAATGAATATATAGAAACATATCTACGTAGTTTTGAACCAAGTCGATATAAAATAGCATGTATAATGCAAGATCGATGACCACCTCAAATTCTTTATTTCTATTTCCGTGAATATTTTATGAGTTTGTGCGTACTGAGAGCTCGGTGCACTAGTTTCTATATATAGATATTCTTGCTATACATAACAATTGGGTCATAGAAATTAATACTATGACAAAAGAGAACAAAGACGGTGCTTCTGCACATCCCTTGAATACACTTTCTTATATTGAAAATGCAGAAAAACATTCAAACTACAAGATAATAGAAAACAAAATTGGAATTTGAATTACAATTTCTTCGCATGTCGCAAACCTCCTTAAGTCGCCGTTGCCAAGTTATCAAATTGTTTAAAATTTGAACGGTCAAAATCTTTCAGTAATCCTTTTCCTTTACATTTTCATATAAAGATCAAACTGAAACATTCATCAACCATTTTTATATCTACATCATCGGTATTTTGTTCTTTCTGTTTGATATATCAATCCAAATTCGAGTTTTCGTTGCGAAGAAGAATATGATAGGATTTCTTTCTCAATCTCAGAATATGGACCTCTGCTTTTTATAGAAATTACCAATTTTTCCACTGCTCTTGCATACTTTATATGCAAATTCAATGATTGCTAAAAGTTTTAAGGCTATCATGTACTCAAAATAGTCAACAGTGCTTGTAAAGGGAAATGTGCTTGGCCTGGATACTTCCCCTAGTCCAGCATGTGGTTGAAAGTGAAGAGAGAGTTCTCGATGATGTTGAAATCACGAGGGGCTTTGTATAGAAATGYGTCAAAGAAGATTAAGGTCTTAGAAAAGCCCTTCACAAAACAAGAGAACTGCAAGTAACTTTTGATATGGAAAAGGTAATCACTATAGGTAAAGAAAAATAAATTCCGTGTAGATATCTTGCACGGTCACTTCATTTCTTAGATATTAACTTTTTTGATCAATTTGGAAAGTGACATCAAAACCTCTAACTATAACAAAATTCGACAGTATCTGAATAACCTTTGCGAATTTATTCAATACACTTTCTCTTAATAAAGTGTATCTGAATAAAGTGTATCTCCCATCGATCATTTCACTTTCACGGCTTTACTCGATGCAGGCAAATACGAACTATTCAATGTTAAGCATTCATAAAAACCTAGCCCTCAGAACAAAGAAACTAGACATCGTCAAAGGATAGCGAATGTCATTGCTTCTTGATCTTATACACGCAGTATCATGTATAAAATAGTTTGTGTCGGCATTGATTAMGACATTTGACAGATACATAAAATCCGTAAATATTTAACAAGAATGTTATGTATAGCGTGTTATGAAAATAAATAAACCACTATTCTCTATTCAGTGGCATGCATTTATTAATCTATCATTTTTATTTTAAAAAATTCCAATAGCCAAGCAAGACTGTTAGTCTATTTTTTGGTCTACTAAACATATAAACTCCATAATGGGATGATCAACAAGAAGAAATACCTAGTTGATTTAACAAAGGATCTCAATAAGTATATGAAATAATGTTTACAATAATAACACTAAGAATATTAAAGAAGATGGTTTTCTTTTCTTTTCTCATTGACTGTTCATTGTTGTAATATAAATAACAATGACGCAATATGTGTGCAAATGGCGCAGAACGTAGTATGGGAGACATAAATATGATTGTATCATGGAATTAAGCCTTTTCTTTTATAATGGTAGAGAAATTAGATGAGTTATTTAACCACCAACAAATCATTCTCGTTAATTTCAAGGAATTATAGTAAGAGTTGTTGTGAACTATAYAATGTTTTGCTCATGGAATCTCGATATTAACCACCATCAAATATTTCCATATTCTTATAAGCTCTTGATCACATCAGAATCTTGCTAATCACCAATCTAAAGAAGATACAACATTTCCTCTTTCAAAGTAGTTCTTTGAAGTTTTTACTTATCAAGCAACTTTTAACAAGTCCTTCCTTTAACTCATTTGAAAGAATCTTAAATTATTGATTTGTAAGAAATAACATAATCTATAGACTAATACTTCTCCTTCTACCAGAACCTTACAGATGTTTTCCTCCGCGGCTTCCTGTCCCAGCAGCTACTAGACAAACTCAAGCTTTGTAAGCAAGCATGTATTTGTAATAGGAGGAAATATTACAATAAGTTATTTTGTTTAACCCAACAAATTCTCAATTAATATCATTTTTATCAAGGCATACCTCCGAACCAAATATATAACTCGAAGATAATATGTTAGTTCAGCCATCAACTATAATCATAGTGATTAGCTRCATGAAGACTAATTCCTAGAGAAAACTAGGTAGTTGATAAGTGAGTACACTTAATTCTTATGCTTGATTTTCATTGAAATCCCTTACAATTGTCTGCCTCCCAAATTCCTTCGTCCTTCTATCTAACCTATTGCCAAGATTGATCAAAGGAGAATGGAGAAATTATTGGATCAGAGGAGTGATAAAAATATTTATTGAAAGAACTAGATCACATGATAAAGAAACAGTTATCGCAAGGTAAAAATTTTTGAGGTTTAATAATGTAATTTCTACCTTGTCACCTCGTATAATCAATGGTACCGGATAGCTAGGGTACGAGGGATCAACGAGCCCTGAGTTAAACCTCCTAACCAAGGGTACGGTTGCCCACAATTAGACCTAGGTACTTAATGATGTGATTGTCTACCTGATGCATTCCCGGTCTGCCACTGGTAAACCCAGTCTTTGTCCAAGGGTTGGCTTACTCGGATACTGTCATCCGAACTAGGTCAAGAAGTACTTGTACTCATGACCAACCAAGCACAACACTTTGCCCACCGGACTAGTTAGTCAAAGCTCACCAATTGAATACTCAATTCCAATCCACCAATTCCATAAATCAAAAATAGTGATTTCAAAAATAGTTTTTGTCAAGTAGAGATCACAAGTAAATCATGATTAAAAAATTTTTCCTGAATAATTTTTCAATAATAAACTTTGCAAAAACATGAAGGTCATTCAGTTTCAATAATAATTTTACAAGAAATGTGACTTGATCAAGGTCATAAAATGACATGTTTAGAAAAATCATTTCAAGAAATTAAACTTTTGCAATTTTCATAAACTAATTTAGAGATATTCAAAATATATTTACGGAATAAAACAATTGATATTGATTTCAAATTAAGCATATGAGGATTCTTGAAAATATATCTAGAATATGCTCGAATAAAAATAAGCACGTTTGTGGGATTTAAAAGACAGAAGGAACTCACGTTAAAACGATAGTTACCTAGAGTAGGATAAAAATTACACATATTTGGAAGTTTAAAAGACARAAGGGACCTACCTATGATCGATTAATTAGGAAAGGTTCTACTGTCAGGCGCTTGTTACCTAAAATAATCCGTAAGAATTCTCCTTAGTAATAAATCATATCAATCGCATAAAACCTTTCCTAAATAAACTGCCTAGTCATTAACTTGACCTTTATAACAATCAACCTTTTTTAGAAATTTAGTAGGGTTTATGAAAGTTTGCATGCAATAGAACATTTTAGGGTCTCATTTGCATGTATATATCTTGGTTTAATATGATAGTAATAACTTAGAAAATGGTCCTAGAATATAATGCTATCTAATTGTATATAATAGAAAATGCATTGGTCAGAGAATTTTAAGGTAAAGATGGTGAGTTTGAAACCAGTTTTATAGAAATGGATGGCCTGGAGTGTTTGGAGTATTACTTTCTCATTACTTCATGTTTCTTAATGGGCTTGGTGCCAAAATATTTCTAGGATAATAAGGTTTAAATCATGTAAATATTAAGCCTAAAGAGGTTGAGATAAATACCAATTTTGAATGGAATAAGGGTTCTATGTGTAATTGGCCAAAATTAACCCTACTCCAAAAGAGTAACTCATAACTTGAGTTTTACAGTCTCAAATTGGGTGAAATTTGGATTAAAGTTTTCCTAAGATCCTTGGATTTTCAGCCACGTATTCAATCAAAGTTCCACTGAGTAATAAGGTTTATATACCTAATTGGATGTAGACATATTTGCTGGTTTGGCCAAAATAATCGTGTAAACCCTAATAGTCATGTCTTAAGTTTTATGAAGTTCTAAATAAAGCACTTTATGCCATTATGCTTCAGGTTTCTAATTCTTAATTTWTGTAACATGAAAAGGTCATTGTCCAATCTAAATGAATAGAACAAAAATAGAACTGCAAATTACTCAAATCATGTACTTTACTTGGTTCTTTCTATATGATCCTTAAATGTATTTTCCTTATTCCTTTTCAGCCTCTATAGGCAGATTTAAATGCACACGCATGGTAATTATATAAATTCAATCTCTCATTATATCTTACTGAAGATTACTAGCCTATAATTTGCAGTAAGGCAATGGATTGAAGCCTAGCAACTTATGAATGTAAAAGAGAGTGCATTTTATCCGGCTGCTGCTATTCACTCATCCTTACTTCCTTATTGCACTCTCTTGGTTTTTGACTGGGGTTCAGTAGTGTCTTGATGGGAGGATGAAGAAGAGATGTATAATCTGGATTTTTGTAGAGTGGATAAACAAGTGAGCTACGGCTGTTTAGAAGTGAAGCAACTAAACTAAATGTAAATGCAAGAAGAGGAGAAGATTTCGGTTAAATAAAGTGGGAAAGGAATTGGGTTTAGGGCAAACATTTTTTAGGGATTTTTCGATGGAGAGACTCAAGCTGTATTTGAGAGGAGAATTGGCCAAAAAAAGAAGAAAAAAAGAAGAGAGTCCCAATAGTTTTCATTGCAAATGAAGAGCTCAAATTCCATTTATCTTCTCAAAGCATGAGTACTTGCCACCTAACTAGGAAAACTCCACAATCTTAGCTAATTTTTCACTCAAAATAGACAACACAACTTGGATAGCTGCCAAATTCCTATCCTAAGTCTTCTACCATTCGTATAGCACATACAACTAGCTGTAATCCTTTGCTGAAAGCTCACCACAAACAGACAGCACACATGCTAAATTATCACCACATTCTAGTCATGTATTAGGGATATCTAAAGGTGGGAATTAAATTGAAAATTGGGGAACAATTGACTAAGTTTTGGAGAGGCGAGCTCGGGTAGATGATAACAGGAAATCACGATGGAAAATGGAGTTTTATGAAGGAATTTTAGGCTAAAAAGTTAAAACAAAATTGAAGCTAATTTCTGTAAATCAGTTAGAGGGGAGGAAGAAAATGAAATTTAGACAAAAATCTTTGAAATTTACTAAAAGTTTACACTAAAGGTTGGCTAGAATTTTTAAAGAAAGAACTCTGAGATTAGATTATGTGAGGCCCCAGAAATTCTACGAGAGATAACCAACGTATTTTACAAGTTCGAGAGTAGACATATGATTTTAGGACTTAGCATACCCAAGTATAGACATAGAATTGTGATAGAATATTAAGTTAGAAGAAACCCAAACATTTTTTCGGCTTAATCAAATTTTGAAATTTCATTTTTTTTGAAAATATCACTTTGATTTTTGTTTGACCTTTAGACAAATTTCAACTTTGAACTTTATTATATTATCTAACCGATTTCTAGCTTTGATCCTATTTTTCTTCCTAACTGAAATTTAACTTGGTTTCTTAACGTTCAAAAACTCTATTAAACCTAAATTTCATTTTCTTCCTCTATTGTCCCAACCAATTTGTAAAACTCCAGTTTAAGTTCAATTTTGGCCTAAAACTCTATTTTTCCACCTTATTTCCCTGTCATCATCTAGCCAATTTTTACTTCTTCAAATCACATCTTGATCTCCAGTTTTGATTTAATCACAACCATCAAAATGCACCAATGCATGGCTTGTATGTGCAAGAATGTGCATGTGTGTTGTTGTCCGGTGTTTATACGTTTTCAGCAAGGAAATTAGAGCTTTCCTCTGAAGGAGTGTGCTGGTATGAGTTAATCTATTGGCACAAATTTCACCCAATTTTGAAAGTGTAAAACTCAAAGATATGAGTTAATCTTTGAGGTATGGTAAATCTGGCCTATTAAACATGAGTTGTGTATTTCTCTTTAAAGCTGGTATGTTTTTGAACCTCTTTAGCTCAGGTATTTACCTGGTTATAAACCTTAATGTGATAGGAACATTTTGGCACCAATTTCATTAAGAAACTCGAAATATTTTAGGAGTAATACTCAAAAAACTCTAGGCTGTCCATTTCTATAAAGCCAGTTTCTAATTTATCATTTTCACCTAGAAATTTTCTTACAAATGCACTTCCTATGCTCTGTACTATACAATTAATTAACTTTATATTCTAGAACATTTCCTAAAGTTATTAGCCCAGTTATATCCATGCACATGAAACCTTAGAATGTTCTATTGCATGCAAAACTTTCACACCAATAAACTCCAACTAAATTCTTCTCCAAACCGTTGGACTAAATTTCTAAAACAAAGTTGATTGTTATAACAGTGGAGTTAATGTTTAGGCAGGTCTATTTAGGATGAATTTTATGTTATTGATAATGATTTATTACTAAGGAGGTTTTTACGAACTATTTTTAGGAAATGCAAGATAGTAGACCTTGTTATTCATTAATCGAGTCACAGGTGAGTTCCTTTCGACTTTTAAAATTCTAAATATGTGGGATTTTTATCCTAGTCTAGGATAACTATCATTTTTAACGTGAGTTTTTCCAACTTTTAAAATTATACTAACGTGCTTGTTTTTATTAAGCGTACTCCAGATATGATTTTCAAAACTCTCGTACATTTAATTTGAATTTCTTGTCAACTACTTTATTTCAAAAATATATTTCAAATTTCCTCTAAAATTATTTACCGCAAAAATTGCAAAATTGGATTTCGTTGAAATTATTTTTTGAACATACTCTTCTACGACATTGAGCAAATATTGTTTCTTGGAAAATTATTATTGCAAAATTTATGAAAAACTGTTCAGGGAAAATTTTCAAATCATGAATGACATCYTTCTGATTTCTACTAATTGATTGTTACAAAATTATATTGAAAACGCTTTGAGATCACTAATGAATTGATTGATGATATGACAAATTTAAATTGGGTACTCAATTGGCAACCTCTGAATAACTAGTCTAGCGGGCAAAGTACTATTCTTGGTTATTCTTCCCCAGTACGAGTACCTCTTGAGCTAGTTGGGGTGATAGTATCAGAGTGAGCCAAACCTTGGCCAAAGACTGGGTTACCGGTGGCAGACCACCAATGCTTGACCAGATGCTCGYGTCATTAGGCACCCAGGTCTGATTTTGGACGATCGTACCCTTGGTTAGGAGGTTTAAGCTAGGGTTAGATGCTCCCTTGTATCCTAGCTAGCGGGTACTATTGATTGTACGAGGTGATAAGGCTGGTATTACCAGACCCCGCAGAGTTTCATTCTACGGTAACTGTGTATTATCATGTGTTTCATTCTTACTCCAAATATTTTTATCACAGCTCTGATAAACAGTTTTGTTTATCAAATTGTTTGAAAATAGCTTTACCAAACTTTGATCGACTCTAAAGTACCAATACTCTCATCCACTCCTGTACAAAAACCAGGTTAGTAAGCTTAACAATCCTTTGGTTTCTGCATAGTAAACATAAATGGTGATCTAAAGAAAGAATGAGTTAATATGCTAAGTAGAGGTTGGACCACATATACGTTATGGTTAGCTTAAAATATGACATGCTTATGCCTTTCTTTTCTGAATTAGGAAAGTTTGATTTGAATAAAATATGGTTGACATTAAGAATGAATTGAATTGGTGGTTTGAATTGATTGAATGGAAATGCTAGTTCTGTTTTATGTGCTTTTCGATTGAAGAAAAAGGAAAAAGATGAAAAAGCATTGAGTAGTTACTGCCAACTCGAAGTTGAGGATGTGGATGCATGATTAAGAAGAAAGGAAATTCTGATTTAAGAGTGTTTATAAAGTAGCAAAAATGATCCAATAATTAAAACTGGGGGAACATGTAGAGGCATGATGTATTTCGTCTTCACCTTTGTTTGTGTTTCAATTTTGGATAGGAATATAACCTTTTTATCATCATCAAAGCTGATAATTGGAAATCTGAAACTCTTAGAAATAAATGGATATAGAATGCACTATTTGAAGCTTCTTAGAATACAGGACCGAACAAAACACTACAGGCCACCTTTCCACCTAAACCAGGTTCTCTACCTTATTTTAGACACAGACACTTTGTTTCTAAGTAGCATTTGTTTTTTTTTTTTTTTGGTGATATATGACTGGAACACAGCTATTAGGAATATTATTACATAAATTTCATTTATTTTGAGTTTATAAAACTCCAAATATATACTAATCTTTGAAGTATGGTCATTTCCAGCCAATTGGTCATKAAACTTATAATTCTTTTCCAAGTGTGTACTTTGTAAAACTCCTTTAGGCCTATAAAATTACATTATTGCCAACCTTACTATCTGAGGAGTATTTGGAGACCTATTTTACCTGAATTGAGTGTGTATAACCTGAGATATCACATAATCATTAAGACCCTCTCATTAGTCACTAGCAATTTGGCTTTCTGCACTCGACTATCTTTGTAATTTATGAATTGATTACTAGTTAGGATTGTGTATATAAGGTACGGATGGTTAGCCATGAATATTAGGAACAATTTTGGTACTGATTGTGCATAATTTAAGTAAGTAGAACCAGAGATATGACTAAAATATTAGAGTAGTGTTAAATTGCACAAACCGAATCAAACTATTATCTACAACATTCCAACTATCAATACCTTTCAATAATTGATATAATCAGAAAATATCCATTATGAATTCTAGGTTATGTGGAAATTAATTTAGGAAGAAACCCATAATTAGAACTCAATATATAATTATAAACATTGACAATCTTAGTAACATAAGCTAAATTTATAGAATACTAGGAAAACTTATAAAGGGCAGCCTCAATATTAAGACTATAACTTGAATCTAGAATTAAGCTTTAAATAAAATAACTCTATCTTGAAAGTATTATTCCTTAGATTTTAAATAAGACAAACTTTGTAGAAAATCTCTATGAGAAACTCAAAATATACGCCAAACACTCAACACCATCCCTTTCAATCGGTAAGTAAGAAACCCTTCTCTTTCAAGCAATTTTCGGCTCAACCATAACTCTGAAATAGGTGTTTTAGTATTGTTATATAAATATCTGTTTCAGGACCATTCTCCCGAAAATCTTATAAGAATAGGTGATCTATAACTCAAGTTATGACGCAAAGTACTAAGCTCTACCAGTTATTGAGCATACTAGCTCATTACTATTTGGTAATTCTCTATATTCTTACAATAATTTCGAATCCTTTAGGATAATTTCCTCTAGGTATTTTGATCTCTTTGGTCACTGATTTCTACTTGTTAAATTTCCCGAACCTCAAAATTAAATCAAAATTCGCATATAACTCCGAGAAAGCACTATAGCAGAATCATTAGGAACATCGTAGAAGTATTATGTTCTACTTTAAGAATAGTAAGTTGTATGATCTTGATAATAACTTACTTGAGGATATTCTACAACTTGATTTTGGTTCTRAGCATTAGCAAACTACCTAGGAAATCGTGCACTTAGGTGAGTCTACTGAAACTGCTTTCAGCATAAACGCATCTGTAAGTTGATTTTCAATGCTTTATAAATTATTGTTTTATCTTGGGTTTATATGTGCCTTGACTTAATTCATGTCCTAAAAATCTACAAGTTGTTTGAAATAGTTTCATTTTAGAAGCAAATAATACTAAACCATTTCTCTTAATAGTTTTAAAGAATATATTTAGATGTTTAAAATGTTGTTCTATAGATTTAGAGAATACAAGCACATCATCAATATAAACTATGCAGAAATCAATATAAGCATTAAATATTTCATTCATCATATTTTGAAATTCCGATAGAGCATTTTTTAGTCCAAAAGGCATAACATTCCATTCATAATATCCAAAAGGTACTATGAAAGCAGTTTTGTATTTATCTTGTTCAGCTATCTGAATTTGCCAAAATCAAGATTTTAAGTCAAACTTAGAATATAAATTTGATCCAAATGTTCTTTTTAATAAGTCTCTTTTATTAGGAATTGGATACCTAATTCATTGTAAAGCTTTATTTAATGATTTATAATTTATGACTAATCTTGGAGCTCCACGCTCTTTTTTTGCTACATTATTTACATAACTGCACAGCTCCAAGGAGACTTGGAAGGTCTAATTAATTTCTTTTCTAATAAAGTTTCTATTTCTTTTTTACAATACTCTAATAATTCAGAATTCATTTGTATAGGTCTAGTTTTAGTAGGTATGTCTTTATTTGTAAATCCTTTCTCATAAGGTAGACTAACTATATGTTTCTTTCTATCCCAAAAAGCATTCGGTAAATCAGAATAAACTTCTTTATGTAACAATTCTTCAAAATCTTGTATTTGTTTTCTAATTTTTTCAGTTTCTAATAACTTTTTTTTTTCTATCTCAACTTCTTCTTGTAAATAACTTATCTGTTTACTTATAGAATTTATTCTTTTACTAATTGTAGAATCTTTTAAATCATTTATTTCTTTAGTACTAGGAGAACTTACAAACTTAAAGGTAATGTCTTCATCTAATATTTTTCTATGAACTCCTGTTTTATCTACTGTAAAAGGATAAATTTATGTAAGGAATGGCGTTCCTAATATTATATTTTGAGTTAAATTTCTAACTACTATAAAGGTATTTTTAAAACAAATCTGATTATTACATATCATAGCATTAGATAATTTACAATTTACTATCAATTTAGAGCCACTTGCGGAATCTAGACTTTCTTTAATTTTTTCAAAGTATTTTGTTGGAATTAGTCCTTCTTGTATACAATTCTAATCTGCACCATTATCTAATAAGGCTATTGTATCTAATACAAATTCATTCTTAATTCTTATATATATGTGTACATACCATGCTTGATAATTTACTTCAGAAATTAATGAAATATAATCTGTATGAGGTGCTTCTATAATTAAAGGAGTTACTTCTTCTATAGTCTCTGTTACTATTTATTTTCCTTTATTTTCTTTTTCTACATTTGTTAATATTCCTACTTGAAATTTTAATTCTTTTAATTCTTGCTTAAGTTCATTAATTTCATGTTGTAAACCAGATATCGTAATTTTATTTTCTTGTTTAAATCTAGATGTTATTTCATTAAAACTAAATGGTTTAATCTCTTGTTTATGTACATCGGTTATAATTAAATCTTTTAACTTTAATAAATATTTTGTTTTAATATCTCTATCTTCAATTTTATCTATTAATTCTAAGAAAAATTTCTTATCTGAAGAAGAAATTACATTTATACTAGGATAACATATTCCTATGTTATTTATACAATTTTCATCTGATTCACTCTCTGAAGAACTATTTAATAATTCATTTATCTGTATATCATCTTCAAATTCTTCGGAACTAATTATATTCTCATCTGTTTGTTCATAATCTATTATTTCTAACAATTGTTTCTTAACACTTTCGTCTAATTCTAAATTATTTACTTTATCTTTTAATGTACAATTTTTGGATGTATGACCAGGTTTTTCGCATTTAGAACATTTAATATTACTCATTGTTTTTGAATTACTTGGTTTAGAATATTTTGATGAACTCTTTTTAGTTAGACTACTCTTCGGTTTAGAAAATATTTTTCTAGAAGGTAAATATTTAGACTTTCTATATTCTTTATCTAGCTTAGATTTCTTTTTAATTTTCTTTTTAATTCTATTAGACGGAGCACTAATTTTTTCTGTAGTAATAGCAAACTGTTCACAGAATCCTCCTAATTTTTTATGTAATAAATTATTTTCATGTTGTATTCTATTTGCTAATTTTAGATCATTACAAAGTCCNATAGCAAACTGTTCACAGAATCCTCCTAATTTTTTATGTAATAAATTATTTTCATGTTGTATTCTATTTGCTAATTTTAGATCATTACAAAGTCCCAATCCTGTATTATTTACATAATTTATTATATCACCATATGTTAATGTCTGATAAGGTATTTCTCCATTATTAGCTTCTCTAATTTTTGTTCTAACTTTTTCAGTAAATAATTTAGGTAATCCTGCTAAAAATCTTTCTTTCCAAGATATAGAACTAGCATCAGGTCTAAGCATTAATTTATTTAAAAACATATCTTTGTACCATCTAAATTCATGTAATCTCGAATATCTTAAATTTATTAATATTTCAGAACTACTTTGTTGAAACTTCTCTGGATTTCCTAAGAAATGTTTACATATAGCAGATATTAATGTATTAGTAACATCTGGTATATTAGTGAATGATGTAACTATCTCTCCAGGTTGAGATGTAGATTCTTGTGCATTAGTTATTATTTGTTTAGTTGCTCTTCTAATATCTAATCTATCACTTTCTGTTAATATATTATCCCACCATCCTTTTAGTATTCCAGTAAATCCTGAAATAATCATTTTTGCAGCTTCAATATCAAATTTTCCTATAGATTTATAAGCTGAAATTGCTATTCCCATTTCGTTTAATAAAGTACATATTTGAAATTCAGTTAATCCATCTAAATTCCAATCATATAAAGTATCTGGGTTATAATTAAATTGTCCTCTAACTTCTTCAAATAGTACATGAGGAAAAGAAGGTCTAGGATAATAATTTTTTGTTTTACTATAAGTTCTTCTAGTTGTATATTTTTTCATATTTAATTTATTTATACTTAATTCATCTATTTCGTTTTCTGTTTGGTTATCTTCTTTTGAAATAACATTATTAATATTTTTCCCTTTATCTAAATTTAAATTTTCTAATTTTTTAGTTATTTCTTTAAGTAGGGCAGAGTCACTTTTTATTGTAAAAGATTGTGGATTTTCTATTTTAAATAAAGGTTGTTCAGGATTAATTTTCTGTGGAGGCTTGCTTATTGAAGGACTATCTAGTTTGCTTACTTGTTCAGACAAATTATGTAATTTTTTATTAGTATAATTATTTTGTTGATATATTTTATCTATATCCTGTAAAGTTGGCTGTGAATCTTCTTTTCTGTTTCTAGATATTGTTTTAAATGGACGAGCTATAATATTATTTCCATCTATATTCAACTTAATTTCTTTTAAGGGTGGATCTGAAGAACTAACAGTTTTCCCTGAAGTAGTATTCCAGTTTTGTAACATATTTACTTCATTATAATGTTTCTTCCATTGTTCTGGATTTTTTAAACATCTTTCTAACGAACTAAAAAATTCTAAATGAATATGTAACTTTTTCATTTCATCATACCATTTTTCTCTTATATCATCCCTGATCTAAAAGAATATATAGGTTCAAGAATAGTTCTATCAAAATCTACACTATGTAATTTTGTTTTATCTTCTCTTGCTGAAAATGATTCAGCAAATCTACTAGAAATTTGTCTTTTAGTAAAGCTTAACTCTATTGATCCATTATTATATTCTGTAATATTAGATAATCTTTCTGGTTCAATTCTGTTTTCTGTTCATTCCAAGGTATTGTTCTAGGTATATACGTATTTGTATGTTCTGTATTAGACTCAAATAATAATGATTCACCAATTCTCGATACAATTTTAGCTTTAAGGGCTAAAGTATTCATTACTTTATAATAAACTCTATATACTAAGCCTATTGATTTAGATCTATCTAAAGATAAATTTTTAGTCTGTATATTAACTGTTAAAGTTTTTAGTATATTTTCATCCGTTAAATCTACAGTAAAATTCAGATAACAATTACTATAAACTGGACCATTAGCTATATTTGATTCAAGTACGGCCAATAAAGAATGTTCAAACTTACTATGTCTAGCATCTCTAAGCATAATTAATATAGGAATATAGAAAGTCTAAATATTTACCTTCTAGAAAAACATTTTCTAAACCGAAGAGTAGTTTAACTAAAAAGAGTTCATCAAAATATTCTAAACCAAGTAGTTCAAAAACTATGAGTAATATTAAATGTTATAAATGGGGAAAACCTGGTCATACATCCAAAAATTGTATACTAAAAGATAAAGTAAATAATTTAGAATTAAATGAAAGTGTTAAGAAACAATTGTTAGAAATAATAGATTATGAACAAACAGATGAGAATATAATTAGTTCCGAAGAATTTGAAGACGATATACAGATAAATGAATTATTAAATAGTTCTTCAAAAAGTGAATCAGATGAAGATTGTATAAATAACATAGGAATATGTTATCCTAGTATAAATGTAATTTCTTCTTCAAATAAGAAAATTTTCTTAGAATTAATAGATAAAATTGAAAATAGAGATATTAAAACAGAATATTAAGTCAAAAGATTTCATTATAACTGATGTACATAAACAAGAGATTAAACCATTTAGTTTTAATGAAATAACATCTAGATTTAAATAAGAAAATAAAATTACGATATCTGATTTACAACATGAAATTAATGAACTTAAGCAAGAATTAAAAGAATCAAAATTTCAAGTAGGAATATTAACAAATGTAGAAAAAGAAAATAAAGGAAAACAAATAGTAACAGAGACTATAGAAGCAATAACTCGTTTAATTATAGAAGCACCTAATACATAATATATTTCATTAATTTTTGAAGTAAATTATCAAAGATGGTATGGACACATATATATAAGAATTAAGAATGAATTTGTAGTAGATACAATAGCCTTTTTAGATAGTGGTACAAATCAGAATTGTATACAAGAAGGACTAATTCCAGCAAAATACTTTGAAAAAAACTGAAGAAAGTCTAAATTCTGCAAGTGGTTCTAAATTGATAGTGAATTATAAATTATCTAATGCTATGATATGTAATAATAAGATTTGTTTTAAAAATACTTTTATTTTAGTTAGAAATTTAACTCAAAGTATAATATTAGGAACGCCATTCCGTACGCAAATTTATCCTTTTACAGTAGATAAAACGGGAGTTCATACAAAAATATTAGATGAAGACATTGCCTTTAAGTTTGTAAGTTCTCCTGATAGCCTTGGCTTTTGGGAGAGCTGGTTCCATTGTCATTTGGTATCAGAGCCAACCCAGGTTTGAATCCTGCCGAAGGCAGGATTGCCGGTTCGAAACTTCACTGGCGTTGGTCAGCCCCAAGTGAGGGTTGTCCCGGTGGGTGGTCCCGTCAGGTAAGAGGGTAGTAGGTAATCCCGTCCAATGGCCTAGCGAAAGCGCGATAGGACTTGGGGGATCCTGAGACATAAGTGTAATGGAGTGCTGTCTCCTGATAGCCTTGGCTTTTGGGAGAGCTGGTTCCATTGGCATTTTTAGTAAATTTGAACATTCTCTGTTAGCTGTGTTAGAATCTAACGTAGCTAATGGTCCAGTTTACAGTAACTATTATCCAAACTTTACTGTAGACTTAATTGATGAAAATTTATCTTTAGATAGATCGAAATCAATAAGATTAGTTTGTAGAGTTTATTATAAAGTGATGAATATTTTAGCTCCTAGGGCTAAGATTATTTCTAGAATAGGTGAATATTTGTTATTTGAATCTAATACAGAACATACAAACATGTATATACCTAGATCAATTCCTTGGAATGAATTATTGCAGAATGATTCTAATTGGAATTTAGAACAAATTCAAGATATTAGTCATAGACCAGAAAATAGAATAGAACCTGGTAGATTATCAAACTATAACAAAATTTAGTGATGCATCAGTATCTTTAAACTTTTCTAAAAGAAAGTTTAACAGTAGATTTACAGGAAAAACATCTTCTTCTATCCAAGAAGAAGATAAAATAAAATTACATAGTGTAGATTTTGATAGAAATAACCCTCAGCCGATATATTCCTTTAGATCTCAAAGTATGAGAGAATCTACAACAAATTATAGTCCAACAGCAAGTCAGATGGCACCTGACTTATCTCCTGCATTAAATATGATTATTAGTGATAATTGGCAAATTAATAAAGACTTACTAAGAAAATGGTTTTATGCTGATGATAAATCCAATAAAAGAGATTGGTTTTTTAAATCTTTTCCCCCCCGGGAAAGGGATGATATGAGAACCGCTTGGTATGATGAAATGACTCGGTTACATATACACTTAGAATTTTTTAGTTGGCTTGATAGATATTTAAAAAGCCAAGAACAGTGGCAAAAAGTATAATGAAGTAAATATGTTACAGAATTGGAATACCATATCAGGAAAAATAATTAGTTTAGCTGACCTTCCTTTAGCAAAAATAGCATTAAATGTTGATGGTAATATAATAGTAGCTGGTCCATTTAAGACAATTCCTAAAAATAGAAAAGAAGACTCTCAACCTACGCTTAAAGATATAGATAAGATTTATCAACAGAATAGTTATACAAATTAAAAATTACATAGTTTGTCAGAATAAGTAACTAAGTTAGAAAGTCCCTCGATTAGTAAACCTCCTCAAAAGATTAATCCTGAACAACCTTTATTTAAATTAGATAATTCGCAAAAGTTTACATTAAAAAATGATAATATGCTATTAAAGGAAATTACTAAAAAACTAGAAAGTTTAAATTTAGATAAAAGGAAAAATATAAATAATGTTATAGTCAAAGATGAAAGTCAATCAGATAATGAAAATGAAATAAATGAACTTAGTATTAATAAATTAAAAGGAAGTAATAAAAAATATACTATGGGAAGAACATATAGTAAGACTAGAAATTATTATCCTAGACCTTCATTTCCTGACACACAATTTGAAGAAGTAAGAAGACAATTTAATTATAACCCAGAAACTTTATATGATTATAATCTAGATGGTTTAACAGAACATCAAATATATATACTTTATTAAATGAAATGGGAATAGCAATTTCAGCTTATAAATCTGAAGAAAAAGGTGATGTAGAAGCAGCTGAAGTGATAGTTTCAGGATTTATAGGTACTCTTCGTGGATGGTGGGAAAATATGTTAACTGAAATAGAAAGACAAAGTATTAGAACAGCTACTAAACAAGTAATAACTAATGCTAATGAAAGTACATCTCAACCTGGACAGATCGTTACTGTATATACGACTATACCAGATGCTACGAATACTTTATTATATGCTATTTGTAAACATTTTTTAGGAAATCTTGAGAAGTTTCAACAAAGAAGTTCTAAAATATTAATTAATGTATGGTGTCCCAGAATAAAGACATGTTTTTAAATAAATTAATAATTAGACATCATGCTCATTCTATATTTTGGAAAGAAAGATTTTTAGCTGGTTTACCTAAATTATTTGCAGAAAATATTAGAACTAAGATTAGAGAAGCAAATAATGGAGATATTCCATATGCTAATTTAACTTATGGTGATTTAATTAATTATGTAAATAACACGGGATTAGGATTATGTGATGATATTAAATTAGCTAATAGAGTGCAACAGGAGAACACAATATTATCTAAAGAATTAGGAGGATTCTGTGATCAATTTGCAATTGCAACAGAAAAAATTAGTGCTCATTCTAACAAAGTTAAAAAGAGAATTAAAAAATATAAAATAGATAAAGAATATAGAAAATCTAGATATAAATTACCTTCTAGAAAAATATTTTCTAAGACTAAAAGTAGCCTAACTAAGAAAAGTTCTTCAAAAGATTCTAAGCCTAGTAGTTCTAGAACAGGATCTTTAAGTAATATAAAATGTTGGAAATGTGGTAAAATAGGACATACAACAAAAAATTGTAAGGTTAAAAAAAGATTAAGTCTTGAATTAGATGAAAATATTAAAAAACAGATATTTGAATTATTAGATCAAGAAGAAACTGATAATGATATTATTAGTTCCTCTGAATTAGAGAAGATGATTATCAGATTAATGAATTAGCTGATAGTACTTCTAATAGTGAATCAGAAGATGACTGCATCAATACTATTGGATACTGTTATCCTAGTATTAATGTAATTTCGTCATCCGATAAGAAATTTTTCTTAGAATTGATAGATAAAATAGACGATAATGATATTAAAAAGGAATATTTATTAAAATTTAAAAGATTTAATAATAACAGATGTTCATAAACATGAAATAAAATCTTTTAATTTTAATGAAATTACTTCAAGATCTAAACAAGAACAGAAAATTACAGTATCTGATTTACAACAAGAAATTAATATATTAAAAGGAGAATTAAGAGAATTACAATTTCAAGTAGGAATTTTAACTAATATGGCAAAAGAGAAACAGAAGATAATAGAAGAAGAAACCCCTATTATAGAAAATTCTGAAAAAAACTATAGAAATATTTAACATAGATTATATTTCTTTAATATCTGAAGTTAATTATCAAAGATGGTATATACATATATATATATAAAAATTAAAAATGAATTTGTATTAGATACAATAGCATTATTAGATAGTGGAGCTAATCAGAATTGTATACAAAAAGGTCTAATATTACTAGATATTTTGAAAAAACTAAGGAAGGATTAAATTTAGCTAGTGCATCTAAATTAATAGTTAACTATAAATTATCAAATGCTTTGATTTGTAATAATCAGATTTATTTTAAAAATACTTTTATTTTGGTAAGAAATTTAACTCAGAGTATTATATTAGAAACTCCTTTCCTTACTTAGATTTATCCCTTTACAGTAAACAGAGATGGTGTTCATACGAGTCTTAGATGAAGATATAGTATTTCGATTTGTAACTGCACCAACTATTAAAGAAATTAATGATTTAAAAGACTCTAGCATAAGTAAACGAATAAATTGTATTAGTAAACAAATATCTTATCTTCAAGAAGAAGTTAAAATAGAAAATTAGAAACAGATAGAGTTAAAAAACAAATAAAAGATTTTGAAGATTTATTAATTAAAGAAGTTTGTTCTGATTTGTCAAATACGTTTTGGGAACGCAAGAAGCACATTGTTAGTTTACCTTATGAAATAGGATTTACTGATAAAGACATACCAACTAAGGCTAGATCTATTCAGATGAATTCTGAATTATTAGAATACTGTAAAAAAGAGATACAGACTTTATTAGATAAAAAATTAATTAGACCATCCAAATCACCCCGGAGTTGTGCAGCATTTTTTGTGAATAATGCAGCAGAAAAGGACCGTGGTGCCCCTAGATTAGTAATAAATTATAAACCTTTAAATGAAGCTTTACAATGGATTAGATACACTATACCTAATAAAAGAGATTTACTTAAAAGAACCTATGGCTCTAACTTATACAATAAGTTTGATTTGAAATCTGGRTTTTGACAAATTCAGATAGCTGAACAGGATAGGTATAAGACTGCCTTTACAGTACCCTTTGGACATAACGAGTGGAATGTAATACCCTTTRGTTTGAAGAATGCTCCTTCTGAATTTCAAAATATGATGAATGATATTTTTACTCCTTACACTGATTTTTGTATAGTATATATTGATGATGTTTTAGTATTTTCAACGTCCATTGAACAACATTTTAAACATTTGCATATTTTCTTTAAAACTATTAAGAGAAATGATTTAGTATTATCTACATCAAAAATGAAATTATTTCAGACTACATGTAGATTTTTAGGACATGAGTTGAGTCAAGGWACTTATAAACCAATTTGTAGAGTCATAAGTTTTGCTGATAAATTTCCAGATGAAATTAAAGATAAACAGCAATTACAAAGATTTCTAGGTTGTTTAAATTAT
The DNA here is from genome assembly GCA_001752375.1 of Rhazya stricta. Taxonomy (NCBI): domain Eukaryota; kingdom Viridiplantae; phylum Streptophyta; class Magnoliopsida; order Gentianales; family Apocynaceae; genus Rhazya; species Rhazya stricta. The sequence continues at coordinate 88,454 of MEJB01000058.1, forward strand.
GTTTCTGATTTCATAAAAAATTTAAGAATTATAGTTGAACCATTATGTAAAAGACTTAGAAAAAATACAGTACCATGGACTGAAGAACAGACTAATACTGTTAAGAAAGTTAAAAAATTAATTAAGAGTCTACCTTGCTTGGGAATCCCTCATCCAGACGCTCACATGATTATTGACACGGATGCCTCGGAGCTTGGCTACGGTGGTATTCTTAAGCAGAGACTACCTGATTCTACTAATGAACAGTTGGTAAGGTATCATTCAGGTATTTGGATTTCTTTACAGAAAAATTATTCTACTATTAAAAAAGAGATTTTATCTATAGTTTTATGTATATCTAAATTTCAAGATGATTTAATTAATAAAACATTTTTATTAAGAAAAGATTGCAAAGCTACAAAAGATGTTGTAGAAAAAGATGTTAAAAATTTAGTTTCAAAACAAATATTTGCTAGATGGCAAGCCATATTATCTGCATTTGATTTTACTATAGAATTTATAAAAGGAAAAGAGAATTCTTTAGCAGATTATCTAATTCGTGAATTTCTATAGGCTAAACATGAGTCAACCAATTAGACCAAGAGCTAGAGCACCTGCTCTGCCTACACATAACCGATTTATAGCACTTACTCATGATCCTCCTTCACCAATCCAAACTAGATATGTTAACAGAACCCTGAGCCTATTTGATCAAAGTCCACCTACAAATTACAAAGAAGCCCTTCACAGCAGATTAGCCGAATTTTCCTCTTTACTTTCTGCATCGACAGGAACTCCTACTACAGAAACTCAAATTAAACCAGGAGAGTGGATTGAAAAACCACCTGTACAAATTATTATTCTAGAAGAAGAACATGAAGAGATGGGTTTTAAAGATATTTTTATATAGATTTTCATTATATATCAACTAACCCAATGAAGACTAAAGAATGGTATAAAGCCATTCTAATTGTGACAAAATCAATTCTAAGTAAAAAAGTTGTAAGGTGTCAACCTTTGGAATTGCTAATTTATCATTCAGCTAGAAAGTGAAATTTAGCTGAAGTGAAACTTTCCAACAACCCCCCACATAAATAAAACTTACTAAATGAACTATAATGCTAATGCAGACACTAAAAGGAGTACATATGGAAAGATATTGCATCAGGAGTTGAACCTTCCTTAGGGAATACAATTGGATTTACTATGATGTCTTGAACTATTCAACCGTTAGTGTAAACCAAGACAATTGTATGTAGCCTGATAGAGACAAGCCTGGCTGTGAACGCTTGGCTTATTCTAAAGTGAAGATTCTTCATATCTTATCTTCAAAAACATGGAAAATGACTGAATTGACAACTCCTATTGCTTTTCCAGCTGATATGAAGCCGTCTACCTTCAATTATTTTGATTATATTCATGCATGCACAAACTTTTTGCTGATTAGACCTGATACACATTCGTGGTTCTTTCAAATTAAGACAGATATTCTGAATCCAATGCCCCGATGGTTCTACACATGGTGGGAACGATTTGGAATCTCTCCACAGATTTTACCACCAGAGATTTACAATAGATATGACTCGTTTATGAAAATGCCCTCCAAGTTTACATCAACTCTGGAGAAACATATGACTTTCTTTTTTATGACAAAATTTTCGTGGATTATGATCTGGCAATATTCAAAGAGTATTGATCATTGTGGATAGACTGCTTTATCGAGGACTGTACACATTAAATGGTAGGTACAGTTTGATGAGACTAAAAGAAATGAACAGAAAAGCTCAACCAAATCAACCTCTAGTCAAAAAGGTAAAGAAGATAAAAAGAAAGAACTTGATGAGATTAAAAAGAATTTGGAGAAAATGTATGCAGATCTGATAAAAGAAGATGACTCACCATAGCACTCCTCATCCGAAGACTTTGATCCATTTGGTAGACCTCTAGCTCAGACTCCACCAACTTACTTTTGAAGATTGAAAGACTTGAACCATGTGAATACAGTTGATCAAGACGTAAAGCTGAAAAGACATCATCAACAGACAACACCCATGTGAAGAATTGACAAAAGTAGAAGACTTATCGGAAACGAATCTACTTTATAGATTGTATTATTAAGCTTAATTATTGTACTACTCCTTTGTACAATGTCTCTATAAACGATGAATGAAATGAATTGAGGAAAGGCCTGAAACTTGCCCTTTGAACAATCTGCTTGTAAGCTCTTTTCTCTAACATCTCTCTATATTCTCTCTCTAGAAAATATATAACTGTTTACCATTGTAGTCCTAGGATCTATTTTCTAAACAGTTATATATTTTCTAGAGAGAGAATATAGAGAGATGTAAGAGAAAAGAGCTTACAAGCAGATTGTTGAAAGGGCAGGTTTCAGGCCTTGCCTCAATTCATTTCATTCATCGTTTATATAGACATTGTACAAAGGAGTAGCATAATAATTCAGCTTAATAATACAATCTATAAAATAGATTCGTTTCTGATAAGTTTTCTGCTTTTGTCAATTCTTCACATGGGTGTTGTCTGTTGATAATGTCTTTTCAGCTTTACGTCTTGATCAACTGTATTCACATGCTTCAAGTCTTTCAATCTTCCAAAGTAAGTTGGTGGAGTCTGAGCTAGAGGTCCACCAAATGGATCAAAGTCCTCTGATGAGGAGTGCTTTGGTGAGTCATCTTCTTTTATCATATCTGCATACATTTTCTCCAAATTCTTTTTCATCTCATCAAGTTCTTTCTTTTTTGACTAGAGGTTGATTTGGCTGAGCTTTTCTGTTCTTTTCTTTCAGTCTCATCAAACTATACCGACCATTTAATGCGTACAGTCCTTGATAAAGCAGTCTATCCATAATGATCAATACTCTTTGAATATTGCCATATGATAATCCACGGAAATTTTGTCATAAAAAAGAAAGTCATCTGTTTCTTCAGAGTTGATGTAAACTTGGAGGGTATCTTCATAAATAAGTCATATCTATTGTAAATCTCTGGTGGTAAAATCTGTGGAGAGATTCCACATCGTTCTCCCCATGTATAGAACCATCGGGGCATTGGATTCGGAATATCTGTCTTAATTTGAAAGAACCACGAATGTGCATAAGGTCCAATCAGAAGAAAGTTTGTCCATGCATGAATATAATCAAAATAATTGAAGGTAGATGGCTTCATATTAGATCCAGCTGGAAAAGCAATAGGAGTTGTCAATTCAGACATTTTGCATGTTTTTGAAGATAAGATCTGAAGAATCTTCACTTTAGAATAAGCCAAGCGTTCACAGCCAGGCTTGTCTCTATCAGGCTGCATTGCATGCTGTACTTCAATTAATTTTGTCACAATTAGAATGGCTTCATACCATTCTTTGGTCTTCATTGGGTTAGTTGATATATAATGAAAATCTGTAAAAAAATATCTTTAAAACCCATTTCTTCATGTTCTTCTTCTAGAGTTATAATTTGTATAGGTGGTTTTTCAAACCACTCTCCTGGTTTAATTTGAGTTTCAATAGTAGGAGTTCCTGTAGATGTAGAGGGTAAAGAGGGAAATTCGGCCAATCTGCTGTGCAGGGCTTTTTTGTAATTTGTAGGTGGACTTTGATCAAATAGGCTTAGGGTTCTGTTAACATATCTAGTTTGGATTGGTGAAGGAGGATCATGAGTAAGTGCTATAAATCGGTTCTGTATAGGTGGAACAGGTGCTCTAGCTCTTGATCTAAGTGGTTGACTCATGTTTAGCCTGTAGACATTCACGAGTTAGATAATCTGCTAAAGAGTTCTCTTTTCCTTTTATAAATTCTATAGTAAAATCAAATACAGATAATATGGCTTGCCATCTAGCAAATATTTGTTTTGAAACTAAATTTTTAACATCTTTTTCTAAAACATCTCTTCCAGCTTTGCAATCTTTTCTTAATGAAAATGTTTTATTAATTAAATCATCTTGAAATTTAGATGTACATAAAACTATAGATAAAATCTCTTTTTTAATAGTAGAATAATTTTTCTATGAAGAAATCCAAATACCTGAATGATACCTTACCAACTATTCATTAGTAGAATCAAGTAGTCTCTGCTTAAGAATACCACCGTAGCCAAGCTCCGAGACATCCGTTTCAACAATCATGTAAGCGTCTGGATGAGAGATTCCCAAGCAAGGCGGACTCTCTTAACAGTATTAGTCTGTTCTTCAGTCCATGGTACTGTATTTTTTCTAAGTCTGTTACATAATGGTTCAACTATAATTCTTAAATTTTTTATGAAATCAGAAACATAATTTAAACAACCTAGAAATCTTTGTAATTGCTGTTTATCTTTAATTTCATCTTGAAATTTATCAGCAAAATTTATAACTCTACAAATTGGTTTATAAGTTCCTTGACTCAACTCATGTCCTAAAAATCTACATGTAGTCTGAAATAATTTCATTTTTTGATGTAGATAATACTAAACCATTTCTCTTAATAGCTTTAAAGAAACTATGCAAATGTTTAAAATGTTGTTCAATGGACTTTGAAAATACTAAAACATCATCAATATATACTATAYAAAAATCAATGTAAGGAGTAAAAATATCATTCATCATATTTTGAAATTCAGAAGGAGCATTCTTCAAACCAAAGGGCATTATATTCCACTCGTAATGTCGAAAGGGTACTGCAAAGGCAGTCTTATACCAATCCTGTTCAGCTATCCAAATTTGCCAAAATCCAGATTTCAAATCAAACTTACTGTATAAGTTAGAGCCATAGGTTCTTTTAAGTAAATCTCTTTTATTAGGTATAGGGTATCTAATCCATTGTAAAGTTTTATTTAAAGGTTTATAATTTATTACTAATCTAGGGGCTCTATGCTCCTTTTCTGCTACATTATTCACATAAAATGCTGCACAACTCTGGGGTGATTTAGACGGTCTAATTAATTTTTTATCTAATAAAGTCTGTATTTCTTTTTACAGTATTCTAATAATTCAGAATTCATCTGAATAGGTCTAGCCTTAGTTGGTATGTCTTTATTAGTAAATCCTATTTCATAAGATAAACTAACAATGTACTTCTTGCATTCCCAAAACGCATTTGGCAAATCAGAACAAACTTCTTTAATTAATAAATCTTCAAAATCTTTTATTTGTTTTTTAACTCTACCTGTTTCTAATAATTGCTTTATCTTTTCTATTTTAACTTCTTCCTGAAGATTAGATATTTGTTTACTAATACAATTTATTCGTTTACTTATGGTAGAGTCTTTTAAATCATTAATTTCTTTAGTAGTTGGTGTAATTACAGATCGAAATACTATATTTTCATCTAAGACTCTAGCATGAACACCATCTCTGTCTACTACAAAGGGATAAATCTGAGTAAGGAAATGAGTTCTTAATATAACACTCTGAGTTAAATTTCTTACCAAAATAAAAGTATTTTTAAAACAAATCTAATTATTACAAATCAAAGCATTTGATAATTTATAATTAACTATTAATTTAGATCCACTAGCTGAATTTAATCCTTCCTTAGTTTTTTCAAGATAGTAGGTATTAAACCTTCCTATATACAATTCTAATCAGCTCCACTATCTGATAATGCTATTGTATCTAATACAAATTTATTTTTAATTTTTATATATATATGTATATACTATCTTTGATAATTAACTTCAAATATTAAAGAAATATAATCTGTGTTAAATATTTCTGTAGTTTTTTTCAGAATTTTCTATAATAGGGGTTTCTTCTTCTATTATCTTTTGTTTCTCTTTTGCTATATTAGTTAAAATTCCTACTTGAAATTGTAATTCTCTTAATTCTCCTTTTAATATATTAATTTCTTGTTGTAAATCAGATACTGTAATTTTCTGTTCTTGTTTAAATCTTGAAGTGATTTCATTAAAATTAAAAGGTTTTATTTCATGTTTATGAACATCTGTTATTATTAAATCTTTTAATTTTAATAAATATTCCTTTTTAATATCATTATCGTCTAGTTTATCTATCAATTCTAAGAAAAATTTCTTATCAGATGATGAAATTACATTAATACTAGGATAACAGTATCCAATAGTATTGATGCAATCATCTTCTGATTCACTATCAGAAGTACTATCAGCTAATTCATTAATCTGATAATTATCTTCTAATTCAGAGGAACTAATAATATCATTATCAGTTTCTTCTTGATCTAATAATTCAAATATCTGTTTTTTAATATTTTCATCTAATTCAAGACTATTAATCTTTTCTTTAACCTTACAATTTTTTGCCGTATGTCCTGTTTTACCATATTTCGAACATTTTATATTACTTAAAGATCTTGTTCCAGAACTACTAGGCTTAGAATCTTTTGAAGAACTTTTCTTAGTTAAGCTACTTTTAGTCTTAGAAAATGTTTTTCTAGAAGGCAATTTATATCTAGATTTTCTATATTCTTTATCTTTTTTAGATTTTTTTTAATTCTCTTTTTAACTTTGTTAGAAGTAGCACTAATTTTTTCTGTTGAAATTGCAAATTGATCACAGAATCCTCCTAATTCTTTAGATAATATTGCATTCTCCCGTTGCACTCTATTAGCTAAATTAATATCATCACATAATCCTAATCCCGTGTTATTTACATAATTAATTAAATCACCATAAGTTAAACTAGCATATGGAATATCTCCATTATTTGCTTCTCCAACCTTAGTTCTAACCTTTTCTACAAATAATTTAGGTAAACCGGCTAAAAATCTTTCTTTCCAAAATATAGAATGAGCGTCATGTCTAATCATTAATTTATTTAAAAACATATCTTTATACCATCTAAAGTCATGTATTCTGGGACACTTCAAATTAATTAATATTTCAGAACTTCTTTATTGAAACTTCTCAGGATTTCCTAAAAATGTTTACAAATAGCATATAATAAAGTATTTGTAGCATCTAGTATAGTTGTATATGCAGTAACTATCTGTCCAGGCTGAGATGTACTTTCATTAGCATTAGTTATTACTTGTTTAATAGCTGTTCTAATACTTTATCTTTCTATTTCAATTAACATATTTTCCCACCATCCACGAAGAGTACTTGTAAATCCTGAAACTATCATTTCAGCTGCTTCTACATCACTTTTCCTATAGATTTATAAGCTGAAATCGCTATTCCCATTTCATTTAATAAAGTATATATTTGATGTTCTGTTAAACCATCTAGATTCCAATCATATAAAGTTTCTGGGTTATAATTAAATTGTCCTCTTACTTCTTCAAATTGTGTGTCAGGAWATGAAGGTCTGGGATAATAATTTCTWGTCTTACTATATGTTCTTCCCATACTATATTTTTTAATTTATTAATACTAAGTTCATTTATTTCATTTTCATTATTTGATTAACTTTCATCTTTGACTATAAAATTATTTATATTTTTCCTTTTATCTAAATTTACACTTTCTAGTTTTTTAGTAATTTCCTTTAATAGCGTATTATCATTTTTTAATGTAAACTTTTGCGAATTATCTAATTTAAATAAAGGTTGTTCAGGATTAATCTTTTGAGGAGGTTTACTAATCGAGGTCTATTGTTATGGTTTTCTAATACCAACATCGGGGGGTCGAACCACGATCTCAGCACCTCCACAGTGTGAAGAGCATAATCATTCTTGAAACCCAAAAGGGAGGCATCAAGCATTTAAGATAGAATTGGTTTGGTATCTTGATAGCTAGCTTTTGAGGTAAAGTTGGTATAGAGCTACACTTAAACACCTTGCACCTTTAGAGGTCGAGGGATCGAACCATGATCTCAGTACCTCCACGGTATGAAGAGCTTGAAACACAAAAAGGAGGCAGTAAGCACTTAAGATAGTATCAATTCTTTTGTTTGTTCTCTAAATTCCTGTTAATCATTAGGATTATATCTCAATTTACTAGTAATAAGGTTCATGGTTGAGTCTAATTTCTTAAAATGATATTGTAGACTAAAAATTTATCTTTAAATAGATCTAAATCAATAGGCTTAGTATATAGAGTTTATTATAAAGTAATGAATACTTTAGCCCCTAAAGCTAAAATTGTATCTAGAATTGGAGAATCATTATTATTTGAGTCTAATACAGAACATACAAATACGTATATACCTATAACAATACCTGGGAATGAATTATTGCAGAATGAATCTAAATGGAATCTAGAAAATATACAAGAATCTAGTCAAAGACCAGAAAACGGAATTGAACAAGGAAGATTTATCTAATATTACAGAATATAATAATGGATCAATAAAGTTAAGCTTTACTAAAAAACAATTTTCTAGTAGATTTGCTGAATCATCTTCGGCAAGAGAAGATAAAACAAGATTACATAGTRTAGATTTTGATAGAACTATTCCTCAACCTATATATTCTTTTAGATCACAAAGTATGAGAGAGTCCACTTTAGACTTTAGTCCGACTGCAAGTCAGATGGCACCTGACTTACCTCCTTCATTAAATATGATTATTAGTAATAATTGGAAAATTAATAAAGATTTATTAAGAAAATGGTTTTATGATCCAGAAAAAAGTGAAAAAAGAGATTGGCTTTTTGAAAATTTCCCCCCCTAGGAAAGGGATGATATAAGAAAAAAATAGTATGATGAAATGAACAGGTTACATATTCATTTAGAATTTTTCAGTTGGTTAGAAAGATATTTAAAAAACCAAGAACAATGGAAGAAACATAATAATGAAGTAAATATGTTACAAAACTGAAATACTACTTCAGGGAAAACTGTTAGTTCTTCAGATCCACCCTTAGAAGAAATTAAGTTGAATATAAATGAAAATAATATTATAGCTTGTCCATTTAAAACAATATCTAAAAAYAGAAAAGAAGATTCACAGCCAACTTTACRGGATATAGATAAAATATATCAACAAAATAATTATACTAATMAAAAATTACATAATTTGTCTGAACAAGTAAGCAAACTAGATAGTCCTTCAATAAGCAAGCCTCCACAGAAAATTAATCCTGAACAACCTTTATTTAAAATAGAAAATCCACAATCTTTTACAATAAAAAATGACTCTGCCCTACTTAAAGAAATAACTAAAAAATTAGAAAATTTAAATGTAGATAAAGGGAAAAATATTAATAATGTTATTACAAAAGAAGATAATCAAACAGAAAATGAAATAGGTGAATTAAGTATAAATAAATTAAATATGAAAAAATATACAACTGGAAGAACTTATAGTAAAACAAAACATTATTATCCTAGACCTTCTTTTCCTGATGTAGAATTTGAAAAAGTTAGAGGACAATTTAATTATAACCCAGATACTTTGGAATTTAGATGGATTAACTGAATTTCAAATATATAGTTTATTAAATGAAATGGGAATAGCAATTTCAGCTTATAAATCTGTAGGAAAATTTGATATTGAAGCTGCAGAAATGATTATTTCAGGATTTACTGGAATACTAAAAGGATGGTTGGATAATATGTTAATAGAAAGTGATCGATTAAGTATTAGAAAAGCAACTAAACAAATAATAACTAATGCACAAGAATCTACATCTCAACCTGGACAGATAGTTACATCATTCACTAATATTCCAGATGTTACTAATACATTAATATTTGCTATATGTAAACATTTCTTAGGAAATCCAGAGAAGTTTCAACAAAGAAGTTCTGAAATATTAATAAATTTAAGATGTCCTAGATCACATGATTTTAGATGGTACAAAGATATGTTTTTAAATAAAATTAATTCTTAGACCTGATGTTAGTTCTATATTTTGAAAAGAAAGATTTTTAGCAGGATTACCTAAATTATTTGTTGAAAAAGTTAGAACAAAAATTAGAGAAGCTAATAATGCAAAAATACCCTATTAGACATTAACATATGGTGATATAATAAATTATGTAAATAATATAGGATTAGGACTTTGTATTGATCTAAAATTAGCAAATAGAATACAACATGAAAATAATTTATTACATAAAGAATTAGGAGGATTCTGTGAACAGTTTGCTATTACTACAGAAAAAATTAGTGCTCCACTAATAGAATTAAAAAGAAATCTAAGCTAGATAAAGAATATAGAAAGTCTAAATATTTACTTTCTAGAAAAACATTTTCTAAACCGAAGAGCAATTTAACTAAAAAGAGTTCATCAAAATATTCTAAACCAAGTAGTTCAAAAACTATGAGTAATATTAAATGTTATAAATGCAGAAAACCTGGTCATACATCCAAAAATTGTACACTAAAAGATAAAGTAAATAATTTAGAATTAGATGAAAGTGCTAAGAAACAATTGTTAGAAATAATAGATTATGAGCAAATAGATGAGGATATAATTAGTTCCGAAAAATTTGAAGATGATATACAGATAAATGAATTATTAAATAGTTCTTCAAAGAGTGAATCAGATGAAGATTGTATAAATAACATAGGAATATGTTATCCTAGTATAAATGTAATTTCTTCTTCAAATAAGAAATTTTTCTTAGAATTAATAGATAAAATTGAAGATAGAGATATTAAAATAGAATATTAAGTTAAAAGATTTAATTATAACCGATGTACATAAACAAAAGATTAAACCGTTTAGTTTTAATGAAATAACATCCAGATTTAAATAAGAAAATAAAATTATGATATCTGATTTACAACATGAAATTAATGAACTTAAGCAAGAATTAAAAGAATTAAAATTTCAAGTAGGAATATTAACAAATGTAGAAAAAGAAAATAAAGGAAAATAAATAGTAACAGAGACTATAAAAGCAGTAACTCCTTTGATTATAGAAGCACCTATACATAATACATTTCATTAATTTTTGAAGTAAATTATCAAAGATCGTATGTACACATATATAGAAGAATTAAGAATGAATTTGTATTAGTTACAATAGCCTTTTTAGATAGTGGTACAGATCAGAATTGTATACAAGAAGGACTAATTCCAACAAAATACTTTGAAAAAAACTAAAGAAAGTCTAAATTCTGCAAGTGGTTCTAAATTGATAGTAAATTATAAATTATCTAATGCTATGATATGTAATAATCAGATTTTTTTTAAAAATACCTTTATTTTAGTTAGAAATTTAACTCAAAGTATAATATTAGGAACGCCATTCCTTATACAAATTTATCCTTTTACAGTAGATAAAACAAGAGTTCATACAAAAATATTAGATGAAGACATTACTTTTAAGTTTGTAAGTTCTCCTAGTACTAAAAAAAATAAATGATTTAAAATATTCTACAATTAGTAAAAGAATAGATTCTATGAGTAAATAGATAAGTTATTTACAAGAAAAAGTTAAGATAGAAAAAATAAAACAGTTATTAGAAACTGAAAAAATAAAAAAACAAATAAAAGATTTTGAAGAATTGTTACATAAAGAAGTTTGTTCTGATTTATCGAATGCTTTTTGGGATAGAAAGAAACAYATAGTTAGTCTACCTTATGAGAAAGGATTTACAGATAAAGACATACCAACTAAAGCTAGACCTATACAAATGAATTCTGAATTATTAGAGTATTGTAAAAAAGAAATAAAAACTTTATTAGAAAAGAAATTAATTAGACTTCCAAGTCTCCTTGGAGCTGTGCAGCATTTTATGTAAATAATGTAGCAGAAAAAGAGCGTGGAGCTCCAAGATTAGTCATAAATTATAAACAATTAAATAAAGCTTTACAATGGATTAGGTATCCAATTCCTAATAAAAGAGACTTACTAAAAAGAACATTTGGATCAAATTTATATTCTAAGTTTGACTTAAAATCTGAATTTTGGCAAATTTAGATAGCTAAACAAGATAAATATAAAACTGCTTTTACAGTACCTTTTGGACATTATGAATGGAATGTTATGCCTTTTGGATTAAAAAATGCTCCATCGGAATTTTAAAATATGATGAATGAAATATTTAATGCTTATATTGATTTATGTATAATTTATATTGATGATGTGCTTGTAGTCTCTAAATCTATAGAACAACATTTTAAACATCTAAATATATTCTTTAAAACTATTAAGAGAAATGGTTTAGTATTATCTACTTCTAAAATGAAACTATTTCAAATAACTTGTAGATTTTTAGGACATGAATTAAGTTAAGGCACATACAAACCTATTTGTAGAGTAATAGATTTTGCTGACAAGTTTCCTGACGAAATAAAGGATAAACAGCAACTACAAAGATTTTTAGGTTGTTTAAACTATTTTTCTGATTTTATTAAGAATCTAAGAATAATAGTTGAACCTTTGTACAAAAGACTTAGAAAGAATGCAGCACCTTGGTCTGATGAACAAACCAATAYTGTCAAAAAAAATTAAAGAATTAATTAAAAGTCTGCGTTGTTTGGGAATTCCACACCCGGGCGCCTACATGATAGTTGAAACGGATGCTTCTGAGCTCAGCTATAGCGGTATTCTTAAACAGAGATTACCTGATTCTATTATAGAACAATTGGTAAGATATCACTCAGGTATTTGGATTTCTTCACAGAAAAACTATTCTACTATTAAAAAAGAAATTTTATCAATAGTTTTATGCATTACTAAATTTCAAGATGATTTAATAAATAAAATATTTTTATTAAGAATTAATTGTAAATATGCAAAAGATGTTTGGAAAAGGATGTTAGAAACTTAGTTTCTAAACAGATTTTTGCTAGATGGTAAGCTATACTTTTTGTATTTGATTTTACTATAGAATATATTAAAGGAAAAGATAATTATTTACCAGCTTATCTAACACATGAATTTTTATAGGCAAAACATGAGTCATAGTCAACCCTCTAGACCACGTGCTCCAACCCCAATACAAAAGAACAAATTCTTAGCTTTAACCAATACTCCTCCTTCATCGATCCAAACCAGATATGTAAACAGAACTATCAATCTGTTTGAATAGACCAATTCTCCATCAAACTTTAAAGAAGCCCTACATTCTAGATTAGCTAAGTTCCCCACATTACCTTCTACTTCCTCTCCAAACACTACCACAGACAGCCAAATCAAACCTAGTGAATGGTTCGAGAAAGCTCCTATACAGATTATTACATTAGAAGAAGAGCATGAAAAGTTAAGTTTTAAAGATACATTCTCTACATACTTTTACTGAGACTTTCATTATATTTTCACAAATCCATTTAAAACAAAAGAATGGTATGAAGCTATTTTGATATTTATTAAGTCTATAGAAGTGCAATATGCCATGCAACTAGATCGTGAAAAACCTGGTTGTGAAAGATTAGCTGATTCCAAAGTTAGAATACTATGGATATTATCTCCTAAAGCTTGGAAAACCTCAGATTGACTACACCAATAGCATTTCTCACAGCACTTAACATGAAGCCCTCTACATTTAATTATTTTGATTATATTCATGCATGGAACAATTTTCTTCTGATTAGACCATATACTCATTCATGGTTTATTCAGATTAAAACAAATGT